>JBAMBP010000930.1:0-62750 GCA_037044515.1 Phortica magna | reverse complement strand
TTTCTTTTTATACCCTGTACATACTGTACCAGGGTATATTGTGTTTGTTTGGCCGAAATGTATGTAACGCAGAGAAGGAGGGGAGGGGGACCCTATAAAGTATATATATTCTTGATCAGGACGACAAGACAAATTGATTAAGCCATGTCCGTCTGTCCGTCCGTCCGTCCGTCCGTCCTCACCAATGGTTCTCGGAAACTACAAAAGATAGAGACTTGAAATTTGGAGGATAGACTCGTGATGCTCGGCAGCAGATCAAGTTTGAACGGTTTTGAGCCACGCCCACTCCTTCCCGCCCATCCAGCTACGCCCACTTTTTGGAAAGGCTATAACTTGAACACCAGAAACGCTAGAACTATGAAAAATGGTATGTCGACTAAGTATGTAAAGACCTATAAAACTGCATACCCCAATTTTCCCCCCAACCCTTCATTACCCCTCAAAAAGTGTTTTTTTGTAAATTACTGTATCTTCAAAACTATAAAAGATACGGACCTGAAATTTTGTATGTAGACTCAGTAAATACATGTCCTTAAAACTGCATACCAGAAAATACCCATTTGTATTTTTGACTACCCCTCAAAGACCACCAAACTTACATTTTTTGTAAATTTCACTTTTTTTTTACAAAAATTTGTATATCTCCACAACTATAACAGATACGAAATTGAAACTTTGTATGCAGACTTCATAGATGTATGTCCTTAAAACTGCATACCAAATTTTCCCCCCAACCCTTCATTACCCCTCAAAAAGTGTTTTTTTGTAAATTACTGTATCTTCAAAACTATAAAAGATACGGACCTGAAATTTTGTATGTAGACTCAGTAAATACATGTCCTTAAAACTGCATACTAGAAAATTCCCATTTGTATTTTTGACTACCCCTCAAAGACCACCAAACTTACATTTTTTGTAAATTTCACTTTTTTTTTACAAAAATTTGTATATCTCCACAACTATAACAGATACGAAATTGAAACTTTGTATGCAGACTTCATAGATGTATGTCTTTAAAACTGCATACCAAATTTTTCCCCCCTACCCTTAATAACCCCTAAAATAGTGTTTGCATGTCAAAGCCTACATCTCCGAAATTGTTGAAGGTACGGACCTGAAATTTTGTTCGTAGACAAAGTATATATAACTTCTTAAGACTGCATACCAGAAAATACCATTTTGTATTTGGACTACCCATTAGAGGTCGGCAAACTTAAATTTTGGGTAAATTCCAGTTTATTTTTATTAAAATATGTATATCTCCACAACTATGAAATATACATGTCCGAAATTTTGTATGCAGATTCAGTTAATATACGTCCTTTAAACTGCATACCGAAAAACACTTCTTTATTTCATGGCTTCCCCCTCAGAGATCTACAAACTCGAATTTTTCGAAAATTCCTCACTTTTGACTGATTTTTTATATTTGGAACACCATTTAAATGGGTGAGGGTATGTGCAGGGTATTATATGCTCAACTATACCGCCCTTACTAGTTTTTTTTTTCTTTGCGCAGCTAGATTCGCAATTTTGTTTTCTTCTTCTTTTCGTATGGAGGCTACCAGTTCCAGTGGTCCGATCTGGCTGGTTCCGACTAATGGTCTACGTAATAAAATACAATCAGCTTGATCGGATGACTATAGCATATAGCTCCCATAGGAACGATCGTTCAAAAAATGATGTTTTTGCTTTAAAAACCGCGTGTTTTAGGAGTTATCGACTCAATATTTTGCACAAAAACTTTTTTGACATCAACAAAGATATTGTGCAAAAATGGTCAAGATCAAGCTACTACAGCATATAGCTGCCATAGGAAGGATCGGTAAAAAATTATATTTTTGCTTAAAAAACAGCATGTTTTTGGAGTTATCGACTCAATATTTTGCACAAAAGCTTTTTTATCAATAAAGATATTGTGCAAAAATGGTCAAGATCAGGCTACTATAGCATATAGCTGGCATAGGAAGGATCGGTCAAAAATAATGTTTTTGCTTAAAAAACAGCGTGTTTTTGGAGTTATCGACTCAATATTTTGCACAACAACTTTTTTAAAATCAACAAAGATACTATGTAACAATAGTCAAGATCAGGTTACTATAGCATATAGCTCCTATAGGAACGACCGGATAAAAATACAGATTTTGTTAGAAAAACTTTTTTGTTCTTGGATATAAGCAAACCAAACTTTGCTATTACGTGTTTTTATTAATGCCTGACTAAAATTCAGAATTTTATAAAAATCGGACATAAGGGCGTGGTACCGCCCATACCACTAAAGACTTAAAAATGGGCTTTCTCTGTAAACAGACGAGATACAAGATTGAATAATGTAGAGAAGTAGAGAAGACTACATTGCCTTTTTAAAGACAAATTAGAAAATGGGCGTGGCTACGTATATGATTCTTATTGGAAAATCAAAAAAGGATTTCCTAATAAGAATAATTTCCTAATAAGAAAACGTTTGCAAGAGTATATAAGTTTCGGCATAACCGAAAATAGCTCCCTTACTGGTTTTATTCTATCTTCTTTGGCTTCAAGTCTGCTATATACAAATTGATGACCCTTTCTCAAATTTCAACCGAGAAAATGCGACTTTTGTTTTTTTACCCAAGGTACCTTCAGTTATTAGCCTAACTAAGTCCCTCTCCGGGACAAAAACAATATACACTCGATCTGCTTAATGAATAACAGAATAGATCTGAAAAGGAATCGAGGCTCTACTTATTATAGTTTCCGAGATCGACTCCTTCATACAGAGGGACACATGGACCGATGGACAGACATGGCTAAATCCATTTTTCTTTCGATACTGATCAATAATATGTATACTTTATAGGATCTGTCACGTATCCTTTTAGGTGTTACGAACATTTTATTTGCATAACTAATACACCCTTTTGACAAAAGGCACAGGTAATAAGAATATAGCAAGCAACTTGGCTACACACTTCACTCGTTGCATTACTTTGACTTGACATTGTTGCCTTTGACCTTTTGGCAAAATCATACACATATTCTTCGCCTTTGCAATGCAGTCATTTCGTTTGTCCCACCGAATTAATCGTCAACCATCTTCATCTATCGCTTAATACTTTGCGTTTTCAGTTTTCTGCAAAGTTGATGTTTGCTCTCGCTAGTTTTTGTTATGCTCTCAGCAATGACGACGTGCCTCTTTATTCTTTTTAAGCTTGTTAGCGACTGAACTTGTTTCGATTTGAGTTTAATTTTCGACTCGGAAAAGTAGTTTTAACTTTTATCCAGCAAAAACTTAGAAAACCTTCATCAAAAACACAGACAACGATTTAATGTGCTGTAGAATTTATGCTTACAGTCAGAGGGAAAGAGCTTAAAAATTCAGTCTGTCAAATAGTTTTATATTAGGACGCAGATATTGGGGAGCCATATTTTCTTGTTTAGATACTCATATATAGCATAAAACAAAGATTTAATCTTCAAATTGGTTAATATTTAAATTGAAATAAAATCTTTTTAAAACGTTTGGTTGGTGATTCAGTTAAAAATAAATAATAAGACTGATGCCGTTGTCATATTAAGTTTTCTCTCCGATGGTCTTGTAAAAAAAGGAATGCAGAGTTGCGGACTTTTTTTTACTTTCAACTGGTACATATGGTCTTGAAATACCAGGCCGCTACTACAAACAAAATGTCAACAGTCGCAATTCGAAAATAGTACTATACATACGCTAATTTTTCAAACAAGGAACTACAAGCAAATTCATCAATTAACTTTTATTGGAAGTACTGAAACATATAGTCTTTAATAATGTTAAGTTAACCCTTGGGTACCAGGTCATATTTTAAAATGCAAAGGAAAGAAATGAATGAACTCAACTTGGTCTTTATACATTTTAAAGGGAGGGGTTTCCGCACAGATCACTTTTTTACCTGAAAAGATGCTCAAAAATATGAAACTAGTTTTAACAGTTCCTTGTACAATAGAGTCAAATAAAGACCAGTAAGGAATTCCAGTCGTCAGCCCAAGACTTCGACATACCCTGCACCTTAAGTTTTTAAAGACTATTTGAGGGCGTTGTCCCGCACACTTTTTAATCGAAACCGATTTCATTATATCATACACACTAATCTTTATCTATATACCATATTTTATATAAAATGCTTTATTCTTGTAAGATAAAAGATTCCGGAGATATTAACATTTTAATATATCTAGACGTGGCCACAACCATTTTTATACTATATTTTGTTAGACTTTATGACAGCTACCTCAAAAGAAAACTGAGAAAATACGAATTTTGTACACTTATTAATTAGCCGTCATAGAATTGGAGTCCTGACAAGAGCTTTAGCTAGTGGGTTAGGGTGACAACGCAATTTTTCATTGTACCGACTACTGTGAAAATTAATTTCCGCATGTACTCTGAGGTCGTGATGTAGCGTAGAGTTCCGGACGTGCCAGGTTTCGTTGGCAATGGTCCTCAGAACTTTGTTTTGTATAACACACAAATTGTATCCGAAAGCTGGATTCCGTACTTCCACGATGGAGGGACTACCTGTTTGTAAATTAGAAGTTTGTTTTTCCGACTCAGATATATGGCGGTAGATGATGAAGTCAATCAGATCAGGCAGTCGTCTTGTGTCTCTTGTGAAGTGGATGGGTGATCCCGTAAACAGGACTTCTCTTCGAGAGTGGATAATAGCATAATAAAGGCCTCTAAGTGTTGTCAACCTTGGACCCCAAAGACTATGTTTTACATTCCAGTCGGCCCTGATCAGAAACTTCGAACCAAGCTCATCAAATAGATAATTGCAAATGTTCTCCAGGATAATGCATCCAGGAGGACAGTAAATTGTAGCAATGACCAAATCGCCATGATCAGTGCTAACTTCAACAGCAGTGCATTGAACCCATGAATGGCGTATTGTTGCAATGGGCACGTGTTTTAATCCAATACAAATCAGGACAGCAACACCTCTAAATGTTTGAAATTTTTACGATAGTATGTTTTCTAAAGTAAAACGTGTATTCATTAAACTCCGATTCATCAGACCCTTGGCACCTTTGACGGCAGCCTCCCACAGCTCACCGAAATGTGGGGCTCTGGGTGGAACAAACAGAAATTTAATAAATTCTAATGAGCCATATTTAAGTATAGTGTTATCCTGGTTGAACAAGAACGCCTTGAATTCATTCAACTTGTTGCAAGCTCCAACGCAGTTTGTGGCGTTATCGCAGGAACATGTGATGAAAGTCCACGCCGAGCTATCATTCGCTTTAAAGCATCAGTGGATAGATCAGACACCACTTCGATGTGTACAGCCTTTGCCTTACAGCAGACGAAGTTCTCTCCAATGGAAGATTGGCCAACATTTGTTGCTGCAACTTCGGACGCTAACGCACACAATGCATACACGATGAGCAAGAATACGAGTTTTTACGATGCAGATGTATTATATAGTGGATGACGAATTTCACTTTAGTCGATAATATTATGGAATGTGATTCACCTGTCAACTAGTTTCAGGCGTCCACCAACCCCATCAAGAACTTCTAGAAACGGGATTAGGAACTTTAATTGGCCAACAATTGGTAGGCCCTTACGAAGGGTGCGAACTTCTTCTTCGAAGCTTTGTTGTGGAATAATCCCAACGATGCAATGCAGTGCTCGACGTAACTCCTGAGACTAAAGTGAAATAGTGTCAAACGTTTGACGTTTCAACGTCTTGGTGTGAAGTCGACTACTTCCTTGAGCGACGATAACGACAGTAAAACATCACTCCAAGCTCGATGTATATTTTGTGGAACGAACTCGTCCCATCCGAACTTTAAAATCCACAACTCTGTGGATGTACTAAAAGTGACGTTGGTTTGAATCAATCAGTACCTAGCATCTTGACGATGTCAGCAGTGATGGCGTACCGATAAAGTCGAAAACGTAAAAGTAGTGAATATCATTCTAGCAGTAAGGTCGGAACAACAATTAAACAATCATTGAGCGAATGCATAGCACTCAAATCATAGCACGTGGATAGGCATGAAGCGCCAAGGACAACTCAGAGCAGTGTAGTTGTACTAGTAAGGCTTGTGCACACAATAGATCGGCATGTAATAGTGGGGTGACTTAAGGCAAGCCGCTGGGTCCAAAATCATATGACCTAGCTCTTCGTATTCAGTCATGATGGACACGTATTTGGCTTTCGAATCAGCTGAACGAGAAAGCCGCTTCTTCAGAGACAAAAAACTTTTATGATTGATCTTAGATGAGTCTCCTAGTGTGCGTGGATCATCTTTAAAAGGCAACTGAATTGTTCACAGCTAGCCTGCTCAGGTGTGAAATGACTAGTATCTAATAGAACTTCCTCCAATTTTCATAGTTGTTCTTTGTTAAAGTTGATGGCGACCTCTCAATATAACATGCATCCTGAAGAAACCAATAGCATCCGGAAACTATTCATCCATGTGTGGTTTTCTGAAGAGTAGGTTTTTGTGGTCCAAGCTTGATTTAACCAACACTCAACACCCCAAAAAACACTTCTGCTTCCAGGAACAAGTCAATGCGACGAGATACAAAAATGCGTTCATCTGCCAATGGGACCAACTGCGCTTGAATGTGTGTACGATACGCGAATTCCATTCGCGACAGGTGATTCAAATGAATTGAGAAACGAAGACGATGCAGCAATGTGTGATGACTCGGACCGCAAGTACGACATCTATTTAACGACGGACACTGTTGCATACGATGACCCTTTGATAACCAGTTAAGGCATAAGCTCTGTATTTGCCTGTTCAAGCCATTAAGTAGATAACAAACCTTTGAATTTAAAGCAGCTAGTGATTCGGTGATCCGAATTAGAACAACCTGCGCACAGTGCGTTGGTGCAATTGAACAGCACTGCCACGCCCTCATTCCACGTTGGCAACGTCGTAAAGGATAACGTTTCGTTCCACTTCCGTTTCAATTGGGCGTCTACTTTTTTTATTAGCAAGTCTATGAGCATAGAATCTGCAATATTTTCACCGTCTCCGAATGTCTTCAGAGACCCAAACAATTCTGTTCCAGTATTAACTAATGACTGCAATTGAGCACAATTAGCTATGTTCATTGTTTTAACGCGAATAAAGAGTTTATGTTTTCCATGAAGATTAACGTCGGGTTGTCATAACGATCTTGAATTTAACGAAATCTTAAGTTTGACGGATTTTGAGGGGAAGTCAAAAATACAAAGAGATAATTTCTGGTATGCAGTTTTGAGGAGGTGAATTTATTTAGTCTACATACAAAATTTTGGGACTGTACCCTTAACAGTTTTAGAGATATAGCCATTGACAAGTAAACAGTTTTTGAGGGGCAATAAGGGGTAAGGGGAAAAATTGTGGCATGCAAATTGAAAGAAGAAGTACGTTCAAAAAGTAAGGTGACTTTGTATTTTTAAGAAAAAATATTTATTTATCCATCATTATTTATATTATCCCTTTCAAAGCTATCTCCCTCAGATACAATACACTTATGCCAACGGTTTTTCCAATCCTCAAAGCATTTCTTATAAGCACTTTTGGATATAGCCTTAAGCTCTTTCAGCGATGTATTCTTTATCTCTTCAATCGTTGCAAATCTCCGTCCTTTCATAGGTCTCTTTAGTTTTGGGAGCAAGAAAAGTCACATGGGGCCAAATCCGGTGAATATGGTGGCTGAGGCATGATTGTGGTGTTGTTTTGGCCCAAAAAATCTCTCAAAAGCAAAGATGAGTGAACAGGGATATTATCGTGATGCAAAAGCCATGAATTGTTTTCCACAATTCTGGACGTTTTCTTCGTACTGTTTCTCGCAAACGGCGCATAACTTTCAGGTAATACTGATTATTGACCGTACGATCATACGGTTATATCTCTTGATGCACCACGCAGTGACCAAAACTTTGACATTTGATCGAACTTGGCGTGCTTTTTTTATACTCTTGCCAAAAGAGTATATTAACTTTGTCATGAAGTTTGCAACGCAGAGAAGGAGACATCTCCGACTATATAAAGTATATATATTCTTGATCAGCACGACGAGTTCAAATAACGATGTCCGTCTGTCCGTCTGTCTGTTTCAATGCGATTTCCAGCCAGAGTTTTAAAGTTAGCAAAAATATTTAAACGCAGAAAATTTTCTTCTCCTTGCAGGTATTTGGTATGTAAAAATCAGTTTGATCGGATGACTATAGCATATAGCTCCCATAGGAACGATCGTTTAAAAATTATGTTTTTGCTTAAAAAAACGCGAGTTATCGACTCAATATTTTGCACAAAAACTTTTTTTCTATCAACAAAGACACATTGCAAAAACGGTGAAGATAAAGCTACTATAGCATATAGCTGCCATAGGAAGGATCGGTCAAAAATTATGTTTTTGCTTGAAAAACAGCATGTTTTTGGAGTTATCGACTCAATCTTTTGCACAAAAACTTTTTTGACATCTACAAAGATACAGTGCAAAAATGCTCAAGATCAGGCTACTATAGCATATAGCTCCTATAGGAACGATCAGTTAAAAATACAGTTTTTTTTTAGAAAAACTTTTTTGTTCTTGGATATAAGCAAACCAAACTTTGCTATTACGTGTTTTTATTAATACCTGACTAAAATCCAGAATTTATAAAAAATCGGACATGAGGGCGTGGTACCGCCCATACAACTAAAAACTTAAAAATGGGACTTCTCTGTAAACAGACGAGATACAAGATTGAAAAATGTAGTGAAGTTTGACTACATTGCCTTCTTTAAGACAAATTATAAAATGGGCGTGGCTACGTATATGATTCTTATTGGAAAATCAAAAAAGGATTTCCTAATAAGAATAATTGTGAAAACGTTTGCAAGAGTATATGAGTTTCGGCATAGCCGAAAATAGCTCCCTTACTGGTTTTTACTCAGAACAGTTTCACCGAATGCCACTGTCAACATTTCAAGTGTTACGGACCACTTAATTTTATTTTCATACCCTGTGCAATTTAACATTATTGCCTAAACAATCATGCAGACGCAAATATCACGCCACGAATGCTCTGTATGATCAGCAATTAATGTAAACAACGGCGGATGTCAACGCGACTTGCTGACCGTACATTGTTGCGAGCGGACGAAAACGGAATATGATAGCTTGCACGAGTTGCAAGATCAGCAATTCCTTAGCTGCAACGCTGGCTGCAATGCTTAGAGTAGGAAGTAGCGCTAGACTTAAGTTAGGATTAAGAAGTCAGTCTCAGTTTGGAGCTCAATTAAGAAGCTTAACAGCTAATAGAAATTAAACATATCTTTTGCTCAACAGCAAATTGAAATATAATAATCAGTTGCTTAACAGCAACTTAAAATATAATTGTTTAAACTCCGCTTTTGCTTAACAGCAAGCGAAGAACATTTTAATTTACATACTCTACCAGAGTATATTGTGTTTGTTTGGTCGAAATGTATGTAACGCATAGAAGGAGGGGAAGGGGACCCCATAAAGTGTATATATTCTTGATCAGGATGACGAGACAAATTGATTAAGCGATGTCCGTCCGTCCGTCCGTCCTCACCAATGGTTCTCGGAAACTATAAAAGATAGAGACTTGAGACTTGGAAGATATATGTACCTTTGATGCTCGGCAGCAGATCAAGTTTGAACGGTTTTGAGCCACGCTCACTGCTTCCCGCCCAACCAGCTACGCCCACTTTTTGAAAAGGCTTCAACTTGAACACCAGAAACGCTAGAATCATGAAAGTTGGTAGGTAAACTAAATATGAAAAGTTCTTTTAAACTGCATACCCCCAACCCTTCATTACCCCTCTAAAGGTGTTTTATTGTTAATTACTATATCTTCAAACCTATAAAAGATACGGACCTGAAATTTTGTATGTAGACTCAGTAAATACATGTCCTTAAAACTGCATACCAGAAAATACCCATTTGTATTTTTGACTACCCCTCAAAGACTAACAAACTTAAATGTTTGGTAAATTCCACTTTTTTTACAAAAATTTGTATATCTCTACAACTATAACAGATACAAACATGAAACTTTGTATGCAGACTCAATAAATGTAAGTCTTCAAAACCACATGCCAAATTTTTCCCCCCTACCCATTATTATCCCTCAAATAGTGTTTGCATGTCAAAGCCTATATCTCCGAAATCGTTAAAGGTACTGACCTGAAATTTTGTACGTAGACAAAGTATATATAAGTTCTTAAGGCTGCATACCAGAAAATTTTGGGTAAATTCCAGTTTGTTTTTATTAAAATTGGTATATCTCCACAACTATGAAATATACGTGTCTGAACTATGAAATATACGGTTCAGTTAATAAACGTCCTTAAAACTGCATACCGAAAAACACCCCTTTATTTCATGGCTTCCCCCCTCAGAGACCAACAAACTCGATTTTTTCGCAAATTCCGCACTTTTGACTAATTTTTTTGATATTTGGAACACCATTTAATATATACGATTTTTTTAATTGGGACGTCACACCTCCTACCGTGTATGCAGAGTATTATATGGTTGAGAATACTCAACAATACCGCCTTTAGTAGTTTACACAAAATTTGATGTAAATCTTTTGATCCATATATTCCGATAGCAAAAAACCGCTGAGCATGCAAACACTTATAACCTTCACGCCTCTCGCAACCAAACAAAAAATGCCGTTCACTTGAAATTTGGTACAGATGTTCGAAAAGAGTATACATAACAAACAAAAAAAGCGATAATCGAAAATACGTTGCCCGCGAAATTTAAAAAGTCACCTTACTTTTTGAACACACCTGGTATGTATATACATTGTATATTCGGAGATGTCTCCTTCTGGGTTTTACTTACATTTTCGACGTGCACAAAACTAAAAACAGCCCTTAAAACATAACAAAACAAAAAAATCGATAATCGAAAATACGTTGCCCGCGAAATTTAAAAAGTTACCTTACTTTCAATTCATTCAATTCAATTACTCAATGCGATCTTGCTGTTTTTGGTATTTAGGAGATCATATTCAGCAACATTATTGTATGGGACGTAAAAGTGACGTTAAAAGAAGTTTGGTGATCAAGGGTTCATTGAATTCTTTAGATCAGCGTTTAATAAGTCCAAAGACACCTTTCACCTTATTAATGCCAATTGAAACTTGTTGAATGAAGCAGAGATTAGGATCAAAGGGAACACCTAAATCGTTAAAAATAGAGATTGGTTCTAATTGGAAACTATCAATCGAGTAAGTAAAGAAGTGAGGGGTACTACGATGGTAAGTCATAAATTTACATTTGGAACAATGAAGCAAAATCAGTGAACACCAAGAATGCTGTGAGTTCAGATCAGCCTGTAATAGGCCATGAGAATCAGGCTCGCATAAGTACCTTAGAGTGTGATATCGACAGGGGAAGATCATTAATGAAAAGTTTAAACAAGAGAGAACCAATATGACTACCTTGGGGGACTCCAAAAATAACTTGTACCAGCTTAAAATTGGTAGATATAAACGGCACTCGTTAAGTTCTGTTTGTTAAATAGGACTAAGTTCAATTAAGAATATTTAGCGGTAAATCCATAAGTTTTAATTTAAATAATCGCAAATCATGGTTAAAAAGCCTTTCTAAAGTCAGTATATATGCACGTAAATTCAAGAAGATTAATACAAGTTGACCTCATATTTAAATGCACATGTTAATAAGGTGACATAACCAACTGACAGAAGTGTTGTATGCTCGAAATGATGACTTTCTCAAAAAGCTTGGGAAACGCAGATAGTTTATGGCCTTATAATTGGTGACTTCTGACTAATTACCTTTTTTATATAGGGGAATAATAAAAGATTTTTTCCATATAGGGGGAAACGAAGAAATTGAAAGCGAGAGCTTAAATAGCTTCAACAAAGGTTTGCACAGCGATTTTGCACACTCTTTAAAGACACACACAGCAAGTAATTTTTATAACAGATGGTATTAAGCGAAAAAACCCGAGATCGAGCTACAGAATATCTAGAAAAGTCGGACAGTAAACCAGACATTTTAAATTGTTTATACAGCCTGGACTTAACATTTTTTAGATTCGACAACTGGCGGGAAAACCATGGAGGTTTTAGAGACAACTTTTATGAGCTACGAGTTAGGACACACAGTTTGAAAATGTCATTTAGGGTATCATAAAAGAAGATAACGGCAAATATTGTATCATCACAACGATATAAAACGGAACAATCGGTCTGGTCAATTAAGGAATTAAGTAAATTAAAATTAATTTTGCAAAAACAACGTCGTTGCTTAGGAGAGGTATTCATCGATGGAGAAGGGATAAGGTAGAATAAGGGTTATTTCCAATGTAGGGTGAAAAGAGTCTTCCAGCAACGATAAAGGGTCACATCGTGGTACAACTTTGCCATAAGGATCATTGGTCAATACAAGACCAAAAGATCAATATAAAATACATAAGAAATAAACAGGTAAAATCCGTTGCAACACTTTTAGAATTTGTGTAAAAAAAATTAATTTATTGCTTACAATTTTTAAAATTTCTCCTATGGTACATCTTGTCAGTAAGTAAAAAAAACTAGCTGGCTATTCTCTCTATTTTGCCTCCCCTTGAGGTCAAGCAAACTTTTAAACATAAACAAGTTTTCCTTCTACAACCACTGCTTGCCGCGTAATGCTGTTTCCCGCATCTTTATGAGTTTAGCGGGGGCTGCTCTCAAAGTCATACTATAAAGGTAATGTTAATCAGCGCCTAAGATTCTATGTTGAGTTTCAAAAAGACCAGTTGCACCATGGAAATTTTTATGCTCTTGCAAAACATCGAAACAAATCTTTTTCAAAGCATAGAAACAAGAACTACAAAGCTTTTATCAAATGAAAGTTTAAATTCCTGCCTATATTTAGACCCACGCTTTAGCTACACATGAACTACAGAGAAGAAGAACGATGCTATCATATTTTTGAAGAGACTTTATGATAGAGTCAAATTAATGGGTTCAATTTTGTACGAAGGCAGTCTAAAAATTAACAATTGTTGCGCTAACTTAAAAAACGAGTATGAAGATGAAGACAATTGTCTGGATAAGTACCTTTCTCAAAACTTTGATCCGAAACACCCAGAAAATTTTGACAACTACTCAAAAATACAAAATTGAAAGTTACCTTATTAACGAGTGTGGTTTTAAATGTACTTGATTTTTGGAAAGATAGACAGTTAAGTGACCCGGAATTACATGCGCTGGCTAATTTATGCTTTGCGAATCCACCAACTGAAGTATAGTATCATTTTATCATTTAATATTAAATATAAATAAATATTATTCCTGGATCAAACTGTTGACAACGTGTCACTTTTCGAGGAAGGAATATAATAATTTAAGTTCAAAACAATATATTCACATATATTCATATATATATATACAGTCGCTCAAATCGCTATTACACATGGCTAATATTGAAAGCTATTCACGCTAAATGACAAATATAAGAAGCAGACTTATTTCGCACCAACCGCGGGTGTGTTTTTGTTATTTTTCACGTTTTTACCGAAATTTCTAATTTTGTTGTTGCATTAGTATTTCTCATAAATTAAATATATTTTATATTGATTTGAAAAATTGTCCGCAACGAAGAACTACGCGATGTAAGTTACATGCACATTTACACAATTTATTTACCATCTGCCAACTTGCAATACCAATTGGAAGCGACTTTGGCAACTCGTATCCGGCATACATTATGAAACGCCGGAGGATACTGTTTTAAAGGAGTTGTTGAACGTTTCGAAGGAACTTCAAGATGGTCTACTGCAGTTCGAGCCAAGGAACGCATCTAATGTGAATTTAGAGAATTTGTTAAATCAGAAGAAACAAGACAAACTTCTGCCATTTACGCGGCGGTTACAGGATCTTCTGGATCTTGAGTCCACGCAATGTTGGGAGGTACTATGTTTCTATCTGACAAAAGAATATCGTGGCTCGGCCAGTTTCCTTACAACACTCATAGCAACGGAAAATAATATGGCCAAACTTCTGGATGATATTTGGGGATACTATTCGTTGGAGCGAATGATTGTGTTAAAGATTGTTAAGAATTTGTTGATTTTTTACAACGTGTCTAACCATCCATACCATAGTGAATATAAACAGATCGTCGAAAAGATTTCATCTACAGAAATTACGTGATTCGTAGTATAAAACAACTGGAGCATTTAGTTAACGCAAGTCCACCTAGCAAATTGGTCGCAGGAGAGTGTTTCAACTATGATGTCAAACTTGTTAACTGGTCGGAACGTACCTCGCGTTAAATGAATTAGGTGCTGCATATTCTGCTGTTTATCTGTGAATCATTCTGCTAATTAATGAATAAATTATGTCAAAACTATTTTCTTATTTTAATTTAACACACACTTTGATTGAAGTTCAAATAGGCTGTGACCCGGTTTTTTCGAATATTTTCGGTTTTATGACCACAACTTTGGTAAAACTTAACTTTTTACTATAAACCATTTTAGAGGTAAAACTTCAATCTAATTAATTCTAATTAAGTTCACTTGACCATAAGCGACTGTATGTACGAACACATAATATATGTTAAGGTTTATAATTTTTATACTAAACTAAAAGTATTTGCTCATGTTTCTTTTTGTTTAGCCTTTTTCTTCTTTTGTAATTTTTATACCCTGTACACATTGTGTACCAGGGTATATTGTGTTTGTTTGGCCGAAATGTATGTAACGTATAAAGTATATATATTCTTGATCGGGCCGACAAGAAAAATCGATTAAGCAATGTCCGTCCGTCGGTCTGTCCGGGTAAAAAATCAAACTTAAATTTCTGGTAAATTCAACTTTTTTTTTATTAAAATGTATGTATCTCCACAACTATGAAAAATACGCGTCTGAAATTTTATATGCAGGCTCAATCAATATACGTCTTTTAAACTGCATACCAAAAAACACCCTCCGCTTTCATAATTTCTCCCTCAAAAGCCATCAAACTCGAATTTTTCGTAAATTCCACATTTTTTTTTACCAGTTTTTCTAATATTTAGAACACCTTTTAAATGAGCGATGCCAAATATATATATTTTTTGAATTGGGTGACACCTTCTACCGTGTGTACAGGGTATTATATTGTTAAGTATACTTAACCAATCCGACCTTACTAGTTTACTATTTTTTGTTGTTAAATAAACAGTGTGGTTTTTTAGTGACCTTTGTAACTTAATCAGATGAGAAAAGAGGGCTCGAGGTCAGCTCTGGTTACAAGTTTTAGTGACCAAAATCTTTGTGATTTTTAACAAAAATAATATTGCAAGATCTAGCTCAAAAACTAGCAGCAGGCAGATCGTACAGCTGTTTTGGGAGTAGCTAAACTCCTTGAGAATCATACGTTATCAACGATAATCTGCTTTGAAACATCGCCTTGCAAAATTGTTGTTGTTGGGCTTTCTCATAAACTATATGTTTTGGTTTGTTTTGTGGTGCGTAAATAAACAAAGAAGACGGTTTTCCGACGCGCGAACACGCGACGTTTAATTGTCCATGTGCGAAACAGGGAAACTCCAAGTTGATTCCACAAACTTCTAACGATTGTTCTTGCGATTTATTTATGATCGTTCCAAAGGCCAAATGTACTGGAAATTGTAAGCGTTTAAAATCGAATGGTAAATCTGTTTGAATCATCGTTCTCCGCGGGATCAAGACATCCTTCCCTTGGTATTTTCCTTTTATGATTCAAAAGATGAGCTTATTCTGCGTGTTTCTTTTATATAGCGCAACAGTTCAATAACCATAATTGGCTGGGTGAACGACCAATATTGGCGGCGAAAAATAAAGATGTTGAGGAAATATATGCGACCATTCAGAATTTTCTTCCAGAACAGTTGGTTTCCTTCAAATCAGTCGACAATGTTATAAACTAGGATAACGTAATCAACTATTCCACGGAGTTTTTAATTTCACTGGAATTGTCTGGATTACCACCTCACAACTTGCAGTTAAAAGTAGGATCAGTTGTCATCATGCTGCGTAACATTAATCAGTCTCGAATGTGCAATGGAACCAGACTGGCTGTGAAAAAGCTGATGAATAACGTCATTGAGAAAACAATCATAAAAGGAAAATACCAAGAGGACTCCGCGGAGAACAATGATTCAAACGGATTTACCATTCGATTTTATACGCTTACAATTTCCAGTACATTTGACCTTTGCAACGACCATAAATAAATCGCAAGGACAATCGTTTAATTAAGTTTTCAATTCGAGTTTTACGAATCCGACGGTTACCAGTCGCCACCGAGTTTTTCTCTTATCGAAATAAAAATAAAATCCTCGTGAGACTCATATCCAAATCCATTTCAAAAGTTTGTCCCGACGCCCGTTTTCGTAGGTGATTTTTGTTAGAACAAAAATGCTCGAACACTGATGCTCCAGTTTGAACCCAACCATTATTTATATACATATATACAGTCGCTCAAAGCTTAAAAGAATCAGTACCTGGTTTAAGGGTTTAGTGAATGTAACTTCTAAAGAAAAGAAATGTCAACAATGTAAAAGAAAGAGTTGTAGATTGAAGTTTTACCTTTAAAATGGTGTATAAGTATAGTAAAAAGTTAAGTTTTGACAATGTTGTTATCAGAAAATCAAAAAAGGTAAAAAAAATCCGGGTCACAGCTCATTTAAAAAACTTAATTTTAAGGCGTTTCTCATTTATTTTTATACTCTGAGTGGACTTTTTTATACTCTTCACGAAGTGAAAAGTATTATAGTTTTGTCACGAAGTTTGTAACAGCCAGAAGGAGGCGTGGCCGACTATACAAAGTATATATATTCTTGATCAGGATGACAAGACGAGTTGATATAGCCATGTCCGTCTGTCCGTCTGTCCGTCTGTCTGTATGTATGCAAACTCCTCCCTCAGTTTTGAAGCTATCGACCTGAAACTTTGCACAGACCCTTGTATTTTATTACGATGACACATTGGTCGGAACCAGCGAGATCGGACCACTGGAACTGGTAGCCACCATACGAAAAGAAGAAGAAAAAAAAATTTCAATCGTTGTATGAAAAACTTTTTTGTTTTCCAAGATAGAGCGCTGAAATTATACCAGTGGTGAACAACCGTAACCAGGCTAAATGCCTGAAAATTTCATTGAGATCGGAATACTGGAACTGGTACCTGCCATACAAAATGAAGAAGAGGAAGAGAAACAAAGTTTAAATCGTTGTATGGGAAACTTTTTTATTTCTGAAGATAAAGTGCTGAAATTTAAAAAGTAGTAAGTAAGTGTCACCAGATCAAATGCCTGCAAGTTTCATTGAGATCGGACTGCTGGAACTGGTACCTGCCATACAAAATGAAGAAGAGGAAGAGAAGCAAAGTTTAAATCGTTGTATGGGAAACTTTTTTGTTTCTGAAGTTAGGCTGCTGAAATTTCAAAAGTAGTAATTTAGTGTCACCAGATCAATTGCCTGTAAGTTTTGTTGAGATCGGACTACTGGAACTGGTACCTGCCATACAAAATGAAGAAGAGGAAGAGAAACCAAATTTAAGTCGTTGTACGGAAAACTTTTTTGTGTCTTAACTAATCGACTCTAAACTTCATACTTTTGTTGATAATGTGGCTTAAAAGCTATTTTGATATCAAAATGGGCGTGGCACCTCCCACATATGACCAAAACCAAAAGTTCCTATATATCTGGCACTCAATGAGGTATAACAACGAAAACTGATCTGTAGGCTATGTGGACAAAAAGAAATAAGATTCCAAAAATAAAATGGGTGTACCACAAAAAGTGTCGTGAAGAGTATACATCTTCGGCAAGGCCGAAGATAACGTACTGGTTTTTGTTTAACATCTTTCCTTTCTTATGTTACTATTGATTCAGATCCACTTTTTTCTTGTTTGAGGGTAATTTTCATACCGAACCCCAAAAAAATTACATCCATACATTTTGTATGAGATTTTCTTCGGTTTTAATGAAAATTCCTTCCTGTGTCCACAATTTGGAATAATCACCTCCTTTTTTGTGCTTCTTGTTAAGTTTAAAAGTTATACTAATCTCCTATTACAAAAAAAACCGTTTCAACAACTCATGCCGAATTACATACCTACATCTCTATAACTCTTTCTTTTATACTATGTTGATTTTTTTTTTCGTTTAAAAGTTACATTCATCCTACCATAAAAAAAGGTACTGGTTCATTTAAGCTTTGAGCGACTGTACATTAATATTTTTACTGGCTGTCAGTCTAAAAAATGAACAGAAACTGCCAGAAAATATTTGATTTGGTAACACTGCAAAAGAGCGATGTTACATCGTTCTTAATCTGGCTAATAAGTACCAAATGGCCCACAACTTGTTGACGTCGTACACGCATTGCAAATTGGATCACACACATGCATACGCACATGGATTGAGATCCAAGTCGTCACTAACGCTGCTGTGCTCCGCAAAGAAGCTAAACACGTCAGCACAGCATAAATTGAAATAACGAAGAACAGACAAAAAATACCTTGTAGATTACCGCTCTTTATTAATGTAAGTAGAAATGAGATAAAATGAAAGCCGAACAAAATGTGTTATCTTTGCATTTAACCATTGCCACAGACAATACAAAAATGCGTCAACTCAAAGGCAAAGTGAAGGAGACACGTAAACAGCGCAAAGAACGAAAGTTGGAGAATGTTGCTATACAAAGTCAAATAACGACAATTGTGCTACCAGCACTGGGCGTGCTAGCGCTGCTGATTGCCGTGTTTGTATATTTAAAAACGCGGCCGGCAGTTGTGGCATAGGCAACGTGAATACCAGCAGGGCAGAGTGGAGTGCTTAGCCTAAGTGAACTTTACAACATAGAATACAACGAGCGTGCAATCTGAGAACTCCTAATTTAATTAAATCATTTTGTACAAACTTATCATATCAGTCGGAAAGAAAAAAAAATACATATACATAGAAAAGAAAAGCAAAACATTTACAAATCTTAAAACTTTTTTTAGGGCTAAAACTAATTAATTAATTAAAGTATAATTTTTCATACCAAGTGTGTTACAGTAAAAACACTACTCGAAATCAAACTCAAAACCGCGTTCCACATAACTTAAACCCGGCTCACCATTAGGCGGAAAATCCTTGGTTAGTTCTATGTATTTGGCATGTTGAAGCCAAAAGCTCATATTTGCATCGACTTGGTCCTCAAAACCCGACAGCACATAATGTACAGTGAGTGGCTGTTGTGGCT
Organism: Phortica magna; assembly: GCA_037044515.1. NCBI lineage: Eukaryota > Metazoa > Arthropoda > Insecta > Diptera > Drosophilidae > Phortica > Phortica magna. The sequence continues at coordinate 43,531 of JBAMBP010000930.1, read as the reverse complement.
TTGGTTTTTGTGTTTTTAATATGCTAAGTGCCGCAATGGGTAGCTGTGCCGTCAAGCCTTTACAGTAGGAGACATCGAGGTGACGCAGCCGCCTACAATGCTTAATGAACTTTAATATAATTTCATCGGTTAGTTGTGTCCAATGTCGACAGCACAGCATACGTAAATTCGTCATGCTAACATAACGTACGAGTGAGTCAGGCGGCGCTAGCCAAGTGCAGATGACAAGGTTTTCCAGTTTGTTATATGTATGTACACTAATGTCCTTATCCCAACCATCATCCAGTGGCATGTAATATGCATCGACGGCCATGCCGACAATTTCAGCGCCCTTGGTTTCGAGTATTTGAAAAAATTCCCGCGTTTCGTAGATTTTGTTATCATACGTATCCACATTATCGACATTAGACACATTGAACTCATTATCCAGCAACACAGTCAACTTGCGTAGACTTGGCAATTGAAGTACCGCTGGCAGTACTGTCTTAAGAGTTGCAAGATTTAATTTTAACACGTTAATGCTTGAAAGATGTGCTATGCACTTGTCCAAACGCAATTCACTTATAGAATCATAGGCTCGTATGTCCAGCACACGTAGTTGTTTTAAATTCATGCAAATCTCATCCAGATATTTTTGCTGCAATTCGAAAGCTTTATGTTCGTCATCGTACAGAAGCAATTCGTTTAATTGCTTAAAATTGGCAATGTGACAGCCGCGAATGGGTTGCGTGAAGTATAATTTGCGCAAATTTGGAAGCAACTTTGTAAGTGTCTCCATGTTGTCGTCCGTTGGATAGCAATCAATGTCATCCGAATTGTATGAGAAACCAAACACATTTGGCAGTTTCGTTATGTGCATTTGCTTAAGATCTTTGAGAAAAGCCATTAGGCAACCGTTCGATATGATCACCGAGTTGAAATGCTTACGCATTTGTTGCAAAAAATATTTGAGATCTTCCAGCTCCGGCAGCAAATTACGCAGACACTCCAAGTCCAGCACATCGAATCGATGACTGTTTATCCATTTCTGCAATATAATCGTTCGGAAGCGCCGGCAAGTGCGAGCCAATTGTGTTTGTGTGCATAAGTTTGGCAGCCAGTCAAAAATATGATATAAACAGTCGTCGTTCAGACACAATATCGATGGCGGCGGCGCATCCGTCTCGGCTGTTTTGTGAAGATTAATCGATCGAGCATTACCTTTTGCAGCATTTATGATATTCGGCAGCGTACATACCTTCCGCATTTTTTGACATTTTTACTTATTGAAAAATAATGAAAACTTCTCTTCAATTACGTTTTGTATTTTTCAAAGCTTTTCTCGATCAGCTGTGTTTACAATCAGTTTGGTAGTGCCAACTTGTTCTGTTTACATTCGCAAGACCTTTTTCTATATTTCAGCGACTTGTATAAAATTTTGTAATATAAAATTAAAAAATGTTCAAATTAGGAAATAAATGTTTTTTAGTTACAATTAAAAATATATATAAAGCGAATTTCTGATAATTGAGTAAAATTTTTATTACAATTAACTGGCGAATCAAAATGCACGCCAATTTGTTTACTGGTTGACTATGCCAAAGATATAAAAATAAATTATGTTAAGTATAACCAAAAATTAGCATAACAAACAAGCCAAACAACTTTTGGTTGTTAATTAACAGGCTGGCACGTCGCGTTCACGTTAGCTACAAATCTGACTATTCTTAGTTTTATTTTTTGTTAGTTTTATTCGAACGGAAATCGTATATATTGAATTTAAATAAATTTAAAAGTAATAAACTGAAAGTTCTCAATCCTATGCACATATGAAATACATTTTTCTATTTGCAACTTTATAAAATTGCACGATAAATTAGTGAAATTGACTCAGAAAATTGAGTAAATTCGGGCATATTATCTAATCGGGCTAAAAACAAAAAAAATTAAGTGTTGAAAAACGTTTTACGCGCTCTCTCGCTCTCTCGCTCTCTCTTCACTCTCTCAAACAGCTGTGTGAAGAAACACTGCTCACCTGTTTTCTCCGCCATCCTCTCTTTTGTCCATAAACAGATTTTACGAACACAATCAAAGTGGCGGCGGGTGACAGTAATAATTCATCTTCCTTCCCGCTAGCAACAATGTTAAAATTTTTGGTAAGCTTATGACAACGATTTTATTCAAAAACAAATAGGAATTTATCTGATAGAACTGAATTTTTGGTAAAATATGAAACGTAGAAACTGATGAAGGGTAATTTAAAAAAAATAATAGAAATTAACTCAACTTTTTGTTATTTGTGGCGATGATTTAATTGCGTTGTTGTTACTCATCCCAACCATCTCAAATTGATATTATTTTGAATATTTAAAAAAAAAACTACTTTGCACTCCAATTGTGGTTTATATAAGTTGTGGACATTTATTATAATTAAATACTTATAATGCAACAAATCTCAGGTTGGGAACTCTTGTGTTACTTATAATCAACACATGATATATTAATGTTTCAACTTAATTGGGTCCGAACTAAACTTTATTGTGTGTGTTATATATCCAGTTGAACATAAGAGTCCTTATTATTATGCACATTGGATAACGGAGAGGTAACCTAGCTTCAAAGGTTGTGCCTGAAGATTTTTGTCAAAATTTTCGAAAACAACTACGAAAGTATGTTTAAGCTGAAATTAATATAAATATAAGCAAAATTCTAAGTTATTATGGCAGGACCTACATATGATCAATTTGATAACAACTATTGCAATGGCACCGGACGCACTAAGATATTAGGCGCTTTGTGCAAGTTTCTGGTAGTACTCGCTTTCTATGAGTTTAAACAAATTATCCAAATTAATACGAAATCCAACTATCAATTTATTTGCAGTTTACCTTTGGAGCCGGCGTTTATGCGGGTATCTATGTCTCTCAAAACTACGAGGTAAGCAGCAATCAAGAGAAGCATCGTCTTAAAGACTAACTAGATTTCTTTCGTTTGTACAAACTCTCAGGTGCCCCGTGTAGATGATCCTCCAAAGTTAATTGAGAAAATTAACCAGAAAATTCGGGATATGGTCGATGAGCACAAGAAAAAGTAATTGCTTTATTGCTGCGCCTCTCTCTTACTTTTAAAAACGCTGCTTACGTGTGCCCGATCTGTGCTCATTGGTTCTTGTTTGGATATTGAACACAGATTGGTCATAACTCAAGGCAAATGTTTAGTTTTAAGTATTCCGTGTTTACCTTTCTAGTTGTAGGCACACAGTTGAAAAGAACTTGGCTTCATTATTACTATGTTTTAATTGCTAAAGCTGTGTGTATATCTAGAACACCATAAGTGTATTCAATCAGTCGTTGAGTTTAATATTTTCAATGCAATTAAATAGCTATCCCGGCTACAAAGCTAAGAACGTTCAAAATGACGACGAGAAGCGAAAGGGACGCTAAATTATACTAACAAGTCGGCAAGCAAAAACAAAATTGTCAAGAATAAATTTTCCCTATTCAAAAATTAGGAGTGCAATTTTTGGCAAACATTTTTAAATCATTACTTGTGTTCAAAACAAGGCAACCAATCAATTGAAATGACGCAAAAAAAGTTGGGCAAATAATAAATTACAAAATTATTAATAATAAAATCCGTTTATAAAAAAAAAACATAAGGAATGATATTGTGTGATTTAGTTTTGGGCCAGTATTGGCGATGGGCTTTGATTACTAAAAAAAAGTATAATACTTTAATGACGTTTGTTCATTTTCTTCTAGAACTGCGGCTGAACAATTAATACACGACGTCAAGAAAAGCGCTAAGAAGATCATCGAAGACTAGAATACAACAGACATTTGTTCAGTTCAAATAAAGTGCAATTTGTTATCCAATGTTTGATCTTTAAAATTTAAAAAAATTATTTTTATTTTCAAATAAAATAGTCTACAAATACCACATAAAACTGAAATTTGTTAGTACCTAATTGATTGCTTTATAGCAACCAAACAATTATTTAAATAAATGATATACCGCCACCATAATATTCGAGTCGCGTCTGCGGTTCAACGAAAGCAAGCCAATCGGACGCATGGGTGGGCAACAGACCCATGCTATGGCACTTGTACAGTGCAAGGCCAACGTTCGCCAGATTTCCCAATATGTACACGATTTTCTGGCCGCTACCTTGTGCTCCTTCGGCCATTTTCGATGTCACTTGTGTAGAGAAAATCGCCTTAATTGGTCGTATAAGCATCATGCCAACCATCATAATTGGGAAAATCGATATTGAGTTGCCGGACATGTACATGATGAACAGATTCATTGGTATCTATATATTTTGAGAAAATTTAATACATATTTGCAGAGATATAAATAAATAAAATCCATAACAATTAGTAGCTATTTTAGACGCAATATGCGTCTTCATAATAAATAAATATGTACTATAATAATATTTGGTAAGGCTGCTTACTTGTTTGAGTGGTCCCAATGCGAGATCCCATGATTTTTTTATGACCAAACGTTGATCGCGTACAACTTCTGTTTGATTAACAAGTGCTGTTGGATTGTAACCTGGCGGTGACGGTACGTCGGCATTTTTGCTGTATTTAAAAGAAAAATAGTTACTATCACACATACAACCGCATTCACAATTATGAAGTTTACCTAACGTTAAAATCAAGTGACCATTTGCACTTTTTCGATAATTGCTTCGCGGACATTGTCTTTTATTTGTATTGAATAAATAAATTGCAAGGTTCGCACGGACGTGATAAAGTGAAAATCTAGTGCTGAGCAATTTCTTAAGACCGGTATTTTTTCACAGTGATTCCCAAATAACAGTGACTCACTGTGATTGAGCAGCTGTGAATCGGTTAAGTTAAGAGCCGTCTTTGGCGCAAGTGCGTCCATGAAAAAGGGATCGGACCATTGAAACGGAGGAACGGGAAAAAAGCAAATTAAATACACCGCGACATACGACAATTCTGTAAACACGCTGCTGACACTCTGTAAGTGCATGTTAACTAGAGAGCTGCATGGGTTAACCATATCACACGTTCAATTGAATGGTCTCGAATTGAATTGAATGAGTGCGACAAATACAATGAATTGAATGAGTGTGAGTATGAGTGCGTTATGTGACTCATAGCATACGCATTCATCGAAATGAGTGAGAATGAATAAAACGTAAAACGGAACAATATTTGCCGAAGCCGAAAGCAGTCGAATCACACGAGTTGTTGTGTATGCGAGCTAATTGACAATCTAACACCCCTACCAACACCGCATCAACAAGCCGGTTAGCAACAAGCCGGTCAGCAACAATCCAGCGATCAAATTCTTAAGAATTGTAATGCGTATCAACTTTGCAATTCCGGAGAATTTTAATTCTGCTGTTTCTTCAATTTGTAGACTGTAAGCCCAAAACTTGTAATGCGCATTAATATTTTTGAATTCGTATCAAATTTGCAATTATTTTCTTTTTTGCATAAGACAAGCGCAAAATATTTTCAAACGCTAGAAATTTAATTACGGAAAAGCGTTGTCTAATAGCAACTTTTCCAGACAACATAAATATAATTATGTTTTTAAATTCAAATATAAAATGAAAATATTAATGTATTAAATATATAATAATAAGCTAAAGGAATATCAGAATCATACTATATTGTCTTTCGTTTTTTCATGTCTTCTTTTCCTTATGCACGACCAGATAACTAAAAAAAAACGGTTTTGGCATTCGTTTTTTTGCTACTTATGCAGACCTCTAATGTTAACAAATCACAGACTTTCTTTTTTCGACTAAATTGCACTTATTGCATTTGGTAACCATTACACTGAAATTTGATATTTTTGAAAAGTCGTTTGACGACGAGAGATATGTAATTCGCGTCGTCCATAAAATACTGTCGCAGCAATTCGCCCAACGGATCGTTTGCGACATCAACTACCGTTCCAAAAAAAGCTTTCAGATGCGACCACTGACCTTTGATCCGCTCTGCTACCTTACAGACGGACAGCCACCTAGTCTTGGCTATTGTCGGAATTACTAATGGAGGCTTAAAAAAGGGTAGAAATGATTTTAGTATGCAGCATGTAGCATGCATGGCAATGCAAAGACTTACCTTGTTTCCAGGGTTCAGTTTTTTAAGAATTTCCTTATATGGCTGCCTTGAGTTCATTACAAACCACATCGGCGTCTGCCACAAAAGGAATTTAATATTCATCGGTAGGTACTTATCGCATGCCATTTGTGTAACGATGTTCAAGGAATGACAAGCGCATCGGCATGTGTGTGGCGTTTCGTTTTCAATTTCATGAACACTCCGTTGTACTCCCCGATCATCGTTTTCGCGCTGTCTGTGCCGATTGCAACGACATTAGCCATGTCCAAGGTCCAATAGTACAGCTCATTTTCGACGGCATCCACAATGTCGTCTGGTTGACCAGACTTGATTTGCACCATGCTCAACCAAGTGTTGATGACCTTACTCCTGGCCCACTGAAGTATACTATACCTATACCTGGAAATGAAATAATACTAATGCAATATATGTGCTTTGATGTGGTAAATTGCCAAGGGCTTTATTACCAGAGATATCGACTGATTAGTCTAACAGCAAGCTAAACTTGCTGATGCCGATATCAGCTCTCAAATTCTCTCTAAAATGCCGAACCAATATATTAGTCATGACATTTTTAGTTTTCCTGCCGTATAAATTGGATTGTGTGCCGAATTGTTTCTTGCACATTTTTGAGAGGTCTCCTGAGGTACTGAGTGCCACATTATGGGCGGCCATAAACATGTATATAGCAGCTTCCTGCTTTTGTTGCTTAAAGGTATCAGTCGGTGTGGGTGTGGTTGTGGCACGACTTTTCGGGCATTGTTGGAGCTTTCCTTATTCATATGCTTCATAGACATAGAATGGGCTCTCAACGTGGCTCGCCTTTCATGACCGCGTTGCATATATTGCAGGCTACGCAGTTTGTCAATGGGTCTCTCACGGCCCAGTCATAAATAATGTCTGACATAGTTTTATATAATGTTGTAATAATATTGAAAATAATAAATTCCCGCAATCTAGTTGAATTTAAATTTCGTGTAGCGGAACTTCGTTGGGATGGCCTTGGCCGAGACACGTTACGATCCAAATTGGTACACAGAATCGCTTTGGCGCAAGTTCGTCCGCTAGAAACAGAGGAACAGGGAAAATGCATATGAAACGCACCGCGACATACGACAATTCAATTTTGCGCTTGCTGCGTCAAAACAGAGTCATCCGTTTCCAAGGGAGAGTAAGTTAGTTCCTTGCTCTCTCGCTCTCACGAGGCAGAGTAGTCAAGTCACCAGACACCGAGCATTGTCTCACGAATTTCATGGCTTTTTCCACCTTTTTTAGGTGCCATAATTTTTATTCAGCTTTTGTTCCCCCTATTTTGTCTTTTTACAACATCCATTGTTACTTTTGATCTGATCAATTCCGTAAAGTGGTAAAGTGAAACTTAAATCAACAACCAAATAGATTGGCAAAGTCTTAGAGGTGGAAAATCGATGTTTGCTCAACATGTCTAGCATTGGTGATTTTCAAACACATCCCAGGGCATTTGCAACCGCAGAAAAGGAATCTAGCCAGATCTGGCTTACTGCTATATGATTTCGAAATATGGGCATGATTGTGAATGCTTTTAACTTTGGATTGGTTTATTCCAATCTTTGCTTGCACAATCTTTATTTTTTAAAACAGTCAACACTTTCTTCCTTTCCGAATTAGTGAATTGTTGAAAGTTGCCACGCTGCATGCGGCATTTTAGTAACATTCTGTATTTCTGATAATTAACCGATGCGAGAAAGAGATGAGACTTTAATAAAGAGACAGAATGAGCTGCGTGAAGTTAGCAACGCGTACACAGCAACAAAAATTTCCCATCGTTCCACTGGAACGATGGATTTTAGGTTTATAGTGTGTTGCTATTTTTAATTTTATATAATTATTTTATGACCTTTTTGCATGAGTATATCATTGAAATACAAATAATAACATGTATTTCAGTTACTATGTAAATTTTGTATGAATAAATAAAAAAATAAAGCTGTTATAAGCATATAAAAATTAAGCATTACGTGTTTAATATTTTTGTAGTAATATATCGGGAAAGCGAAAAAAATCGGAAATATGCCACTATGTTCATTGCATTGGTGGGCACTTAGGCAGTTTTGTGTAAACATTTGAGCAAGATTACACGACTGGTTATTAAGAAAATTTAATAAATGTACCGAAAATGGAAATTTTTTCACATTTTTTTGAATAACGCAAAAACGAAAAAAATCGGCAATATCACACTATATACATAAAGACATATAACTCAAAAAGATCATGTGAAAATTTCAAGATGATTTAACGACTAGTTTTTGAGAAAATCATAAAATTGTATCAAAATCGGCATTTTATCTCATTTCTTGTTTAATTATATAAAAATGTAGATGCTGACTTAAAATCCCTTAATCACAACTTTTAGAGGAGTATCTTAGTAATATTTAGATGGTCAAATCATTTTGATCAGATACATTGATAACACATATGTTAACATTTTAACAGCGCGCCCAATTACATATTCAAATATATGCAAACAAATGAGAAATGTAACAGAAACTAAACGATATTCAAGTGTCGTTCAGCGAGCTTATATCCACAACTAAAAATTTGGATTCCACATTTCGACGTAGTGTGGTGGTTAGAACGATGGAGCCTGAGTGTGAATACCGAGGTTCGCAGGCGCCACCCCGATTCCTTTTTAGTTTATTACCTATTATCTGTTTACAGAGAAAGCCCGTTTTTAAGTTTTTAGTGGTATGGGTGGTATCACGCCCTTATGTCCGATTTTTATAAAATTCTGGATTTAAGTCAGGCATTAATAAAAACACGTAATAGCAAAGTTTAGTTTGCTTATATCCAAGAACAAAAAAGTTTTTCTAACAAAAACTGTATTTTTAACCGATCGTTCCTATAGGAGCTATATGCTATAGTAATCTGATCTTGACAATTTTTACACAGTATCTTTGTTGATGTCAAAAAAGTTTTTGTGCAAAATATTGAGTCGATAACTCCAAAAGCACGCTGTTTTTTAAGCAAAAACATTATTTTTTACCGATCTTTCCTATGGCAGCTATATGCTGTAGTAGCCTGATCTTGACCATTTTTGCACCGTATCTTTGTTGATGTCAAAAAGTATTTGTGCAAAATATTGAGTCGATAACTCCAAAAACACGCGTTCAAGTCGTTTCGAAGGACCTTATTTCAATGCGATTTCCACCTAGAGTTTTAAAGTTAGCAAAAAAATTTAAACGCAGAAAATTTTCTTCTTTTTGTAGGTATTTGGTATGTAAAAATCAGTTTGATCGGATGTATGTTTTTGCTTAAAAAACCGCGTGTTTTTGGAGTTATCAACTCAATATTTTGCACAAGAACTTTTTTAACATCAACAAATATACCGTGCAAAAACGGTCAAGATCAGGCTACTATAGCATATAGCTGCCATAGGAAGGATCGGTCAAAAATAATGTTTTTGCTTGAAAAACAGCTTGTTTTTGAAGTTATCGACTCAATATTTTGCACAAAAACTTTTTTGATGTCAACAAAGATACCGTGCAAAAGTGGTCAAGATCAGGCTACTATAGCATATAGCTCATATAGGAACAATCGGTTAAAAATACAGTTTTTGTTAGAAAAACTTTTTTGTTCTTGAATATAAGCAAACCAAACTTTGCTATTACGTGTTCTTATTAATGCCTGATTAAAATACAGAGTTTTATAAAAATCGGACATAAGGGCGTGATACCACCCATACCACTAAAAACTTAAAAATGGGCTTTCTCTGTAAACAGACGAGATACAAGATTGAAAAATGTAGTGAAGTTTGACTACATTGCCTTCTTTAAGACAAATTAGAAAATGGGCGTGGCTATGTATATGATTCTAATTGGAAAATTAAAAAAGGTTTTCCTAATAAGAATAATTGTGAAAACGTTTGAAAGAGTATCAAAGTTTCGGCATAGCCGAAAATAGCTCCCTTACTGTTTTTTTTTGTTTTAGCCGTGTAATTGGCTGCTTAGTACACTCAAGTACTAAGACCACTAATGGCAAACTTGAAAAATCTATTGCATTGCCAGGGTATCTATAACAAGTGTGACGCGCAATTTCGCATAAAAAACCAGTAATGCACGAGGCTACCCCAGTAAGGTTATGTTTTTTGTAACTGATTTACTTCCAGTAAAACAGTGTGTTTTTGTATTTAGCATTGTTTAATAGTCTCAGTTACTATCTAAAAGCTTCGTGATAAGGACGATCCTAAGAATAAAAGTTGTTAGTCAGCTATATTAAGTCTACGTACATGAAATTTTAGGTTCGTACCTTTAACAGTTTTGGAGATACAGACTGCGACAAGTAAACACTATTTGAGGGGTAATTAAGGGTAAGGGGAAAAATTGTTGTATAGTATAGTAGTACACACTATGAACCAGGTATATTGTTTTGTTTGGCCGAAATGTATGTAACGCACAGAAGGGGGGGAGGGGGACCATAAAGTATATATATTCTTGATCAGGACGACAAGAGAAATTGATTAAGCGATGCCCGTCTGTCCGTCCGTTCGTCCTCACCAATAGTTCTCGGAAACTATAAGAGAAAGAGTCTTGAGGTTTGAAGGATAGACTCGAGATGTTCGGCAGCAGATCAAATTTGTGCCAACCAGCACCACCCACTTTTTAAAAAGGCTATAACGTGAACACCATAAGAGATAGCATAATAAAAGTTAATAGGTAGACTCAGTAAGTGAAGGTCTACAAAACTGCATACCACAATTTCCTACCCCTCAAAAGGTGTTTTATCGTTAATTACTATATCTTCAAACCTATAAAAGGTACGAACCTGAAGTTTTGTATGTAGACTCAGTAAATACATGACCTTAAAACTGCATACCAGGAAATAACCCTCTGTATTTTCGACTTCTTCCAAAGATATTCAAACATATATTTTTGCTAAATTCCCCTTTTTTTCAACTAAAATTTGTATATCTCCACCACTATTGCTCATAGAAGAACATGGAAAATTACCAAGCACAGCCTTAGCAGATTAATAAATTTAAAGTTGGAAAATAGAAAACACAGAAACGCATTAACGACCAATAGCTGCAGCCGCTTGACAAGATCAAAGGATCGAAGGTCGCAGATAGTGCTTCTCGTGGCCTATGCTGCAGGCGGCAAGCAGATAAGATGGACCTATGTAACCGGTTTTTGGGTGCAGCAGGTCGTAAAATGTTAGATTAAACAGCCGTCTGACAAACGCTGTGTTAGAATAAAATAGAACTAAAATTTAATCCACAAATAGAATTTAAGATTAAACACTCTGCGGCTCTGTAGTGCAGCGCAGAATATTGATATAAATAAAGAAGCATCCGGGAGTGGGCGTTAATACAACTCAGTAATTCGAGCGTGCTCAACACAATGTATATTATTGTCAATATTTTTCATTTTTTTTGCTTAGAGCCGAATTCGTGATCGTAAATTGTTTAAATTCAGTTTGAGATGATCAACGAACAATTTGTTGAAAGTGCAGAAAGTTAAAAAGATATAATTTTTTTGTGAAAAAATCGTGAAAGTGGAAAAAAGATACGGTTGATTTTTTGTTCTGCTAAAAATCACGGCGAGAAGTGCATACGGACATTTTCTCGTGTTTTAGGTGCAGTGTAGCTTAACGAATCCAGGTTGTGAGTCGAGGCTCAACACGGTCAACAAGGCGACCAAAACAAATTTACTTCCAACGGTTCAACTGCATAGTCCAATTGAAAAGCGTGAGTGAAATTATATTGTTAGTACCTACTACGACTAAGCCCGCAACGGAATTGCCGAGAAGTGTCGGAAGCCGAAACAGCGACGGTGGACGTTGGTTTCAACACGTTTAGTCGGAGGATTGAAGACCTCCGCCGGAATATGGACGACCTAAGGGGAAAGGTCAGAGTAAGCGGACAACAGTTAAAATATTTGGAGACGCTTATGGAAGAGATTAAGAATCGCTACAACAACTGGTTGGCGATTCGGAATGATGCACCAATCGATGTATTGTATGATGACATTCTGGTAGAATACTTTGAAGAAATGGTGATCATTGAAGAAAAAATGAAAGATTCGACGATGGAGCCACTAAGAAGCCATAATTTAGAGCTGGAGAAAATAAAAATACCAGCCTTCAACAATTACGCTGTGTTGGATTCAGAATCGCAGAAGCAATGATAAGTTTGTGCGAAAGCGAGTCGAGGAGATCCAGGAATTCTTGTCGGATCTAAAGTGGCACCATGTGAAGAGCGAAGACAACCAGATCATGCGTCACGAGGTATTTATCCTGCGGCGTTGACAAAGCTTGATATCTGATGGAAAGGTCCCGACTGGATGAAAAAATCAGAAAACTCGAAAATGGTCGAAATGTATTGGATATAGACCACACAGAGCTACACAAATAATGAGAAACTTGCCGCAAAGTAGAGTGTCGGGAACTTAGCTTTTTAACCATACAGGTGTAGATTTTGCCGGACCGATTCTGATGCGATGTTCTAAAGGACGTGAACAGAAATGCTGTAAGGGCTATGTCGCTGTATTCGTTTGTTTAACGACAAAGGCAGTTCATTTAGAAGCTGTAAGCGATATATCGTCAGAAGCATTTATAGAGCGGCGCTTCGAAGATTTTTTGTTGGTGCCAACAAGATTCTGGACAAGGAGTTCAAGCTGGCGATAGAGAAAAATAATAAGCTAGCACCTGTGTTGGCAAATGAGAAAATATCGTAGCACTTTATTCTCCCGGCAAGTCCTCACTTTGGTGGAATATAAGAAGCGTTAAGTCAATGAAGCGCCATTTTAACAGAGTGATAGGTGATGGAAGCTTGTCGTTTGAAGAAAAACGAGATTCTTGGAAGAGGTAGAAAATCGAATACTCCTACACGCTGCAGCAACGAAACAAATGGAAGGTACCAATGGAGAACATAAAAGAAGGCGACGTATTAATTCTCAAGGATGAAAATACACATCCTGCGAAATGGCCGTTAGGGAAAATCATTGGGACGCATGATGTAGACGACGGACGAGTTCGACTAGTATCTGTGAAGCTTCAAAACAACACAGTGAAGCGACCTATTGGAAGGAGAAAAAACAGTGAAAAGTATAGTGACTTTTTTTAATTAAGACGTCACACTTTCTACCCTGTGTGCAGGGTTTTATATGGTTGTGTGTACTGAACCAAACCGCCCCTACCAGTTTTTATTTTGTAATCATTAAGCTTTATTGTCACTTCAAATTTTTTGACAAACATTTGCCAGATGCTTCGAAATTTTGAATTTGCCATGATGCGCCAGAAAGAGAACCAGCTTGGCTTCTCGATGCGCCTTCTTCAGAACAGGGTCCATTACTAGGATTTCGGTGGCATCATTTGCGAGTGTATTAACTTTGTGTTTGTCAGTTTGAGCGTGCGTCCCCGATATTATACATTTTGTAAACCAAGCTCCTCTGGTAGAAATGGTAGTAACCGACGGCGGAGTTGTAGGAATCTCTCCTTAGGCAAGGCTTAAACTTCTCCATCAGCAATAATCCCTCTCTAAGGCAATTAGTTTTATGCATAAGGAAGATGAGTGAATTTGTAAAGTTTTAAGCAATTTAAAATGATAATCAATTAAATTAATTATTTAAATTACAAAATTGAAGTGAAAAAGGAATTTTTTAAAGAAGTTTCATAACGAAATGGGATGTAAGTGAAATAAAATTGTTTCGAAATTGGCATATAGATTGCATAATGCAAATAAATTTCCCCAACGGGTCAGACAGTGATTATATTTCAGGTATATAGATTGCATAATGCAAATAAATTGCCCCAACGGGTCAGACAGTGATTATATTTCAAGATTACTTTAAGATCATACTTTAATTATATAGTATTAAATTAAATTAAGTTCACTATATTATACTATATTATAATATATTATAGTTATTACTTTATATTCTTATCAATTTATACTACTAATGACAGTCATTTGTTATTCAATAATTAAATAAATAAATAAATAAACGGTGTTGTACGATCAAGAATGCCATTGTAGTGAACCACGCTGATAGGACAACCTTATCGGTGGATAACCAATTTGCTCCGAATTGAACATGTTAATTGGTGCTATATCAAATTAAATACGTGCTATTTATGCATATAAATTCTCAGTATACTATCTTACTTGACTAATGACAAAAAATTTGGGGAGGACGGCTATAGATTTTGTATATAGCTTGTATTTCTACGTGATTACCATGAGTATCCTGTTAAAAATTAGGTAATATTTTGGCGATTTTTATACTGTAGTTGATGTAGTAGTCGTTAATGTAAACCTTTATTTCGAGCGCACAAAATCCAATTTAATTGAAATTTGTATTTCAAGATGGCTCAAAATTTAAATCAGTGTTTAAGACCGGAGCTCGCAAGAAATGGTTTTAAGTAATTGCTCACTGACAAAAAAAAAGGATCGCAAAAGACACTTTAACTTCATTTTTTCTCATGTATTAGTGCCTTAGTTAATCCTTTGTCTCCATCATCATCATTTGTGGATTATGATAAAAGCACAAACGAGTCGAAAAAGTGTCATATTCGAGCAAAATCCAATGTTTTGTAAAAATTAAGATTTTTGCTAAAAATTTAAAGTTTTTGTTTTGAAATATTGTTTAAAATTAATTTTAAAACTTAAAAAAATATAATATTTATAAAAAACATTTATTTCAATATTATTTATTATTATTTAATTTCTTTTAAGTAAACAATCATTTGTTCACAGTCATCTTATTTTTATACCCTGTACATACTGTACCAGGGTATATTGTGTTTGTTTGGTCGAAATGTATGTAACGCAGAGAAGGAAGGGAGGGGGACCCTATAAAGTATATATATTCTTGATCAGGACGACAAGACAAATTGATTAAGCCATGTCCGTCCGTCTGTCCGTCCGTCCGTCCGTCCGTCCTCACCAATGGTTCTCGGAAACTATAAAGGATAGAGACTTGAGATTTGGAGGATAGACTCGTGATGCTCGGCAGCAGATCAAGTTTGAACGGTTTTGAGCCACGCCCACTCCTTCCCGCCCAACCAGCTACGCCCACTTTTTGAAAAGGCTATAACTTGAACACCAGAAACGCTAGAATAATGAAAGTTGGTATGTCGACTAAGTATGTAAAGACCTGTAAAACTGCATACCCCAATTTTCCCCCCAACCCTTCATTAACCCTCAAAAAGTGTTTTTTTGTAAATTACTGTATCTTCAAAACTATAAAAGATACGGACCTGAAATTTTGTATGTAGACTCAGTAAATACATGTCCTTAAAACTGCACACCATTTACCCATTTGTATTTTTGACTACCCCTCAAAGACCACCAAACTTACATTTTTTGTAAATTTCACTTTTTTTTTACAAAAATTTGTATATCTCCACAACTTTAACAGATACGAAATTGAAACTTTGTATGCAGACTTCATAGATGTATGTCTTTAAAAATGCATACCAAATTTTTCCCCCTACCCTTAATAACCCCTCAAATAGTGTTTGCATGTCAAAGCCTACATTTCCGAAATTGTTGAAGGTACGGACCTGAAAATTTGTTCGTAGACAAAGTATATATAACTTCTTAAGACTGCATACCAGAAAATACCATTTTGTATTTGAACTACCCATTAGAGGTCGGCAAACTTAAATTTTGGGTATATTCCAGTTTATTTTTATTAAAATATGTATATCTCCACAACTATGAAATATACATGTCTGAAATTTTGTATGCAGATTCAGTTAATATACGTCCTTTTAACTGCATATCGAAAAACAACCCTTTATTTCTAGCTTCCCCCACAGAGATCAACAAACTCGAATTTTTCGAAAATACTTCACTTTTGACTGATTTTTGTGATATTTGGAACACCATTTAAATAGGTGAGGGTATGTGCAGGGTATTATATGGTTGAGTACACTCAACTATACCGCCCTTACTAGTTTTTATATAACGTAATTAATTGAAACCAAAAACTATCTGCGCATACCCAAAATTGTAACTTTATGGATTAGAAGAGGAAAGAGACAAACAACGAGGCAATGCACACAAATCTTCCACGGAGTCAAACGATTTTGTGCAAATTAACAAATTCTTTGCTTATTATTTTTATGTTACTTTATTGGAAGCACCTTAGTGCTTTATTGGTTATATCAGGTTAATCCTTTATAACTACTAAGCACTAGTGCTGTAGTAGTTTTTTATCTGAAGTTAACACTTAATTGATTTTTGGTAGGTCTGTACCGCTATGAGTCTAATTTAGAACTAACTTATGAATCTTACATAACTCAGAACTTAAGCTATGCCGCGCTGCCTTTGCCGTTATAATTGCTGATTAAGTGCAATTCGGCTGGTGTCTTCTTGCAGTCATTTCCGTTCTTGCAGACATATCGTCAGCAGAACGGAGCTTATGCCGTTCCCATTAGCGCTTGCGCAACGGTCATACGAAACCTGTGCTGAACGGCCGGACGGGCAAGCAAAGCTCGTGTTGGACAGGCGGACGGTCATAACTTCTCCCCTCCTTAGTGAGGAACGTCCCCGTTTCTCCCGGTTGCCGTCCTGATGATTTTTTCGATTGTCTCTGGGGTGACCTTCGTTTCTTTCGGGCGCATCATGATCACGATTAGGATGCTCACAATGACCACCGCAGCAACCAATCCCAATGCAGTAGAGTTGGATTGGTTTCTGGTGACTTCGTGTAGGTTGCCTATTAACTGGCGATTCCGAAGTCCGTGATATCTTAGTGACGGCAAATCCATTACGTCGTCGTGTCCCGTTATGTTTATTTCGGAAACCCAAGGCGTTTCTGCTACCCTCAAGACGAGTGAGTTTCGGTTGAAGAATACGGAGTTGTTAACCCTGACCTCTCCTGAAAAGGTAATCAGGTAGGTGCCCTTCTTCAGCGCCGTCGTGCTGTTTCGCGTTATTATCGTTGCCTCACTGTCGTTGATGGCTATCAGTCCGTCATCCAGCTCTTGCGCCCGGTCGAGGTGACCCACTGTCATCTGACACTGTGCCACTAGTGCTAGTGTGCGACCGGCAGGATTGTCATCTTCTTAGAGACTATCTTAGGACTAGGGTACTTAATCAGAAAGGTTATTATGTCACCTTGTTGAAAAACCTTGAACTTAGATGCTAAGAAAATGTCGGAAACGGTAATGTTGTTGAATAGTTTATTGGTTAGTATTGATTTTATCTCTATGTTGTCTAAAATGGCTGGGCTTAGTAACGCAGATTTTTTTATAAGATTATGTTATCCAAATCGCTGATTATGGCTCTGTTTCTGGCTAGCAAATTTTCATACAGGTACCTGGTATCAATTTGCGACCTTTTTTCAGAGAGGATTCTGTCTACTACAAATGTTAGGTTGTTGATATGTTCGTGTAACTTCAGGTTTATCGTTATTTGCTGATTGTTACCGTCCTTCAGCTTGTCTAAATCTATTGTTAATCTAAGAAAGTCGTCGAAGTCGGGCGTACCCGCTATTACCTTCAGCGCTGTACCCAAAACATTAATGCTGCTCGCACGTCTCTTTTGTCCAGTCACAGTCATGAGTAGTTGGTTAATGTGGCCAAGGTCCGCCTTCATCAGTTTCGTCATGTGACTTTGCGGAAACTGATCTAGGGCTAAATATGTCTTGTCAACCGTCCGCTGGTAGATGGTCAAGTTCGTCGTGTGTCTTATGTAACTGTACGAGTCCCATAAAACGATGTCCCCGTCCGTAATGGGGATAAAGTCCGAGTGTGAGTAGTCGATGATTCTTGTCATGCCAACTGCCATGAGTTGGGCCAGAATTGCTGTCCAAATTCTATTAAGAAGGAGTGGGAATGAAAAATGGAATTGTCTCGTTATCTTTATCGAATGTTGTCCTTATGGACCACCCTCCCCCTGATCTTAACTGTCGAGCCGAGGTCTTCCTGTATCACCCCTCCGGTGTATAGTGGGGTAAGTTTGTTGTCGAGGCGTCGATTGGACTTTATTAGAACTCTTTCTCCAACTTTGAAGGTTCGAGCAGTTATATTTTTGCTGTGGGTCCTTAGCTCACTACGCTGGGCATGTTTTACCCGGTTTATTATCTCGGTAATTTTATCTCCCCCTGGTCCTGAGTGGAAGACGTCTATTGGTTTCAGGACTGTAACAGAGTGAATTGTTCTGTTATACTCCCTCGTTGCTAGCATGATCAGGTCAACTGTGTCTTCAATTGATCTTTCTAGCTTCAGACACCTGGCTATTTCTCCTAATGTACTGTGGAATCTTTCTAGGTGACCATTTGATGTGCTCTGCAAAGGTGGGGCATTTGCAATGTCAATGTTAAAGTTGCTTTTTAGATTTGATTTTACCGTGAAACGTGGCTGCATCGGTTCCAAGTGACTCGAGCTCTGTTGCTGTCTCTGTTCTAGACAGGTTTCCCTCTGTTGCCGTATCTGTTTTAGACAATTAGGCTTCTGATGCCGTGTCTGTTTTGGAAAGGTCAGACTCAGCCAAATGTATAAACTTACGAGATAAGGCGTCAGCTACGAGGTTATCTTTGCCTGGTTTATAGTGGAGTTTAGCGTTATATTCGTCAATAACCGCTTTAAATCTTTTGATTTTAGAGTTAGGATTGCGGTCTGACACCGCAAATGTTAACGGTTGGTGATCGGTGTAAATGTTTAAGGATTTAACACCGTATAAGTAATGTCCTAGGTTACGCAAAGCCCAGACTATGGCTAGGAGCTCTCGCTCGTTTGTTCCCTTTTTTCTAGAGTTCTAGATATCATCGTGATAGGACGACCCGCCTGAGTTAGGACTGCCCCCAGTGCATAAGATGAGGCGTCAGTCGTCAGGTCAAATGGTCTCTTGAAATCAGGGTATGCCAACATAACATCTTCTGACACTAGCAGTTGCTTTAATTTATTAAATGTGGTTATCTGTTCTTGGTCGAACGAAATCTTGATTTTTTTAGATTGGGATGCTGGCGTTCTTCCTAGCTCACCCCTTAAAATCTCTGTGATCGGTTTTGCTATCCTCGCGTAATCACGGATGAAGCACCTATAATACCCTGACATACCCAGGAATAATCTAAGGGCCCTTAAATTTGTGGGCACTGGAAATTCATTTATAGTTTCCACTTTTTGTGGACAGGTTTTTATACCAGTGGCCGATACTACGTATCCTTCTTGAAGAACTTCGACTTCTCCACTGAAACGCGCATATTTGCCTCTAGAAGGCTTTTAAGGATGGCCTTGGTATGGGCTAAATGATCTTCCCCGTTTTTCGAGAAGATTATAACGTCGTCTATGTAGACGAAACAATATTTTCCTACATGTTCTCTGAGAACATCGTCAATGGCTCTTTGGAAGATGCTTGGTACATTCTTCAGGCTGAAAGGGAGTCTACAGAATTCGTATTTTCCTCCACATACCAAGAAGGCGGTCTCTCTCCGCGAGGTCTATCTGATCGCGGGCCTGTATTTTGAGGCCCGGGCCCGCACGAAAACGAACTCTTTTTTGAGAGGCCCGGCCCGTCCAAACACGAAACTTTTTACCAAGGACCGGGCCCGGCCCGGCCCGCACGAAATTTATTTACATGTATAAGGAAATTTAAAAGACATGCAATTTGGGTCATTGTTTTAAACTCAGTTATTATTTGGGAATCAAGTGTGCTAGTTCTGCAAAGTTTACATAATTTTTCTGACCACAATGCAAATATTTGCATTGTTGGTTCCTTGTCAGAGCTAAGTGCTTCAGAGCAGTCCTTAAAAGGTTTTAAGAAGCATAAAATGTTTTCAAGTAATGAAAAATCTAAATTACTAATTTGCTGTAGCTCATCTTTTTTAAGAAAAAGAGTTTTTATTTCCTCTTTTACATCGAATACACTCAAAAGCATAAAAAATGTAGAGTTCCAGCGTGTTTTAACTTGCTGTTTCAGTGTTTTTGAGAGCTTACTGTTAAGTCGCGACATATTTTATATTTCAAAGTTTTATCAATTTCACAATAGGAAGCCAATTTTAGATTAGTGGTGTGCAAACAAGTAAAATATGTATAACCAAATCGATAGTAGTATTGATAAACAATTAAAATGCTATAAATGGTGGTTATAATTCGAGCATATAGAAAAATAGCGCGAACAAATCAAAATTGTTTTCGGGCTTTTACGGGCTTATTTCGGGCTATTACGGGCCGGGCTTTTTTGCTAAGGCCCGGGCCCGCACGAAGCCTGCACGAATCTTGATTTTAAGGCCCGGGCCCGCTCCGGGCCTGTGTAAGCCCGCGTGCCACGAAAAAAAGCCCGGCCCGCGCCCACCTCTATATCTGATGGAACCCGGATTTCAGGTCCAATGTTGTAAATAAATGGGAGTTACCCAAATTTGAGAGAATAACCCCAACATTGGGTATTGGGTAGGAATCCTCTATGGTTTTCTCGTTTAGTTTCCTAAAGTCGATTACCATTCTCTTTTTCCTTACCCCGTTGTCGTCGAGACCCTTCTTGTCTAATAATGCCGTTCGCAAGGAGGTCCTTTACCTCAGCCTTGACGAAGTCGGCAACTCCCATTGGGTATGGGTAGAATTTTGCATACGTGGGCTCCTCATCCTTTGTACGGATAGTAGCCACAACGTTTGTGTTGTATAGGAGCGCTTCGGTTGGGTCTGCAAAGACGCCAGCTACGCTCTTTATAGCTCTTGAAAAAGGTTCCCTAATGTAAGTGGGAACCGATTCATCTTGAAGTTGTAGATGGCTTACATCTGGGCCATTTGAAAACCAAATGATTTCCGTACCGGAATCATATTTTATTATTTTTTCTTAAAGGTTAATGTTCGCATGAACCTTGTTATGTAAATCGAGTCCCACTATCCCATCGAATGAGGTGAGACTCGGCAAATTAAAGAAATCGGATATTACACCGAATAAATGCATTTTGCATTTTTTTGCTATACTAGAATATCCATGAATGGATTTCACTGAAAACTCCTTGTCGACTGGCTTTACTCCTTTAAGTGCTGGTAGGGGTCTAATATAGTTTTTCGATGCCCCTGTATCGATAAGAAGTTTTATTACTATTCTCCCTAACGTCCTAGGGATACACGGAAGGAGGGACCTTCCCCTAAAAAATTTAATTCGTCTGACTCTATGCCGATTATTTCCGAGTTGGCTAGTTTGTCGTAGCCAGTCTCGGGGGGTTGCTCAGGTTCCACCTCTTGTTCACCCATATGGCTTACTCATTGAATTTTAGGTCCCGTGAACCTTTCAGAACCCGCCGGACGTTTATTATATTGTCCGTTATTGGGAGCTCTGAATCGGGACATTGATCGATCAGTTTCCATGGGTTCTGATCGGCAAAGCTCGTAGCGAACGTATATCTCTCATGGTTGGCGACCGTTTCTTGCGCAAGGGCAAGTGCGGAGGGTAAATCGGACGGACGTGAGGAGAAAAGTATATCGCACATTGGTTTCCGTAGTCCGGAGACAAACACTCGTAGTGCGTTTGCCCGGTATGTTTCATTGATTGAAATTGCTATTTGTGTGTCATATGACATATTTGTCTTGTTTGTCAGTAATGTAAGTTTCCTTTCTACTTCGTCGTAGAAGTCTCCTACCGTCATTGAACCCTGCCTAAGAGTCGAGGGCTCTTGCTCAATTAAGTATATCGGTCTTTTATCGGTGTACGCAAAGTCGATCCTAGCTATGATCGCGTCGAAATTCAGTACTGTACCGAAGGAAGAAAGCATCGCGCTAGCGGTTCCTGTAATCTTATTTCGTATTATGGTTATCGCTTGGTAGTACTTAGAGCTACCTTTGTAGCACTCAAAAAGTTCGTGTGCATTATGAGCACACTCCCGCCATGCTGCGTACGTTCCAGCCTGCCCGGTGAACTCAGTTAAGCCCTTAACTACGTCTAGTGACTCGTCACACTTGACACCTGGCACTATCTTGACTCGCTCATATGTAGTTACTGATGGCGGTGTAAATTTAGTATTTACTTCATCCCTTAGACCCTTTAATTTCTCATTAAACTCCTCACTTTGCATTCTCAATGCAGCCGTGACGGAGGCCTCGATAATAGCTGAAAGTTGGGCTTCGTCCATGACTGGGCTGGGATTTTTCGTTACGGATTCGGACACGGATTCGTTATATAATTCGGACACTAGCTCTAAGCTTTCGAAACTTGTAGTTAATTCGTGAACTGAGTCGCTCATGCGGTAGGATTGATAATAATATCACTCACAAATATAGTGTAAAATAGTTTTATTCACTTTTTATTCACTTAAAACTAAGCTTCCTTTGGATGTGTTAGTTTCTTAAATTTTTAAGTAATATTAACCATTCAACAACTTACATTTGATTCATTAGCTTAAGATGCGTCGGCATGAGTCGTCCGTAGTTCCCTCGCCGCGGTCGATGTGGGTCGTTGGCTTGTTGCACGATCGTCGCTTCTATGATTCCCGTTGTTCGATGTGTCTTGGTGATGAATAGCTGTCACTTTCACTTTTGTTGTTTTCAGTAGCTCGATGTGAGCTTTTGTATTTCACTTTCGAGTCTTTTGCTTTTTTAGATACACGCGATAATTGTTCGCGTTCTGTAGCTCTGTTTGGGCTTGTGGTTTCTTTCACTGTAACTCAGTGTGAGCTTTTTATACCCTGTACATACTGTACCAGGGTATATTGTGTTTGTTTCGCCGAAATGTATGTAACGCAGAGAAGGAGGGGAGGGGGACCCTATAAAGTATATATTTTCTTGATCAGGACGACAAGACAAATTTATTAAGCGATGTCCGTCCGTCCGTCCGTCCTCACCAATGGTTCTCGGAAACTATAAAAGATAGAGACTTGAGATTTGGAGGATAGACTCGTGATGCTCGGCAGCAGATCAAGTTTGAACGGTTTTGAGCCACGCCCACTCGTTCCCGCCAAACCAGCTATGCCTACTTTTTGAAAAGGCTACAACTTGAACACCAGAAACGCTAGAACTATGAAAGTTGGTATGTAGACTAAGTATGTAAATTTTTATAAAACTGCATACTACAATTTCCCCCCTCCCCTTTATTACCCCACAAAAAGTGTTTTATTGTTAATTAGATATCTTCAAAACTATTAAAGGTACGGACCTGAAATTTTGTGTGTACACTCAGTAAATACGTATCAATAAGACTGCATACCAGAAAATACCCCTCTGTATTTGGGACTACCCCTCAAAGACCACCAAACTTAAATTTTTCGTAAATTCCACTTTTTTTTTACAAAAATTTGTATATCTCCACAACTATAACAGATACGAAATTGAAACTTTGTATGCAGACTTCATAGATGTATGTCTTTAAAACTGCATACCAAATTTTTCCCTCCTACCTTTTGTAACCCCTCAAATAGTGTTTGTATGTCAAAGCCTACATCTCTGAAATTGTTGAAGGTACGGACCTGAAATTTTGTTCGTAGATAAAGTATATATAACTTCTTAAGACTGCATACCAGTAAATACCATTTTGTATTTGGACTACCCATTAGAGGTCGGCAAACTTAAATTTTGGGTAAATTCCCCCCTCAGAGATCAACAAACTCGAATTTTTCGAAAATTCCTCACTTTTGACTGATTTTTTTTATATTTGGAACACCATTTAAATGGGTGAGGGTATGTGCAGGGTATTATATGGTTGAGTAAACTCAACTATACCGCCCTTACTAGTTTTCACATTCAAGACGTTTGCTTTTTAGCTTCGCGATAACTGTTCGCGTTTATTTGGGTTCGATTCTTGATAACTCTTTACGAGCTTATTTGCGTTCACGTTTCGAGGACTGCTTTTTGAAATTTTTTTAACACAGCCCCACGTTGGGCGCCAATTAACAAATTCTTTGCTTATTATTTTTATGTTACTTTATTGGAAGCACCTTAGTGCTTTATTGGTTATATCAGGTTAATCCTTTATAACTACTAAGCACTAGTGCTGTAGTAGTTTTTTATTTGAAGTTAACACTTAATTGATTTTTGGTAGGTCTGTACCGCTATGAGTCTAATTTAGAACTAACTTATGAATCTAACATAACTCAGAACTTAAGCTATGCCGCGCTGCCTTTGCCGTTATAATTGCTGATTAAGTGCAATTCGGCTGGTGTCTTCTTGCAGTCATTTCCGTTCTTGCAGACATATCCTCAGCAGAACGGAGCTTATGCCGTTCCCATTAGCGCTTGCGCAACGGTCATACGAAACCTGTGCTGAACGGCCGGATGGACAAGCAAAGCTCGTGTTGGACAGGCGGACGGTCATAACTGGCATAAGATAAGGGACAACGTACGAGAAGTAAACAAAAACATTTCAGTTCGCCAAAGAACATACTGTTTTTGTGTTGACAGTATTCCCTTCTATAGCGGTGTCCAATATTTCTTCAAGCAGATGTGTTAACACAACAATTGCTTCAGTTCACAAATTGTACAGCTTAATATTTGATTTTCGTTTTAATAAGCTATACCCATTCGAACGACATGGATTACATACAACTGAAACCAGGAAACATATTCTTGACAATAAATTCCTCAGCACATCGAACGCATTCGCCCAATGCAAACGGTCAGGGAACGTCGGTAAGGGAACCATACGTGGAAGAAGATGATTGAAGGTATCTGTCACACAAAATACTGCATGAGGAATATTGTAATTTGTTAAAATTGGATATATCCTTGGGCCAAACTCTATACGATGTGACGTGCGGATACAAATACCAATGCTAATCAAGAAACTTAACGATTTGATACGTTAAAAGACGTATTCCTATCCCCGTATCGGCCGTCGCACATGAAACAGCTTGCAAAAATCAAAAATTTCATGAACACTTTCGATAAAACAAATATACGGGTCTGATCGAGAAATATCAAGAGATTAGAGAAATATTACCCTTAAAGAGATCGGAATTCTAGTTTAAAAGATATACGCATATTTTTTTAACTTTGTAACATAATTATTTTGATTTGGGTGTCAATATTATAGTGCAATATGTATTATAAATATCAAGTCTCTTGCATTTGTAGTTTTCAACTGCTTTTCGAACTATCTACAGTAATTAAAGGATAGAAAAAAAAAATTATTTTGGAGTGATTTTTGACGACGAATAATAGAGTAATGGCTGTAAATTTGTAGCTTGCTCCAACATCGATTTTCAATCATTCGTACGTATGAAAATAGTTCGTTGATAACTTCCATTGGAAATCATACTTTGCAATAAAACTTAAAAGTGACAAAAGAAAGCCTAATTTAAAAAAATTATTATGGATCTGCAGTCCAGAGTGCTCGACTTCAACATACCCCGTATCTTCAATTTGTAACGACTGCTAGAAGGCTTTGCCCCGCCCACTTTTTAATGGAAACAGCTTTTTTTTCATACAATGTCATATATACCAACTTTTACTCTTCTAGACCAATTTGTACCAGAGACATAACGTTTTTCTATTATTACTATATTTGGGCGTGGCCCCGTGTATTGAATATCAGAATCAACCTGTGAAGGAATTTCGGTTCTACATATTTTAGTGTCCGAGGGACATAGGAAAATCGACTTCTTTTCCGATACTGATCAAGAATATATAATCTTTATAGGGTCTGCATTACCTCCATTTAGGTGTTACATACATTTACGACGTGCGCAAAACTTATATACCCTTCTACCATAAGATACAGAGAATAAAAAATTATCATATACAGAGTCGAAAAGAATAATAGGAGTGAGCTTCATTGAGAAACAATCTTCAAACTTCCTTTGGAAGAAAGTAAGCTCACTTTGACACATGCTTTTCCCTTTTTTATACTCTTGCAAGAGTATCAAATTTTTCAAATGAAACAGCTCTAATTTCCTTTCAAAATAATACGTACCAAATTTTACTTTTCTACAACAATTGGTTCCGGAGATATAACTTTTTTCTTTTGACTATATGTGGGCATGGTCCACCGCCCATCTTATGATTTTTTATTCATATGATTTTAAATTTATACCATATGAGGGCGTGGCCACGCTCATTTTTCTATTCTATCTTCTTAAGCTTCAAGTCACCTTTATACACTCCAAATTTGACGTTTCTATCTAAAAAGACAACCAAGAAAAGGCTTGAGTTATTTGCCCTTCACCCTTCAACTAAGTCCCGGAGGGAAACCAAAAAATAAACTTGATCTGTTTATTAAATAGCAGAATCGAACTTAAAAGAAATTTTGGTTCTACATATTATAGTTTCCGAGATCGAAGCGTTCACACAGAATGACAGACGGAGCGACGGACGGACAGACGAACAGGGCTAAATCGACTTCTCTTTTGATCAAGAATATATATACTTTATAGGGTCTCCGACGCCTCCTTTTGATGTTACATTCGATGTCCACAAAACTAATATACCCTTGTACCATAAGATACAAGGTATAAAAAACAGTAACAACTATATTTTCGGCCTTGCGGAAGTTTATATTGATTTTTTTGATTGAATCTCCTTATCTTAGGAGCCTATATACCTATTTTCATTATTTTAGCTCATTGGGTACCAGAAATATGAAAATTATTGATGTTGACTATAAATAACCGTGGACATGCCCATTTTTTGATCAGAATAGTTTTCAAGTTGTGAAAGTATCATATGTCGTTAAATTAAAGATATGTTATTGGCTGGTGGATGAGAAGTTGATATGATGTCATAGCCAAGGAAACCACCCAATGCTGTTGGATTCGATCAAAGGCCAATCCTGGAGAGATGTGAGTATTACAGAGCAAAAAGCTGCCTTGTATCAGGAGGAGAATCTTCTCAGTCTGTACATAGGTCGTTAACAGCCGCGATTATCCTGTACCTGTTTGTTTGGGGCGTTAGGCACCAACCGGACCTAAGTTGAGATAGCGTTGTTCTTGTTTTCCTTGAAAGACTGGCATCCGTTCTTTATTCTTGGCTAGAGATCCAAGTCCTTCTTTGACCACACTTTCATGTATGGCATTAAGTGCATTGTTGACTGTGTTAGTGGTCCAGTTGTTTGGGGCGTATGGTGTAGTAACAGGCTCAAATTTTCAGCAATTTTTTTTCTTTAGGGTGGCGGGCAAGGTTCAGGCATTTGATGGCGAATTGTTGTGAGATCACTTCGTTGTACCTCCAGATTTTCAACAGTTTTGACTCGTTGTGGAGGTGGTCTGCATGATTTGATTGTTCTGATGACGCTTTTTGAACTGTCTGAAGTTTAGACCATGGCTTTTTACTCAAGAAGGAGCTCCAAGCAGGAACAGCCTTTGCTCCACGACGTACCAGCTAAGATTTTTAGAATTTTATTTCTGGGCGACGTCTTCCTTGCAAACTCTTCTTCTATTGTTGGTGCAACGCTCCTCTTTTTTTTAACTTCTAATTGGGTGTGGATTTCGGAGGTCCATGATGTTATTAGAAAAACTGTGGACTTTCCTGGCGAAAAGTTGGTCCCTTTCATTAAGGAAATCTACAACGATATCTAGGTAAACATTTGCCATTTCCGTGATTTTGTTGAAAATGAGCCTCAGGCTAAAACAAACCAGTCGACTGGAAGAGGGGAATGTTAGCGATGTAGGTGTTGAATAGTAGGAGAGATAGCACTCTTCCTTACGGAACCCCTTGTTTCATCTTCATAAAATTGATTGGGCTTTTCAAAATTCAACGTACGCATTCCTACTCTGAGATAAGTGAAAAGTCATCTTTTGGTTTTGTTAGTGTCAAATTTAAGACGTCATAAAAGAGTAGGTCATGATTTACCGTATTGAACGTTTTTGTAAGGTCGATTTTAATCAGAAGGGTTTATGTAGTCTCCTGCTGTTAAGAACATCCGCTATGAGGGCATGTTGTTGTTAAGCCATGTTCAGGCAATTTTAGGTATTGGCCAAGTTTGGGAGCTGGGACGATAAGATGTGCTCAGACCCTTTTGTTTCCCAGGTTTCGGTAGCTGTATGAGCTAGCAGTCCTCCAGGCATCAGGGACTTTGATTTGGATAAAAGTTACTTCAGCCATAAGTCTTAAAAACCTGTCCATTTACCTAATTTGTTAAGCATAATCGTCGATATTCCGTCTGAACCTATCGCTTTGGAGGATTTGGCGTCCTTTATGGCACTTCTTATGTCCTCTTGCGTGAAAGGGGTAAGTGTGCTTGTTTTTGAAAATCTCTTTAACTGGGAGGATACTATTGCCCGATTTGTAGGATGTGTATTGAATATTTAGTAAACATTTCCCGCACATTTACTTGCTTCATGTAGCTGTTATCAAAATAGGTCTCGCAAGTCGACTCCCTTTGTATCATTGTGGAGGTCCGAGAACCAGTTAATTCAAATGTAGGGCTAGTGCACATTTGATTGAAACTTTCATAAATATTCTCATACCGCACATGCAACACCAACGCAACAAAAACATACGCAGGTCTCCAGCGTTAGGCTCAATGTCGAAGTAAAACTTTAGTAAAACTTTGCTTACAAGGTAAGCAATATTTGCTTCCATTTTTCGCTTGGGAGCTTCAGCCACAATTCTTGAGAAAGATACTCCGGGGCTAATATTTGAACTTTGAGATGCACGAATGTTTGGGGACGTTGATTTTCACAACCAATCTTAGTTTTGGTAAGTGGTAAGGAAGAACCTCTTTGAGCTTGAGCCTGCTTGTATACGGGACATCCTTTGTAATTTGCTGTATGAGAATCAAAGCACAAGAACAAGTGTAGACAGTATAATATTTTATAGAGTATTTCCATTTGCAAACTAGTACCCAACTGTCGAATTTAAAACTAGTCAGGGTTGGCGCTTTATCACACCAGTCTAAAAAACAAAATATCGGTTTGACCCATTTTCGTTATTTGGAAACTAGTTTTCAAATAGTGAATTTGGGACTAGTATTTGATCTACATAGAGGAAATTTTAAAAGCACCAGTCTAAATGAAAATATTTTAAAAAAATAATAAACAATATAGTATATTGACTATATAGCCTTAGATATGAGGTTCAATCCCCAGCGGAACCAGAATTTAAATGTTTATTAAATAAAAAATTACGTTTTTAAATTAACTACTATATGCATAAAATAGCTAAATTGGTACTAATAATAAAAAATAAACACAATTACTCTGTTCGTTAAGATTGTCCCATATTTTTTGTTCATAAGCTCCAAACTGGTACATCAGGACTAGTACGGTAACAAGTCGAAAGTAATCGAAATGTGACAATTGACGCCTGTCTATGACATCGCCTAGTAAAACTCTACAGTTGAAAGCATGGAGAGTAGATTGAGCTGGCACTACTGGTTAAATTTGAACTAGTTCAAACCTTAGTTCTTTAGTAGTTCAGTAAACTACTCAGAACCATTAAAGTAGAAGCGAACTGTGTGGCCATGTTTTGCCAGCTGTTTCTTCTTTAGGCAAGTAGGAATACCATATAGCAGATTTGTCAGCCTTTAACATAGCAGTGATTTCGCAAAATGCATCAGAGGACTGGCAGGAGATTCTGATTGATTTGAAGGGACAAACCTTTAAAGTCTCCTGGCTGTTAATTTGGTAACACCTTCAATAAAATTTTAAAGATTTTTAATCTTTAACTTCAACCACGTTGCCCAGATCTTCGAAGGAGACGACCATAAACAACAGGTCGCCATGATCTTTATTACATAAGAGGGGTGAAAAACAGACAAAATCCGTCTTACGTAATTAATGAAGGGATCCTATGCTAGAGCACACAAACGGAAAGTTGATAGTAAGAAACAGGAGTTTTCCACAGAACCACTAAGGAATTGCAGTCGAGAGTGCTCGACTCAATGCTCGTGGTCGTTCAATTTGCAACGATTCTATCCCAATAGCATACATACCAAGTTTGATTCTTGTAATGATTGGTTCAAAAGATGTCAGCATTTGTTGAGGTGTACTGTATGTGGACGTGCCCACGTCCCTTTTTCTATTCTATCTATCAAAAAACAACCGAGAAAATATGACTTTTGAATATTTTTGCCCGAAGTAGCTCCAGTTACTTGCCCCTCACCCCAAAATTAAGACCCGTAGGGGACTAAAAAAATAAACTTGGTCTGCGTATCGAATAGCAGAATCGACCTGCAAATGAATTTTGGTTCTACATAATATAGTTTCCGAGATCGACGCG
This sequence comes from Phortica magna, assembly GCA_037044515.1. NCBI lineage: Eukaryota > Metazoa > Arthropoda > Insecta > Diptera > Drosophilidae > Phortica > Phortica magna. Next base: position 13,371 of record JBAMBP010000930.1, on the reverse strand, counting down.
TTCATACAGACAGACAGACGGATGGACAGGGCTAAATCGACTTCATTTTCGATACTGATTACGAATATATATCCTTTATAGGGTCTGTGTCGATTCCTTTTAGGTTTTTTTTTTTGGCGTGCACAAATCTAATATACCCTTGTACCATGAGGTACAGGGTATACAAATTTTAATTGTTTATTTATAAGTAAAATAAGTTTATACGAAAAATTTTGAAGTCAAAAGTATTCCTGGTTAAACTGGTGCTCCTTCGTTGATCAAGTTTACCAAGTGCGAAATTTAGATAGAAGGTAAATGTTTATTAATGCATGGCTAAATAAATATTTAACTAATTTTGCTAAAATGATACAGAAATCGTGATATCGAGATAGAGAAATTTTAGATCCGCACGAATTCATTTCAAACACCAATCGAGTTACTTAAGCAATTACAAATACAAGTGCTACATTTGACCAAATAGAATAAAGCAAATGGTAGTAACCAAGTGAAACGAGAACCAAATAACTTGAAATTCCGGGTAACTATCAAATGCATTTATTCAATTTCAGTTTTAAATTGCTCAATGTTATTGCTTACATTTGCAACTGGCAAAATGTAACAAAACAAAATGAGAGTGAGAGTCTCCCTCTCAGAGAAATCGAAAATTGCAACAATGAGAGCAATCCACTATGAAGTGCAACTCGTATTTATTATTGTTCGCATTGGTTTGCATTCGCACTTCCAAATACCAAGTAATCCAAATACAATTGTATCGAGTGGCAGTCATTCATTGCATTTGTTTAAAACCAATTTTTCAAATACAAGTTTATTGGTTTTTCGGATAACTTGGAAGTAAATGGGAACTAAATGCAATCGTATAGGTCTCTATCCGACATTATGGCCATACAGTCGTGACGTCGAGGGGAAGAATTTAATTACCCAAAATCTGCGTTTTGCTGCAAAAGTTGTATGTGTTGTGTGATTGCTTGTAACATTCAAGTAATCGTTACAAACGAAGTAATATGGACTCTAAATTGCCAATACAATAACCTATCTTGAGTAACGCTACACTATAACATGTGTTATTTTATTAATGAATTTGCAGTAAAGTATGGCCACTTTTAATTCAAAAGAACTGAAACTTTCCTGTTTTTTTTTGAAGCAAGTTGGCCCTGAACTGTAACGAATTGTGACGGTGCTATTTTCGCCTATGTCCTATGCATGTATTCGCCGTAGACAAGTGCGCGCCCCTTCTAAGCTATTTATTATATCTTCTTCCACGAATATCACGACATTTTAACGTTAATATGCCACTTCTTCGAATTGCTTGAATTGTTGATTTTTATAAATGTTTTCATTTACGTGTAGATGAAATACAATTGAAGGGTCTTTAGGCTTGTCCATTTGCCATAATTCCATCTTTATTATCTTAGCCACTTTCCAAAACAATTTATTCAGAAAAAAAAAGTTTATGTTTAATGTTGTGTCGCAACGAACAACGAACGCCAACAATTGACGGTTACTTTTTGCTTTACCTTTTTTTATACGTTTTTATTTGTTTTATTTATTGTACAATTTATATTTTTGCTTTTTTTATAAACGAATGCGTCGGTTGCATTGAAGTTATAAAAAGTTGTTCTTTAACTGTTTATTACCGCATTAATACGTTTTTCTTGTGTATTATATATAAGAGGAATTTTTATTATCATTTTCATCATTTCGTTTTAAATATATTTATATATATGTATAAATCGCTCAAACACATACAATGAAATTAAATAAAAAAATTACTTTTTAGCACTTAATACCACACATTTGCACAAATAAGCGAAAAAATAACCGTTTTAAGTATAAAGTCAAGTTCTGTGGGTAGGAGCGAATTTGCAGTTTTGCTGTTGACTGGATAGGACCATTTTTTTTTTTGTTTTTTAATAGGTGAGTGTAAAAATTTTTGAATTTTGTTAGACATTAAATATTCGTCAAGTTTTAAATTACGCGTGATTTTCTTTTTACCATTTACTTAACTAATTTAAAGTTTTTGTTTTCCTTATTATGCTTAGAGTTTATTATATACTATAAATTTAATAATAATGTCTGTCCGTTTAATAACTGTTTTTAGGGATGCGTGTCTTTTCATCTTTTTTTTTTTTTTAAGAATGTTACTGTGTGTGTTCGTGTTTACCTTCTTTTTTTTTATTTCTTTTCATCAGAAGTTTCCATTCATGACTGACGTTCTCTTTAATACAATTGATGTTTTTTTCTTGTTTGATTTTATTTTTCTTTATTAATTTATGTTTTATTTGTTGTATTTAAATAATTTGTTGAATTGGTTGGTAGTTTATGAGACACAAACAGAAAAACAAAAATAATCATAGTTTTTTAAAGAGACACAAATTACAATAATAAAAATAAAGAAAAGTTAATATTGTGGAGATAAAATTAAACTTAAAAATTTAATTATAGTTGTTGCTGTTTGCTGTAGTTTGCTTTCTTCTCGCTTTAGATTCAGCACGTTTTTTTATTAATTAAATCGATTTTGATAGTTTTGTTTTAATTAGCTTTTTATTAATGTTTGTGTTTGCTTGCTGTTTTGATTAAAAAAAAAGTTCAATTTCAATATTGTTGTTTGCTGTTGTTGATTGGTTGAATTCATTTGTTGTTCTTGCTTTAATGAGGCTTACTTTTCATATGCTGTATCTCTCCTCATAGCCCGGCGGCGAGGCAACGACGAAATTTCGTACAAAATCTTGTGAATTCATTCAATGCTTAATTGAATTTTTCATTGTCAGAGTCAGTTTCGTTTTTATTTAAGTGTTTCTTCATTCCGATTTTATTGAATTTTGCATAAACTTTATGGTGTTTTATTTTATAATTTGTTTTGCATTTTTTCTTTTTGTTTGTTTTTTTTTTTTTTTAAATCAAAGTAATTTATATATTATTTATTTAGCGATTAGCGTTCTTAAGTTGATTGGATAACCAATCGAGGCCCTCGTAGAGACCATCGCCGCTTGTTGCACACGTCGCTTGAATGTACCAATTACGGTTTCTGAGTGAATGTAAGCCAAGCTTGTCAGTGATTTCAGCTGCGTTCATTGCATTTGGCAGATCCTAAAAAAGTAAAATTTATTGAAATTAATTTATTTTAAAAATGTAGACAGGAACACAATTTCCGCAAGCAAGTTACGCTCGTTATTTTAAAACAGCATTAATTTTATCTTGAAAATATTTGCCGTCGTCGCGTAATTCCTTATCATATCGTCAGCATGCTTATCAGCACATCTCACGTGCATTAAAACACGTAATTGTGTGGCGCACCAATGCGAACATTTACAAACGATGATTAATTAATAATGTTTGGTGGCTGAAGAAAACAATAGTTCTTACCTGTTTATTAGCGAAAATTAATAAAACAGCATCTCTAAGTTCATCCTCAGCCAACATGCGCATTAATTCCTCTCTCGCTTCACCGATACGTTCTCTGTCATTGCTGTCAACGACGAATATAAGACCCTGAAATACAAATACAACAAATCACAAAATTTTTGCTATAGTGAAGAAATAGGCAGGCCGAGTAAAATAAAAATATTAGTGCAACGGTTCAGTCCCGTCTTGAAACTATAAATAAACTTAATTAATCACAATTTAAAATCATTCAAGTCGTTATCATCATTTTGTGCACAAAATCAATTCGTCGCAGTCAAAAATGCTCAAAGTGACTGATCGATCCAGACTCCATATGTAGTTTTAACAACATCGCAGAAACTCACTTGTGTATTCTGGAAGTAATGCCTCCATAATGGACGAATTTTGTCTTGACCGCCCACATCCCACACTGTAAAGCTAATATTCTTGTATTCTACAGTCTCGACGTTGAAACCTAAAAACAAATTAAAGTATAAATTCAATTATCATTGACAAACATTAATATTTAAGCTAGTTTTCTTACCAATGGTAGGTATCGTTGTAACAATTTCGCCTAATTTGAGTTTGTACAAAATTGTGGTTTTACCAGCGGCATCCAATCCGACCATTAATATTCTCATTTCCTTTTTACCGAATAGGCCTTTGAACAAATTCGCGAATACATTTCCCATCTTGTAGCTATAATATTATTTAATTGTTTTTCCTTATTGTTGCTGTTTCTGTCCTATTAGACTATTTGAGACTGCGCCTTGTCCTAGCACTTTTTGGGTTTTTTTTTTTTTGGAATTATACAAGTGCGTTAAATCCGAGTTGCAGCAACGCGCTGAAAATATGCTCACTCGTTTGCGTGTGTGTTTGTGTATGTGTGCTGGTTTGTGTATTTTTGACAGAGAATCTGAAAAATAAATGAACAATTGGTTAATAAAAGTATAAAAATGTATCCCTCGAATAAAGACGAAGATTACGGCGATGACAAGTTATAATGCGCATTAGCATAATTTTTCTCAACAACGTGCATAAAATTAACATACAACGAAGGTTTTGCTTTTTCGTTATTTTAACCAAATTATTCGAACTTGGCCATAACTAAAGAACAGCGTTGATTGTATGAATTTAAGATATTTGCCAACACTGATAACATTATTGCGACTGTTATTTGCTTTAAGCTGAGCTCATTGTTGCCAATTCATCTTTCCATATTGTAACGATACTAATATAAGATAGTCCTATGTTATACATGGCCACACAACACATATGACAGATTGACTTCATTGTCTGAGCTTTGCCCACTGTACGCACTAGTTTTTTTTTTTCAGCTGCATTCCTGCCTTATAGTAACGTGTGTTCTGTCTGCCTCATGTTGCGTTATTGAGTGTTTACCCATATTTATCACCCCTCTTACCAGACCAGAAACCGACAGCTTAATTAACTTCTCAATCCGCTTGTTATTAATTGGAGTTAACAGAAACTAACAGTTTTCCCATCAAATTTACAGCTAAATAGTTACAATGCCATACTGATTAATGTGAATACATATATTCGGAAATTATCTTTAATGTTATATGAAAAGCTGTCTTGATAAGTTTTCCAAGAAATGAGCTCGAAGTTCACTAACCGATCCGAATGAGTAATTATAATAAAAAAAAAATTGTTTCTATGCAAATATTTCGTACTCTCAGCTTAGTTGGCAAGCAATAAAAGTTTGGTCCACTTAAGCAAATCTTATTTTGAATTTAAATCTACAAATATGCCACTTACGATATTTTAAACTAATGTCCAAATTTAATAAAAATTTACGCAATATTCAATTACTGATAAGATTGATTTGTATCTGACATACGTTTATGCGGATGTGAGTCAATGAATGGTAGAAAAAGGACGCATTATTAATACAATAGATATTGATTTATAAGCAAAATCGATGTAATCTTAACCATGGTTTCTATCGAGATTAATTAAAATATTAATTTTTTTAGGCTTGTCTTTGCGTTGAGAAAAACCGAAGATAAAAGTGGAGGGGTTGTGCAAGAATAATGAAATATTTGAGTTTCGTCGTCTAATTAAAAGTCCGGATCGTCGTTGTGGAGGTGAGTCAGCAGAGGCGGCAGCAATAACGACAATGACGGATTTTATGTTGTGTACATCAGACTACAGCACATATTTTGCTCAGAAAACTAAACTTAGTTGTTTAACAGCAGATAGCAAAAAAAAAGTATTTAATTTTATTTTAATTGATTAAAACGAGAGCTGCAGGTTGAGCCTTCTTGCGGTTCACATGCATGTCTGTCTGTCTGCACGCCACACTAAGTATTTTATAGTTTATATCTATTCATACAATTTCTTTAATTTTCAATTATTTGCGACTTACGTCTTCTTTCTTTCTTTTATTAGCAACACAAATAAAAAAAAAACTAAAAAAAACTACACGTAGTAAGTTTATTTCTACACCACCCTGCGAGACAACGACGAAGCACAAAAAGAAACTTCATAACGTGCAGAGTTGTCAATCACGTTATAGAGACTAATTGTAACATAACTGGCTAGACAACAAGTGTTAATATCGCTTGTTAAGCAATATTTATGAAACATTTATCAAATATCATAAGCATTCAAAAAAAAAAGGCTACAAAATTTGCAAAATAAAACTTTCAACTAACAAAGTTATTAATAACTGTCAACACTACACAACCCTAAAAAGTGTGGTGGAGTCTGTAGTCATAGACGTGCAAAGCTACCACGCCAACAACGTCGTTTGTGATGATTATAATGATGACGGCTACGTATTCCGTTCAAATGTGGTGAATTTAACATGAGCAAGAATCAAGTGCAAAATAGGGAAAAAAAAGACGTTTCCCGACAATGAACAGCAACTGTTTAATACAAATTTGCAATAAATGTGTTATTTGAGCGCGATGGTCAAATAACAAAGACACAAAAAATTTTACTTTCCTATTTTTAATGACTGGAATGAATTTTTGTAGAAAACTTTTAACTGTATTAATATTGAAGAACATTTTCATTTATGAACTTTTATGTTAGTAAAACACAAATTAATATTTGAATACTTGCAATGTTGATAAGCAATGCAATATACTAACAGCTACAATAACAATGCAGCAAATTTGACATTAATCGTAAGCAAATTTTGGAATTGACATATGTAGATAAACAGGAATTAAACATGAGTAAATTAAATTTTTTTTCTTTGGGCAGAGTATAAACTCCCCACAGCGGAAAAATATTAAAATAAATTCACCACATTGAAATGTCGCACACCGAACAGTCTTAATATACAGCTACAAGTTCTTCATATAATTCTACGCATATAACTGCACAATTCACTTAATTTAATATCCATTATATACGCACCAATTAAACGTATCAAATGCACACAAATTTGAGCAGAAATCTTGAAAATTTCTGCCTGGAAATGTCAAAAATCACAGAGCAAATTAAAACTTGACCGAGAATCCACTTGCCGATGAAAAACTGCAAATTCACCACAAACCAAAGTGAACAGTAAAAGGTAGCTCACACCGTTGTCATCAGTTATGTGTGACAAGAGTGACTAGCTATCTCGTGGTGAACATGCACTACATAGCGAAAAATGTTGCCACGCAAGACATAACATGACATAAGCACGAATGAATAAACACTAGCAAAAAGAATGGATAAACGCTAGTTATTCCGTCTGGTGTTGCCAGAGACCAAAACAAATGCCGCCGGCGCCATGAAAAATGGCGCTGCGAATAATGGTATCAAAGCAGAAGTGTAAAAACTGGGCAGCAACTTTGTTCGCCCATTGCCAAAAAGAAGAATATGTTCTATCCAAAATCACCTTTTATACGTAATCCAACTATCGAAACGGAAGTATTAAAACGGAATGTAAGTATTTCTTAGACGAACTATTTAGTTTTGTCACAATTTCACTGAAAACCGACAATACGTGAGCAATCGCGATGGCCGCGCAACTAAAATGCTGTTGTATAAAATTTCACCACAGTTACAGTTGTATGCTGTCAAATTGACAGGTGAAATTTTTTACCAAACTACTAGGCGGCAAAATGTTTAAATTCGAAAGATTACTTTTAATTTAATTTTTCAGTCTACGTTATTGAAAGATTTGCTAAAATGGGTTTGTGAAACGCCAGGAATTACTACCTATCGCGTCAATTTACTGAAATCGAATGTGGCCGAATTTAAGACACACTTGGAAGTGATACTGAAAAACAAATACGCTCGGCCACCGCAAGTTTTCACTATAGCAGCTCTACCAGAAGTAGTGTGCATTGACTCCTTCGATGCCGTCGATTCAACTGCTGAGCAAAACATACAAAATAAACAAATCGTAGTTGACAGTTGCTGCGGCAGGTCATTGCTTAGAGGCTCACACCTTTATGCGCCCGGTGTGTTAGCAATGGAGGCCGGCACCAAGCAAGATGAGTTGGTCGATGTCTACACCGATTTGGCCGGTCAGTGTAAAAAAGGCACAAATAAACAATATGAAAGCGAGCTTAAAGCGTACTTGGGGATAGGGCGCGTGGTAATGCAACGCTATCAACTCTATGGTGATAATATAACGCCGACAGGTGTAGCAGTCGAAATGCTGCACAACATATCCCGAGTGCCCACACTTGGCGACTTGAGTTGCATCCAGGCGTTATTGCAAAATCTTCCTTCCATTGTTTGTGTGCGTTGTTTAGCACCAGAACCGGGGGATCATGTGCTTGACATGTGCGCCGCTCCAGGCAATAAGACCACTCATATCGCCGAAATGATGGGTGATATGGGTGAAATAATCGCTTTGGACAAAACGGAATCCAAAATCAAATATGTTCACGAGAAGATAACACAATACGGTTATCAAAGCATTCATGCTTTTGCGCATGATGCGACTAAGTCTTATGATGAAGCGGTTGGAAAACAAACGATTGCGCTATCAAATTCAATTGGTCGACCACCTTATGCCGCGTGCACTTTTGATCGCATACTGTTGGATGCACCGTGTAGTGCGCTTGGTAATCGTCCATTGTTAGCGTGCAACACTATGTCACCCAAAATGTTACAATCGTATCCGAAAGTACAACGTAAACTATTCGAGAATGCTGTACAATTGCTGAAACCACAAGGTGTGCTAATTTACAGCACCTGCACAATCACCGAAGCCGAGAATGAAGAAATCGTTGCTTGGGCGTTGCGCAAGTGGCCCCAGCAGCTTGAGTTGGTTGACGCTTTGCCGTTTTTCGGTGGACCAGGATTGCCCAATTTGGGTTTGGATGATACGCAAAGACAACGCGTCCAAAGATTTGGGCCACATGGCACAAATAAAGACGACAATATCGACACAGTTGGTTTTTTTATAGCAAAATTTAAAAAACAATATTGAAATTGTTGATTAAATTTTATGTTTTTGTTATGAATTTAGGCTTGTTTTTTTAACCTTATTAATACATACTTAAATTAAACGGGTTTACTTTTTTGTTGTTACAAGTTAAAAGATTATTAAAGTAGACTGCACGCATTATTAATGAAACATTATAAGATATCCATTCATTTGGATACAATTTAACTTTTACCGGATAATGTCAAATGTTACATATATAAAATTGAACAAGTGTTATTGCCTTGGTGAATTTTCAAATAGAAATTCTTAGCGTCCAAAGAATATATTGTTTGTCTTAAAACCTGCTCACAATTCAATAGAATCTCACTAATTTGTTAGTTGGGAAAACAATTCCACGCAAACTTCAATGTTATCTGGACACATACGCAACTTGCCTCCTTTCATTGTTAGTTCTTAAATACAATTTATGACTTATGAGCTAAAAAAAGCATTATGCTTTTGCCGTTATTTGTGTTTTAAAAGAGAATTCATTGTGTAAATAATCTATTTGCGTTATTTTCCAAAATAGCCAAGACTAAGTTTTATTTTTGTTTGTTGTTTATTTACGTCGCAATGTTAAGCGCCTTAAACTCGTCATCGTGCATTTCAGTCATCATAAAGGTTCCATCACTAAGCAATAAAACTACACGTCGTGTCCCACCTTCAAGAAGGAAAATTGTTGACATTACATTTTATTATAAAATCTTCATATTAACAGAACTCACCTGGTGATGGTAAATCAGCTTGCACTACTTCCGCTGGTATGTTTGCCTCCTGCCCATCACTTCCATCGCCAGTCTGTATGGTCAGTTGAGTTGTGGCCGAAGTTCCGCTGCCGCTAGCATCTTGTTGAGCTTGTAGCGCTGCTTGATGCTGTGCCAGTTCCTCTTCAGTCATCTGTACCAGGTACTGACCACTTTCAACCGTTGGAGTAGCGATCCCCAAAGCTTCTGCTTGTTGCTCTGGGGGTAATTGAGCAACAGCTTCGGCAACAGCATTGTCTAATGTCATCGCTGGGCTATCATCGCTTTCAGCGGCAGCAACATAGGCAAATTGTTGTTCACCATCGGGTCCTTGTGTAACAAGTATGGTCTGACCTTCAGCATTCTTGCCTGCCACTTGATATACTGTGCCATCCTCACCGCGTACAAGTAACGGTGAACCGTCCTCATTAGTCAACAATTGCTGATCACCTCCGAGTAATGCCTGTAATTGTTGTTGCTGTTGTTCTTGTTGCTCTTGCTCTTGTTGTTCTTGCTCCATTTGCAGTTGAGTTTCTTCTTGACCAATCAATTTTCCAGTTATTGGACATAGTTGTGCATGATGTTCTTCTTCTTCTTGCTGTTCAATTTGTTGATGCTGTGCACTAGCTGCTGCCGCTGCAGCTGATGAAGGTGAACCACGGATGCCGGATGCAGTTGCATTCGAGCCCCCGCCAAGACGGCCACGTGGAGGTGCTATCTGTTGCACCTTCTGTATCTGTACCTGCGATTGCGGTTGACGTTGTTGTTGTGCTATGCGTTGCTGTTGTGCAGCACGTAGTTCTTCACGTGTCATTACTTTCTTGGTCACTTTTAAATCACCCGATTTTGAAAGATTAAATATCTTCTCTTCGGGAGTAACACTCTTACTGCCAAGCGTTCGCGTATTACTTGGCGTCGTTGAGCCTGACGTACGCGATATGATAATACGCCCAGAAGCATTTGCCGAGTTGTTAGCACGTACAGGTGTCTGTGTTATGCGTACTCCGGCCTTGTTCGGCTGGGTCATAGTCTTACGTTGAATTACTGTGCCACCGGGTGTACGAGTTTGCACAACTGTCTGGCGTTGTGTCGGCGTTTGGCGACCCGTCGTGCTGCTTAAACCACCAGCTCGCAATTGTTGCAAGCGCGGACCTGTCGTGGCCGCAGTTGTTGATATGGTCTTCGTCGGACCTGTTTCATCATTAGTGGCACCGGCAGCGCGTACAATGCCCGTTGTGGAGACCAATGACTCGGCTTTAGTGAGCACTCGTATAGAAGCTTCAATCTTTTCTGGCTTCTAAAATATATAAATGCACTTGTTTGATAAAAAAAAAATTCAATAAATTGCAAACTCACTGTATTTAATGAACCTGCGCCAGGTTTACGCATCACGCCCGATGCACTGCTGTCCTGAGTTATAATTACCTCAGCCGAGTTGGCACTTACCGGAATCGATTCACCAGTAACAGAAGTCCGTGTGCCAGCAGTACCATTTACTTTAATTACTTTTTCAACCCGTTCACTTTTGGTCTTTACTTCGACAGATACGGTGCTACCATTTTTTAACCGTTTTACAGTATGCGATGGTATTAGATCCTCTTCAAGATCCTCCATTGTAGACGTGGTACCGCCTAAGGCAGAATCACTTGCATTGGAATCGTTTAGGTCGGAATCGTGCAGTTTGCGTTTAACACCACCAACTGGTGAATTTGTATTATTCGACCATTCACGCTCATTCTCGTTCACATCATCTTCGTTAGCTGATGACGGTGAGGCTGAACCAGTGTTAGTACTCTCATTCACCCACTGTTTTACTTGATCCATAGCCTTAGTTTTAGAAGTACGTGGCGGTCGTGAGGGTGAACTTGTGGTGGTTTGCGTATTCTCGGCAGTGCTCAAAGTTGGTAGCTTACGGAGCGGTGTCGGCGTTTTTACATCTTCACTTGGCTTAGTTAAGCCTTTTGCGTTTAATACAGCGCGTGTCTGCTTTTGTCGTGCCAATTGCTTCTCAAATATTTCAAGGAAATGTGGTACATCTTCGAGATTTGCCGCTGACTCCCATGAATTATCTAGATTTTCAACACAATCCCATTTCACCAAATACTCATGTAACTTGCGACGTGGATTAAAACGCTTGGCGACAATTTTCTCAACCTTCTCAGCCACCGTTTCGTTTGTTCCAGGTAATGTACGTCTTGCCATGCGACTATTGTGAAATGAAAAATAGAGATCAGAGCAATAAATTGAAATTTTCCCTCTTCTTACTCACTTTGCATGTTTAAGGTTTGACGTGGGCGTGGGTGTGTTTGACTTCTTTTCATTTTCCGAGTCTTTAATATTAGCAACTGCTGTCTTAATAAGTCCTACGGGTTCTGTACCAATTTCAAAATTAGATTTACTTAATTCAAAATAAATGTAATAGCAAATTTATACTTTTGGTTGGCGATGAATCGTTAGTGCTATTGTTGTTGTTGTTGTTTACGACTGTCTTTGTTATTCTAACTGGCATCTCCTGCAGCTCCCCTTGTCCTAATTTACCAAATGATTGTATGGTCTTTCCAGCCACAATCCATGTGTCGCGAACGCTTTCTTCTAATTTTACCCATGTCTGATATAGGCTCCATGATGCTGTACCCGTCAACTCTTTTTTACTATTTAGCTGAGCCGCTTTCCATAGTAAGAAAGCCCAAATTCCTGGTTTTGTATCTGAAGCCTTTCGTAAATTTTGATTATCCTCGCACGTATCCTCCTTGTGCAGTTGGTATTCTTCAATAAAGTGGTACACATGTAAGCAGCGTCCACAAACCAACACATCCATGATGTTTAATTCTTCTTGTGCCGCTGAAAATTCAGAAGATTCACTTATTGACTTCAGCTGGACAATTGGCTTCATATTATTGTCACCATTTTTTACTTTTCGTTACTTACCTCTAATAACGTTTGCGTGTTTACCGATTTCTGTCGGTGCAATTTCCTCCACTAGCATATTCTATCTTTCCCTAGATCAAGAAAGTAAGAAAACATTTTTTAAAACGAACTATTCAAAATATTAATAGTCGAAGTTTTCGGCGCTTTTATAAAAAGTACAGTAAGCGTGGTGAATTTCTGTAGATACCAAAAAAGCAGACACTGATTATAGTCTGTAGAGAAGAAATGCACCACTAAGGCAGCACCGAAATTGAGCTCAAAAAGAATTGCAAAAAAACACAAACCGGGCGCCAAATGAAATTGTTAAAAACAAATGCAATCATTTGTAATGTTTTTGGTTTTTAGAAAACATCAGCTGTTAATCAAGTAAGATGTTCCCGCCATTGTCAATTTTCTAATTTTTTTATTTCACCGTAGAAAATATTTAAGTACATTAAAATTATGTCTCCAAGCTTCTTACTCACTTATTTGTACACTTTCAACGCGTCCTTTATTTTTTAACACTTTAATGAGTTCACTTGCTTTTCTTTTTATCTTTTTATTTTAAAACAATTTTAGAAGCACGGTTCACTTTTACAACGTTGCTAACGATTAAAAGAAAGGCGCCTTAAAGAAAATTTGTTTAGGGAAGGTATAGCAATGCCAGATCGTAACAATCTGCGTTGAATGCAGGGGACAAAATATAATTATTAAACTAGAGAACACTCGCTACAAAAAGTGTTTCATTCAGTACTAAAATTGTACTATCCATTAATTACATAATATGTATATGTACATTTTTACGTGAATACATCTATTACATATCAATATTTTCAACAAAAAAATGTTACGCATATTGTTAGAATTTATTGCAAAATTTTTTTTTATTTAGAATTCTTTCATTATTTTATGTATTGAAATATGTAAGTTCACGAT
>JBAMBP010000928.1:0-41470 GCA_037044515.1 Phortica magna | reverse complement strand
GAAAATAACTGATGACAGTGTAAGAATTTGCTTACAGAATGCACAGAACCACGATGAGACAATAAAAGCAATCAAAGAAGTCATCAGCGGCGGCGACTCGTCGTACGACGATTACTTTCTTAAATCGGGTATCCTGTACAAGTTGGTGAATGATGCAGCATTAATTGTCGTCCCGACTGACATGCAAAAACAAATTGTCAGCAGCGCACATGAGAGAGGGTATTTTGCAGAAAAGAAGACGAAATAATTGATTTGCAAAGAATACTTTGTACCACAAATTGAAGATAAGATTCGAAAGTATATTGAATGCTGTATTCCGTGCATTGTGAAAAGCCGTAAGAAGGGTAAACATGAAGGTAGGCTGCACCCACTGCAAAAAGGAGATGTGCCTTTACACGCATACCATGTTGACTTTTTGGGACCGTTACAATCGACGCATAAAGACTACAAACATCTTTTTGCTGTAATCGACTCATTTACGAAGTTTTGTTAGCTGTATCCAACCAAATCTACAACTGCAAACGAAGTCATCGCAAAACTGAGTAGCCAAAGCGCAGTATTTGGTTATCCGGCCATTATAATATCCGACAAACAGCGAAAAAATTCAATTGGTGAAAACAACGACAGGTCTACCAAGAGTAAATGGGCAAGATGAGAGGCTGAACGCGATCATCATATCAGTACTTTCCAAATTGAGCATTGATGACCCTTCAAAATGGTATAAGCATGTCAACAAAGTACAACAAGCGATCAACTCGACGTTTACACGAAGTATTGATTCAACACCATTTGAGTTGATGATAGGTGTACGAATGCGCACGCCTGAAGATCACCAGCTGCAAGAACTAATCGACAAAGAGATGAAATCCGCATTCGACAATGAGCGAAATAATGACGCACAAAGGCGAAATCTCAGATTTCGAAGTTGCAAAACAAAAACAGAAAGACGTACAACCTTCGACGTAAAGCAGCAAGGCGGTATGACATTGATGATATGGTGGCTGTGTAGCGAACACAGTTTGGTAGTGGTCTGAAACTTAAGCCTAAGTTTTTGGGACCATATCAAGTTGTTAAAATCAAACACAACAACCCATACGATGTGCAGAGATAAGGTAACAGTAAAGGTCCGAAAAACACATAAACATGCGCTGAGTATATGAAGCTTTGGTCGACATACACACAGGATGACGATATCGACGAGAAAGCCGACGCATTCGAGGCGAATGCTTAGTCAGTATGGCCGAATGTGGGATTGGTGCGTTAAGTGCACAGTAAATGGTCACCTTGACCATAATAAGAAGAAGAATAAGAAGAAGTACAACAACCTAGACAACGACACACAAGAGATAGTTGATATTCGACGTTGAACAGAGAAAGGCTAAGATCCGCAAACGACGACCGCGACTAATAACTTTGACGTAGGACAGACGGTACGCATTCGACGACAACGGACAGACGGTCCTCGTTCGACCAAAAGGACATATTATATTATTTTAATCACTATACTGCTTAATCAAACTTTAAACATTACTATTATTATAAGTGATGTGCGTCCGTTTGTCTGTCCATCTTTTCGACCGCCCTCAACAATGGTTCTCTGAAACTATAAAATATAGAGACTTGAGATTTGGAGAATAGACTCGTGATTCTCGGCAGCAGATCAAGTTTGAACGTTTTTGTGCCAAGTCCACTCCTTCCCACCCAACCAGCACCACACACTTTTTGAAAAGGCTATAAGTTGAACACCAAATCGATCAAACCATGTAAGTCGGTATGTGGACTCAGTAAGTAAAGATCTACAACTGCATACCACAACTTTTCCTCCTCCCCCCCATCACCACTCTTAAGGTTTTTTTTGTTAATAAATATGTATAAACTAAAAAAGGGTGCAGACCTAAAATTTTGTATATATGCAAATACATGTACTTAAAACTGAATTCCAGAAAAAAACCCTTTGTATTTGTGACTACCCCCTAAAGACCATCATACTAAAATTTTTGGTAAATTACACTTTTTATACTCTTGCAAGAGTATATTGGCTTCGTCTTTAATTAAAATTTTTAGTTGTGGAAACTTAAATATACGAACTCTAATACGTGCTTAAAACTGCATAACAGAATTTTTCCGCCTTCCCTTAATTACTAATAAATAAGTGTACGTACAATTAAGTAAATACATCTTCTAAAAGTTGCATACCAGAAAATACCCGTTAGCATATTGATTACCCCTCACAGATCATCAACTTAAATTTTTGGTCCATTCCACTTTTTATACCCTGTACATACTGTACCAGGGTATATTGTGTTTGTTTGGCCGAAATGTATGTAACGCATCGAAGGAGGGGAGGGGGACCTTATAAAGTATATATATTCTTGATCAGGACGACAAGACAAATTGATTAAGCCATGTCCGTCCGTCTGTCCGTCTGTCCGTCCGTCCGTCCGTCCGTCCGTCCTCACCAATGGTTCTCGGAAACTATAAAAGATAGAGACTTGAGATTTGGAGGATAGACTCGTGATGCTCGGCAGCAGATCAAGTTTGAACGGTATCTCCATAACTATAACAGATACGAACCTAAAACTTTGTATGCAGATTAAGGAAATGTATATCTTTAAAACAGCATACCTAATTTTTCCCCCTTACCCTTTATTACCCCTCAAATAGTGTTTGCATGTCAATGGCTATATCTCCGAAATTAATAAAGGCACTGACCTGAAATTTAGTAAGTAGGCAAAGTATTTATAACTTCATAAGACTGCATACCAGAAAATACCATTTTGTATTTGGACTACCCATTAGAGGTCGGCAAACTTAAATTATGGGTAAATTCCAGTTTATTTTGATTTAAATATGTATATCTCCACAACTATGAAATATACATGTCTGAAATTTTGTATGCAGGTTCAGTTAATATACGTCCTTTTAACTGCATACCGAAAAACACCCCTTTATTTCTAGCTTCCCCCACAGAGATCAACAAACTCGAATTTTTCGAAAATACTTCACTTTTGACTGATTTTTGTGATATTTGGAACACCATTTAAATAGGTGAGGGTATGTGCAGGGTATTATATGGTTGAGTACACTCAACTATACCGCCCTTACTAGTTTTTATTATAATTTGTGTATCTCCACAGCCATGAAATATGCGAGTCTAAAGTTTGGTATGCAGGCTCATACCAAAACTCACCCCTCTCTTTCATGATTTCCCTCTTAAAGACCAGCAATTTCAAACTATTTGTAAATTCCGCATTTTTTGATCGCCAATTCAACCACATCGCCCTGACTATATGACTATATGTGGTTACGCCTATGTTATGATTGAATTGTATTAGACTAACCCAATAGCTTATATACCAAGTTTCATTCCTATAACTTATGTGATTCAAAAGATAATTTGAAGACTATCTTAAAAGACAACCAAGATAATATGACTCATGTATTTTTTTTCCCGAGGTAGCACCAATTATTTGCCGCTTAACCATAAACTAAGGCCCGGACGGTATTAAAAAATAAATTTGGTCTGTGTATTGAATAGCAGAAACAGCCTGCGAAAAAATTTTGGTCCGACATATTATAATTTCCAAAATTGACGGGTTCATTTTTGACAGACGGACTGAAGCACCCCCCAATCTCTAACCAGATAAGAAAATGCTTCTCATAAAATTTTTTGGAGCGAAAACTTTATCACAACAATAAACGAGCTGATTGAAAGTTAAAACTTGTCGAACATTACAAAATTCGATCATTTACTGAATTGCCTATAAGGGTCTGCATTGGAGGCAGTATCAGCTGTGATCAGTGAAAATCATCAGAAGGCTTTAAGAAAGTTAAAGTCTCGATACGACAAACCATTACTCCTATTTATCAAAGTAATAGCTGCTATATTTAACTTGCCGACAGTCAATTAACCAAATGCACAACAATTGCGAAGTCTAATAGACAATACCTCATCTATGTTAAGTTCATTTCCATCTCTGGGTTCTGACAACAAAATATCTCAAGCTATGTTAATCTATACTGTCATCAACAAGTGTGTATGCCTTAATAAACAAAATCGTAACACTGCGCACGAACTAAGTGTAAGTAGACAGAAATGTCTTTTTTTACGTTATTTAAAATTTACATTTGAAATATTGTTTCCTTTAATAATTTGGCATTATTATAACCAATGTAATTTTTAAACAGTATTTATACTCTGTACACACTGTGTACCTGGGTTTGTTTGTTTGGCTGATATATATGTATCGTATAGAAAGGGGGAGGGGAACCCCATAAAGTATATATATTCTTGATCATGACGACAAGAGAAATTGATTAAGCGATGTCCGTCGTCTGTCTGTCCGTCCGTCCGTCCTCACCAATGGTTCACGGAAACTATAAAAGATAGAGACCTTTTTATTTTCGACTACCCCTCAAAGACCATCAAACTAACATTTTTTTTAACAATAATTTGTATATCTCCACAACTACACAAAAAACAAACCTGAAACTTTGTAAGCAGACTCAATAAATGTACGTCCTTAAAACTGTTTACCACAAGTTTCCCCCAAGCTTAATAACCCCTCAAATAGTGAATACCTGTCAATGCCTATATCTCCAAAATTGTTAAAGGTACGTACCATTTTGTACGTAGACTAAGTACATACAACTCCTTAAGACTGCATACCAAAAAATTTTAAATTTTGGGTAAATTCCAGTTTTTTTTTATTAAAATTGGTATATCTCCACAACTATGAAATATACGTGTCTGAAATTTTGTATGCCAGTTCAGTTAATATACGTCTAAAACTACATACCAAAAAACACCCCTCTATTTCATGGCTTTTTTATACTCTTGCAAAAAAAGTATATTAATTTTGTCGTGAAGCTTGCAACGCAGAGAAAGAGACATCTCCGATTATATAAAGTATATATATTCTTGATTTAAATGTTGGTAAGGCAGAGTCTTTAGCAGTCGCTACAAATTGAAGCTACAGGTAATGTTAAATTCGAAACTTTTGACTGCAATTCCTTACGGGTTTTTATATGATTTTTATACCCTGTACCTTATGGTATGGGTATATAAGTTTTGTGGACGTCGATAATGTAACACTTAAAAGAAGAGGTCGCAAACCCTATAAAGTATAAATATTCTTGATTAGTATCGAAGAGAAGTCGATTTAGCCCCGTCCGTCTGTCTGTATAAATGCGTCGACTTCGGAAACTATGTAATAATATATAGGACCAAAATTTCTTTGCAAGTCGCTTCTGCTATTCAATACGCAGACTAAGTATATTTTTTTATTACGTACCGAGGATTAGGGTGATTGCCAAATAACTGGAGCTATACAAAAGTGTACTTTCACGGTTGTCTTTTCAGATAGAAACAACAAATTTGGAGTGTATATAGCTCACTTGAATCCCTAGATGATAAAATAGAAAAATGGGCGTACCCACGCCCATATATTGTCCAAGCCCAAATATTGTTCAAACTTAATTAGTCATATAATTTGTAGGAATGAAACTTGGTGTGTACGCTCTCATAAAATAAACGTATTCACGCCCACACATAGTCAAAATAAAACCAGTAAGGACGTTATCTTCGGCCTTGCCGAAAATGTATACTCTTCACGACATCTTTTGTGGTACGCCCATTTTATTTTTGGCATCTAATTTCTTTTTGTCCACATAGCCTACAGATCAACTTTCGTTGTTATACCTCATTGGGTGCCAGATATATGGAAACTATTGGTTTTGGTCTTATGTGGGGGGTGCCACGCCCATTTTGATATCAAAATAGTTTTTAAGCAACATTATCAACATAAGTGTGAAGTTTCAAGTCAATTAGTTAAGAAACAAAAAAGTTTTCCGTACAACGACTTAAATTTTGCTACTCTTCCTCTTCTTCATTTTGCATGGCAGGTACCAGTTCCAGTAGTCCGATCTCAATGAAACTTTTAGGCTTTTAGTCTGGCTACGGTTTACTACTACTTGTATAATTTCAGCGCTCTGATCTTGGAAAACAAAGACACTTTTTCATACAACGATTTCAATTTTTATTTTATTCTCATTTGTTTCGTATGGTGGCTACTAGTTCCAGTGGTCCGATCTCGCTGGTTCCGACCAATGTGTCATCGTAATAAAATACAAGGGTCTGCGCAAAATTTCAGGTCGATAGCTTCAAAACTGAGGGAGGAGTTTGCATACATACAGACAGACGGACAGACGGACATGGCTATATCAACTCGTCTTGTCATCCTGATCAAGAATATATATACTTTGTATAGTCGGCCACGCCTCCTTCTGGGTGTTACAAACTTCGTGACAAAACTATAATACTTTTCACTTCGTGAAGAGTATAAATACAATATATCTCTGGAACCAATTGGTCTAGAAAAATAAAAATTTGTGTTAATAATATTGAATGTAAATGAAATATGTTTCAATTAAATAGTGGACTTTTGACATTTGTTTCAAGTTGAAGGTACAGGGTATGTCGAATTCGTGCACTCTCGACTGCAATTCCTTACTGTTTATATATAATTTCCTTCGACATTCGGCTTTAATGATATCATTTGTTAAGTTGCGTCTTAATTATAAATATGACATCAGTCGAAGCTCATCAAATTACAATCATAACGCATTGTTACTTACTGTGTTCAAAACAAATTGTGCAAAAACGTCAAAAAAAAAGTGTTTCTTTGTGATTTTAACCGGAAAGTATAAATATTTTTAAATTTCGCGGGCAACGTATTTTCGATATCGATTTTGTTGTTTTGTTATGTTGGTACACTCCTTTCGAACATTTGTACTAAATTTCAAGTGAATGACATTTTTTGTTTGGTTGTGAGAGGCGTGAAGGTTATAAGTGTTTTGCATGCTCAGCGATTTTTTGCTATCGAAAAATATGGATCAAAGGATATGCATAAAATTTTGTGTAAAAAATAAAATTAAGTGCTCCGTAACACTGGAAATGTTGACAGTGGCAAACGGTGAAACTGTTCTGAGTAAAAAAAATGTTTACAAGTGGTACAAACTCTTCCAAGATGGCTGGGAAGATGCCAATGATGAACCTTGCTCTGGACGCCCAAGCACGTCAACAACTGATGAAAACTTTCAAGCTGTGAAGAAAATTGTTTTGGAAAATCGTCGAATCACATTCTCAGTAACTTCTCGGTTAAGTTACTGAGAATGTCGGTATATCGTTTGGCTCGAGCCATGATATGTTTTCTAACGTTTTGGGTATGAGACGTGTGTCAGCGAAGTTTGTTCCGAAATTGCTAAATTTTGAACAAAAGAACCGTCGCATGAGCATCGCTCAAGAGCTGTTGAATGACGTCAACGATATTCTAGATTTACATAAAAGGGTCATAACTCGTGACGAATCATGGGTATATGGTTATGATATTGAAACCAGGTAATCGAGGCAGGTAATTAAGTAGATAAGGCAGGTAATATTTTTCACACGATTCATTCGTCCCCCATATAAATGTAATATCATTTAAATTGCTGATATCCTTTATGCTCGTTTTTTATAAATTTACGCTCCATCGATGAGTGTGCCTGTTATCTTGAATTGCCAATCTCGATTTTATTGCCCGATTGCCCGTTATCGTGCTGAGATACTGTTTGCTCATAATTGTTTAAGCATTCCAGATCTTCTTCGTTGCTTTCATCGTAATCATCGTTCTACAGCTCCAAGAATCTCTTCAGATTTAAGACGGCCGACGTGAACGTCTCCAATTATGCCATCTTTTTTCATTACGCCTTCCTCCAGAATCTTGCCAAAGACGTCCCCTCCAATAATCATGTCAATCCTTTTGGATTTATTGAACATGGGATCTACCAGCCCCGAGTTCTTCCACCCGTCAATCTTATATTTGAAGGACTGATCTGGCTGTGCACCCGTCAGTGATGGCAAAACTACTGCATCCACTGTTTGTTCGAACTTGCTTAAGAACCTTGGCTTCAGATCCAGATGCATTTTGAATTTCGTTTCACTCACAATTGCCTCACCAAGAACATTAACTTTTATCTTAGTGCTTGTACGTGAAAGATTCAATATTTGCGCTGCTTCTTTCGACATCGTCGTGATTTGCAATCCTTGATCAATAGACACCCTTAATAGTAACGGCTCACCGTATGGTGCTTTTACTTAGACTTGGCAGTGGCCAGAATTGCAGTTGTTGCTGCGCCGCTCGTTGTTATCGATGTCTGCTTTGCCTCTTTTTGTCCTAGCTCAATACGAAATAACTCATGGTGCCCTTTTTGACAATACGTGCACTTCATTGACACATTTGCACACTGCCCTGCTCCAAGCTTGTAATTTGAGCATTTGTAGCATGGCTTCTGCTTATTTGCGAACTTTTTACGTTCGTCTGCTAAAACTGTCAGAAATTTCCAACAGTCACAAGCTGCAATACTCACACGTACCTTTTTTCGGGGAATTCAATCCTCCACCTAAACGTATTGAAACTAACGTCCACCGTCGTTGTTCCGGCTTCTGACGTATCACTTCTCGGCAATTTTGGTGCAGGCTTAATTTCACGCGTAGTAGGTACTAGCGATATTATTTAGTCATTTAAAACTTCCTTAAGCTGATGGATAACTTCGTCGCATTTCTCAATGAAGATACTGAAGACATTATTCTTGAAGTAGTCTTCGTCACCGATACCATCCGCCATCAACTTCTTATGATTTCAATCAAGATATTTCCTGATCTTCAGCCATTCTGCTGAATGCAATCCTTTTGAATCCTATTGTGAATATCACTCACGCTTTTTAAATTGGAACTAAGCAGTCGAACCGTTTGAGGTATTTTTGTTTTAGTCGCCTTGTTAACCGTATTTTTGCCTCTACTCACAACCAGAGTCGTTCGTTTATTTTGATGTCAAAATGAGCTTGACCACGCCCACTTATGACCAAAACCAATAGTTTCCATATTTCTGGTTCTAGTCTCAAAAAACGACGCTTGTATAGCATACAGCTCGCATAGGAACGATCGGCCAAAAAAAAAGGTTTTTGTTCGAAAAACTTTTTTGTACTTGAATATAAAGAGAGAGTGATTTCAAGTAAGACAGACTCGTTTTAGCTCAGTCCATGTTTTAATTAATATTTAGAGTTATTCAGTGTGATATATAATTTAATTTGTCATTTAACTTGTTTAGAAGTTTCTCATCATATTTTGAGGTAAGTTGTGCTTAAACTGTGCTCCTTTTTTTTTTCTAGCTACAGGCGCAAGACGTTGTGGTAGCGCACTACCTCAAATGGATTTGCAATACCAGGTCAGCCCGTTCCGCGACTACAGACAACAAGTCATCAGTCGCTTTTCTACTTACTCTACAAACAATTAAAAGGATTTACACTAATTTACATGTACTTCTTTAAACACCACTACTAAGTTAAGCATTTAACATAAAGTTTTACACACTACGTTAAGCAATAACAATACATTACTTATTAAAATATGTTATACTTTAATAAGGTTAGTAGAGGAGCAATTTTCCATAAAACTAAAATAACAGTTGTAATACGTACATAAAACACGAAATTAGGCATGATCTAAATATGTCGGTCTGCAGGTACTATGACTGATCGGAATAAAATGTCTGGTTAAACAAGCAGGGACATTGAACTGTATATACGCCAGTACGAGAGTACTGACCATAGTCCTACGACTAGGCAGTGTTGGCAAATTGATAAGCTTCAACCGACTACTATAGGGTGGAAGGTGGACACAAGGATCCCGTTGTAGATTCCTAAGAGCAAACAAAAGAAACGTTTTCTGAGCAGACTCAATTTGGTCCTTATACTTTTTATACTGAGGATCCCAAACACAAGACGCATATTCCAAAATGCGTTTCGTGAATCAAGATAAGACGACAGCCAAAAAACCAACGATGTTGGAAAACCATAAGTTTCGAGTTTACATAAGAGCAGAGAGTGACAAACACAATCAAATGCTTTATTAAAATCTATGTACACAACATCGGTTTGGCAACCGGAGGAAAAATTACGGTTGACAATTGAACTGAGTTCTAACAAGTAAGTCACTGTCGACGGTTTCTTAAGAAAGCTTTTTTTTTTTCATTGTCAAAAGATTTTAGCCTAGGCGTAAGATAAGTTAAAGCTATGATTTATATAAACATAAACAGTGTGAGTAATATAAGTAATAGAAATTGAGTTAAACCGTTCGGAACGGTAAGTCGTTGGGGTGACTCCTCTTGAGTCTTCTGTGGTCGATTTCGGTAGAAAGTAGTTGTGCCGTTGAGTTAGGGTGGTTTATTAGCTTGTCCGCATACCGGCTGCTGTGAAAGTTTATTTGATCACCAATCTTTATGAGTTTCAATTCACGAAGAATTGATTCGTTAGAAACGAACCATGGAAGTCCAGACACCCGACGAGCTATTTTGTTCTGGACGACTTGAAGTTTTTTGAGTTGTGAAGAGGAGGCGGTGCCCCAAACCTGTATCGCATATGTCCAGGTGGGAGAAATGATCTGTTTCACTATGAGGATCTTAGAGGAGACATGTAGTCTGTTAGAGCTGCGAAGAAGCCAATCGAGTTTTTTAGATTTAGCCAATGCCTTGCTTTTCACATGTTTTATGTGTGTATTCCAGATGAGTTTGCGGTCGAGATGGACACCAAGGTAGCAGTGAGAATCAGAGTGCTTAATGGGTTGCGAGTTGAAATAAACTCCTGGACACGATTTCTTTCTAAGAGAGAAGGTGACCGCTGAAGATTTTTCGCAGTTTATAGCAATGTTCCACTGTTTAGACCATTCCTCTACTTTGTGAAGCCAGTGTTGCACTGCGTTTGTGGCTTTGTCGATGCAATCGTGTGTGGCCATCATGGCGGTGTCATCGGCATATGTAGCGATCAGTAGATTGTCAGAAGCTAGCGAATTGTGATGCCAAGTAGGAGCAGGTAAATCAGCAGTGTAAAGTGAGTAGAGGAATGGTCCAAGCACGCTACCCTGAGGAACACCGGAGAGGATCTTGCAGATGGGAGAAACTGCGTCCCTTACGGCGACTATGAAGGTCCTGTCTTCAATAAATGACGAAATTATTTGGAAGAAGGGTGCTGGGAGGACAGCTTTGGCTTTGAATCTCAGCCCTGCGTGCCATACCTTGTCGAAGGCTTGTTTGATATCCAAAAAAACTCCGACGCAATATTTCTTTTCCTCAAATGCTTTCAAAATGTGACGGACTAGTCTGTGTACTTGTTCTGGACACCCGTGAGATTTGCGGAAGCCGAATTGATGATTTGGGATTACATGTTTGACCTCTTCCAGCTCCAGCAGTCTAGATAAAAATATTCTTTCGAATATTTTAGAGATGCAGGGAAGTAGGCTGATAGGACGATACGCATCGAGCGAGTTGTGATTTTTGTTAGGCTTAGGCAGCATTATGATCTTAGCGCATTTCCACGCGGAAGGGAAGTAGCCAAGCCTGAGCATGGAGTTAAAAATCAAAGTTATTGCCAGGATTCCTTTACGCGGAAGGGCCTTAAGTGCTCTGTTGTCGATTCGGTCGAGTCCAGGAGTTTTTTTAATTTTTAGTGACTTAATTTGAATTAAAACTTCTTCAGGCGAAATACTTTTGATCGGTGGAGATAGTTGCAGTGGGGCGTCGAGAAGTAAGTTGACAGTTTGTTGTTGATGGTTGTCTGCTATATTAAATGGTGAGAAGGTATGCTCTAGTAGAGATGAAAAAGCTCGAGACTTTTCCTCGTCCGACCGAAGCCATTGTCCGTTTGAGTTTTTAACGGGTGGAACAGGTAACGATTGGCGCTTGATGCATCTCGTGAGCTTCCAGATCGAAAAGGAAGTGTTGCAGTAGGGATCAGTGCGCTCTAGCAAGTCATTTAGGTTATCGGTCCTGATTTTTGCTAATAATCTGTTTAGCCTGTTGGAGACGGCGGTCATAGCTGCTTTGGTTCTTGGGTTACCAGTACGAATGTACTGTCTCCTGAGGTGTCTCTTTTGGCTCAAAAGATTTGATGCTTCTGGGTTTAAAACAGATGAGGTTGGCCTGAGAGGTGTTGACGAGTTGTGGAGCCGCTGCGTTGGCAGCAGCGATGATTTTGTTTGTGAAGTTGGATACGTAATCATCGATGTCCTTGTTTGTTCGAATCTCAACGTTGAGATTTATGGAGTTTTCCAGAATAAGTCGGTAAATGTCGATGTTAGAGTTGGCGGGAAGTATTTTATTGACACCTTTTAAAACCGAGGATTCTGCATTAAGTGTGATGAGCATAGGTAGGTGATCGGAGTTGAGATCGTAAAGAGAATTGACAATCAAATGTTCTTGTCTAAAACCTTTGTATAGCGCAAAGTCAATAGAACTGGGATTACGGTTTGCTTGATACGGGTAATATGTAGGTTCACCTGTCGCAAGGATTTCGATGTTTTCGCCTAATATAGAAGAATATAAAACTTCACCTCTCTGGCATTTGCGACGGTTACCCCAGGTGGCGTGTTTTGCATTCCAGTCGCCTGCGGCTATGAATTTGGGGCCAAGTTTGTCAAAGACATAATGAAAGTCGTGGGTGACCCAACTGTGTCTGGGAGGGCAATAAACAGAGGCAATGTTGAAGACGCCTTTAGATGAAGAAATCCTTATGGTTGCCAGTTGAATGTGGTGGATTCGTATTGGTTCCAGTGGAAAGTGGGGTAGTGTGGATTTAATTAGGATGGCAGCACCACCTCGATGTCCAGTGCCCGGATGATTGGCTAAATGTAGAGTGTAGCCGTGAATTTTAAATGAAACTGGTGAGCAAAAATGCGTTTCGCTGAGTAGCATAATGTCAATGTAGTACAGTTGTAGGAAAGCGGCGGTGACATTTCTTTTGGCGGCTGCACCGTTGGCGTCCCAAAAAACGATTTTTGTGTTTGGCATTGTTACCGTTAGAGTTGGAGGACATAGTAGCAACCAACAGTTGCACTAAGTTGTTAATGGTTATCATCATTTTGTCAATGCTTTCGATTAGCTTATTGCGTTTGTTTTCAATCGCAGCGTTTTGTTTCGGTATGTCGTTAACCGGATGCGCCTTTGTCGTGTTGATTTGGTTGTATTTTAAGATATCAGCGTAGGAATGTGTGGGCTCTGTTGAATTGAAGTGTTGAGCGTCTCTGCTCCAACGAGCATTGGACCGAGACTGAGGGGTGTTGACGCTGTTGTATTGCGATTTAGGTATTCGTCCAGTTCTTTTGTGAGAAGTGGTTGATTTTTGATGTGCGTAGTAAGCTCTGCAGCCTTTGTAATTGGCCGAATGATTTCCGCCGCAATGATAGCAAATGGCTTCGTCCTTATCTTCTAGTGTGCATCTCGTGTCAGGGTGGTGATCACCACATTTGATGCAGATAACAGGTTTAGTGCAGTAACTTTGTGTATCCCCGTATTTCTGGCACCTTTTGCATTGTGTGGGATATTGAGGCTTTCTGGGTTTCTCCCATGAGATCATTTGTCGGTCGATGATTTAAATGTCATTGACTTTGAAGTTAGTGTTGCCTTTCTTAAGGTCGATGAAGCGTAAATGTAGAGGGGTATTAGTACTGCGATTAAGCGGGTTATATATACGTATCACCTCGTGACCTTCGCTTTCGAGCTGGTTTTGAATGAGTTCGTTCGGCGTAGCTGGGTGGATGTTTCTTAACACGACTCGATATGGACGGTCTTCTGGAAGTTGATGATAGTGGAAAAAGGTTCCGGTTTTTTTGTAGTGTCTGACCACCGTACTGTAGTCATCTGAGTTTTGGCACTGCACTATGCAGTCACCTGAAGTCAAGGATTTGACCGTATAGTTGTTTGCACCGATGAGCGAGTCCAGCTCGTTCTTGAAGTTGACAAAGTTGTGAACTTGAGGTGCAACAAGGCGAGGAATTTTTTGTTTGCGAGCCTTGGTTGGTTGATCGTCATTTGCTGAACCTGACTGAGTAGCGTTGTGCTGAGCAGAAGTTTCTGGGGTGTCATTTATGTCTGCATGTATGGAGTAATCGTTAGTGTCTGATAATAAATCAAAACGGTTTGTACTTAATGTTGGTTTGTACGAGCGGATCGGTTTTTTGCTAGGGGAGGTGGATGAAGCGCATCTCACCAATTCAATACCATCTCTTTTTCTGTTAGAGATGGGATCTGATTTAGCTTTAGTAACAGTTTGCCAAGAGTGGGCTGTAGAGCTGGTAGAAATATCAGTAGGAATTTGGGCAGTAGTAGATTTGTTTCCATTTATGCTGCTGTTAGAAAAACAGTTGGCGACAGATACTCGCAGTGCCTGATGAAGGGCATTTGATGATGTAGTAGCGGTGGCAATAGTGCTCCATACAACCGAGGTGGTGGAGTAAGTTGAGGTAAATGTTACTCCGCCCAGAGGAAGAGGTGTGTTTGTAACAGTTGGGACGAAGTCGGAGTCGGCGTCTGATAAGTCGTCCGAATGTTCCATTTCCGAGGAATTGCAGACATGTGCTGCGTTGCTTGAAGACATCTCAACTTCACTTTTTTATTTACCAGAAAACAGCTTATTTCTTTTTCTGACAATTTTGATTTTCGAATGCTTAAGTTCACTTGAGTAGTTAAATGCCGAAACTTTATTCGAGGAATTGCATTTTTTGTTTTTTGTTGCAGGCATAACTTATAATTACGCACTTATAATAAAACGAGTAAAGAATACACGTGGTGTCGCAGCGGTTACAAATAACGCAGCGATCGCGACGCGTAGTCGCCCGCCGCGACGTTATTGTAGAGTCGAATGGGTGCGCGGGGACAAACACGCACTTAGAACGGTAAACACGAGAAAGAGAACAGCCAAAAATTTGTAACTGTATGTAGGATAGCGCGGTAATGAAAGAAGCAGAACTAAGTCTTGAGGTAGCGAAAAGCACGAGAGAGCAGAATTGCGAATCGATCAATTGACCATGCGAGTGAACTTACAAGTCTTTTTAAGAAAGCTGAGATAAATTTATCGTGCGAGAACAAGAAATGTTGTAGCTGTTTCGTTATGATCTGCTCGAATAATTTTGGAAAAGCACACAGTTTAGCAATGCCTCTGTAATTAGAAATGTCTACCTTACTGCCTTTTTGTAAAGGGGTTTAATATAAGACTCTTTCCAAATGGTGTGGACAATGGAGAATTTGAGAGACATGTGTACAGAATGGAATTAACAACATCTCAGAGCAGTATTTAAAACGCAACTAGGAATATTATCTGGACCAGCGGTAAATGATAGTTTAATTAATTTCAGAACCGGTTCCCTTATATTTTTTGAATAAACTATTTTTTTTAATTTTTTAGGCGACTTAATTCTTTTGAAAACCTCGGGGCTTGTTTGAACCCGATAGTATCTTAATTCTTGTCACGCATAACTTAAAAAGTTTATACATGGTTATGTTAAATAACTTTTACTAAATGTTGAACGTGTTTTGAATGTATGACCAATCAGTATTAGAAACCAAATGACCTAGCAGTTCAAAATGAATTTTTTTGAAACAAAACACTCGGTAAGGTTAAGCATATAGAGGATTTTGACAATGAAATGTTAGTTTGATAAGTGTAATGCTAAGCTCCAACGTTGGGTGGTAAGTCTTCAGTTTTCGGAATCGGAGGGGATCTGCAAAGCGATGCGGCCTCAATGTTGTTTGTTAAAATAAGATCTAAAATTCGATCTTTAGAATTTTGTATGCTGTTGATTTGGCTGAGAGATGATTCAGCAGCGAATCAATAAATTCGTTACTAGACAAGGATGTTACTGCATTTGAATTGTCCGATGCAATCCAAGGAACGTGTGGGAGGTTAAAATCTCTAAGGACCAGCATCGTATCTGAGTCCTTAACCATCTCTAATACAGACTGGATAGCGCTTATATGCGCTGAATATTCTGATCGTTCTGACTTTGGTGGAATGTAGGAGCACGTATTGAAAACATGAGTATTTGAGAAAATTATTTTAACGCATATTAGCTCAATATCGTCAGTACCATTAAAATGAATTCGTTCCAAACTATCATGCACAACAACAGAGATTAGGACATCACTACCAATTTTGCCAAGTCGATCTTTGCGAAAAGTTATGAAATGTCAAAGAATATTTCCGAGTTTAAAACATCAGGGCGAAGCCATGTCTCAACAAAGATAATAATAGCTGAAGATTATGAGAAGGTTTTTAAATACATACCAGTTTAAGCCTCTGACATTTTGCAAACTCACTGTCTACTCTGAAGGTGTGTTACTGGAAAAAGTCAGTTTTTTGACACAGAAGGCTTGATCGTATTTACCGCATTAGTACGTTGTTTAAATTTAAATTCATGTCCAACGCATCTATCAGGCCAGAAATTTGAGACAACTAAGGCGTTGTAAAAAGATTCAAGCACTACGATTTTGAACGATGAAATAGATGGCGTTGAATAAAATTTAAATTTCGTAACAGTTAAATTGGTGACAGATTTGATCTTGGAACAGATATAGTGATTGAAATCATTTTCAGACGTATCTACAGCTAAGCGGGATAGAACAATAAATTTCTTATGACAACAAGTTTTTTGGCAGTTGATCCACTTGAGACTTATTTCTTACCGAAGGGGATTGGATAAATCCGGTAGGAACAACATTGTTGATGTTGGCAATGGAGGCGTACGTACCTTCTGATGCCGTGTCAACAATCGGAACATTTGGTGACGGAAGTGGCAAAAATAATGTCGAGGTCTCATCTGGAGGACATAGATTTGTCAGAATGGGAATTTTTAGTGATGAATGAGGCCTTTTTCGCCTAGAGGAAGGTTCGACTGACTGTATGCTTGTGGAAGATTTATCAAACAACCTAAATTTTTCGTTACCTCGATCGAAATATCTTTTTAGGCATTTTGCATGAGATTGCGTCAGAGAGTATTAATATTAACAAGAGACGAAACTCGCTCAAAATAAGCTTCCCGTTTTTGATTCAAAAGTAAAAATCTCGAGGTGAAAATTCCTGACAGAGAAAGAAGATAAAAACGTTTGTCTTATTCACTCGACAAGCCGTCATTCTTGTTTGTTGTTTACATTTCTTGTTATACCCTGTACATACTGTACCAGGGTGTGTGTTTGTTTGTTTGTGTTTGTTTGGCCGAAATGTATGTAACGCATAGAAGGAGGGGAGGGGGGCCCCATAAAGTATATATATTCTTGATCAGGACGACAAGACAAATTGATTAAGCGATGTCTGTCCGTCTGTCTGTCCGTCCGTCCGTCCTCACCAATGGTTCTCGGAAACTATAAAAGATAGAGACTTGAGATTTGAAGGATAGACTCGTGATGCTCGGCAGCAGATCAAGTTTGAACGGTTTTGAGCCACGCCTTCTCCTTCCCGCCCAACCAGCTACGCCCACTTTTTGAAAAGGCTATAACTTGAACACTACAAACGCTAGAATCATGAAAATTGGTAGGTATGCAAATTTTAATAAAACTGCATACCACAATTTTCCACCCTCCTCTTTATTTCCCCTCAAAAAGTGGTTTATTTTTAATTACTATATCTTCAAAACTATGAAAGGTACGGACCTGAAATTTGATATGTGCTTAAGACAGCATACCAGAAAATACCCCTCTTCATTTTCGCCTACTCTTTACAAAAATTTGTATATCTCCACAACTATAACAGATACGAACCTATAACTTTGTATGCAAACTAAAAAAATGTATGTATGCCAACCGTCGATTAATACGCGGTAGGCGGCGCCAAGAAGATCGCTGCGCTTCAAATGCTGAACAAACTACAATGTTCAACTATTTTCGCCACCACTGTGGCGACTTCTGTCAGCCTTCAGTGACGTCACTTCCTCACATTGCCTTTTGTCATTGACTATGCTTACGAAAAGGCAAGACAGGGCAGTTGTGTACGAAAACAACTGATCATCCACCGCTGATGTGTTATTGACCCAACAATAAACCGCCAAACGCCAGCATTTGGTATGCTTGCACTCAACTGCCGCTACCACGCTTTTGTACAGACGCCTGTGTCAATCGTTCTTATTATTGTTGTTGTCGGCGAGCGAATCATACAGATCAACGTAGATCTATCGCGCCAAACACATCAACACAGTATGCATTGAACCGACATTCCGTCATGCGTTAGTGACGACGCTCATGCCAAGTACCGGCTATTGTTGTTGCCGCGCCCACGCCAACCGTCATAAAGCTGACCGTCATAAAATGCAACAACAACAAGCATAGTTTTACTTTCTGCATTCCTTGTCCACCGTCACTTTCGCAATTTGGCGCATCCGCAACAACAACAACCACGCTGGGTTGCTTACTCCAAATATTACAACAACTTAAGTTGTTGTAATTTTCGGCACAAGTACGCGCGGTTAGCCTCAACACTTTGTTGCTGCGCGGTAATAACCCTCGCAACGCAACTTAATCGAGTACGGCCGCTAATCAGCGCCGCTAAACAGCGTCGCTAATCAACGTCGATGACTTATATGCTGTCGATTAACAATGTTGACATTTCAACATGTGAGTCGCGAGTTTACCTACAATTCGCGTCATCACAATAGTCATTAAAAATAAAACACCTTTTGATGGTTAATAAGGAGGAGCGGAAAAAATTGTGGTATGCAGTTCTATAGACCTTCACATACTTAGTCCATCTACCGACTTTCATGATTCAGCGTTAATGGTGTTCAAGTTATAGCCTTTTAAAAAAGTGGGTGGTGCCGGTTGGGTAAAAAGGAGTGGGCGTGGCTCAAAACCGTTCAAACTTGATCTGCTGCCGAGCATCACGAGTCTATCCTTCAAATTTCTAATCTCTATCTTTTATGATGTTCGAGAACCATTGGTGAGGAAAGACAGACGGACGGACATCGCTTAATCAATTTGTCTTGTCGTCCTGATCAAGAATATATATACTTTATGGGGTCCCCCTCCCCTCCTACTATGCGATACATACATTTCGATCAAACAAACACAATATACCCCGGTACCAGAGAGCTTCAATATTCACTTTTTTCTTGATTTACTCATACGCAAAAATTCTTACTCAATTCCACTCACTGTATGAAAACTTAGTTTTGAGTGAAAATTACCTCATGCTGACGAACACATCAATCGTGCACCATTCAGCTTTCGGTCCGAAATTATTTGTACGTGTAAAATCCCTCAACGAAACTAAGAGTTGAATAAAATCAACTCCCGCAGATGAACGTTGAATAAAATCAGCTCACGTTGACGAACGTTAAATTAAATCAGCTCACGTTGACGATCGCATCATTCGCGTACCTGAACGAATGATTTATGCCCACAGCGTGTATTTTGTTGTAATAATCTTCTACTTGTGCGTCTAGTTGGCGACAAACCATATGTTTGTTGTCTTAATTTTTATACTCTTCCCGAAGGGTCATCGTAATAAAATACTAGGGTCTGTGCAAAATTTCAGGTCGATAGCTTCAAAACTGAGGGAGTAGTTTCCATACATACAGACGGACGGACAGACAGACATGGCTATATCAACTCGTCTTGTCATCCTGATCAAGAATATATACACTTTGTATAGTCGGCCACGCCTCCTTCTGGGTGTTACAAACTTCGTGACAAAACTATAATACTTTTCACTTCGTGAAGAGTATAACAAATTAATTGAATGAGTGCGAATTGAGTGGAATTTAGTGGTTGCGTATTGAATGCAAGCGAACACCAAAACAATTCTTAGGAACTAAGGCAAATTTAATACAAATTTTAAAATATTAATAGGCATTACAATTTTTAGGCTTACAACCTACAAATTGAAGAAGCAGCAAAGCTAAAGTTCTCCGGAATTACAAAGTTGATACGCATTAGAATTCTTAAGAATTCGATCGCTGGATTGTTACTGACCGGCTTGTTGATACGGTGTTGGCAGGGGTGTTGGATGGTTAGTTAGCTCGCGTACACAACAGCTCGAGTGATTCGACTGCCTTCGACTTCGCCAAATTTTTTTCCGTTTTACGCTTTATTCATTCTCACTCATATCGATGAATGCGTATGCTATGAGTTATATAACGCACTCATACTCATACAATTCTTTGTATTTGTCGAACTCATTCAATTTAATTTTATTCGAGTCCATTCAATTGAACGTGTGTTAGGATTAACCCATGCAGCTCTCTAATTCAGATGTGTTAATATTAGTTAGTTGTGACAGTTAAGCAGAGGAGAAAAACTTACATATTTATTGAGTGAAACGCGCCTTGACCAGCATTCGAACTCAGGCACATGACTTGTTGAGCCGCCGCTTTACCAAAACGGCCATTGAGACATGTTAAAAATGTGCGCTTAGTTTGATGATATGCACAAGTGTAGATCAACAGTTGGCAAAACAGCAACAGTGCGTTTGCCTGTTAGTTCTGTTCGACACATAACCCTCCCCTAACTCTTCATCGACAAACAGCGTTTGCATTTTCTGTTGGTTTACGACGCGGCGAACAAGCGAATGTTATGGTTAACCCATGCAGCTCTCAAGAGCATAAGCAGGAATAAACTCAGACAGTACAAAATGATTCGCACATTTGGATAATTTTACTCAACAGCGAAAACAGGTGCATATGCATGTTTGATCGGTTGAGTCGAATAGCTGATTATTCGGCTGTTGTTTGGGTATGAACTAGAGGTGGGCGCGGGCCGGGCTTTTTTTCGTGGCCCGTGGGCTTACACAGGCCCGGGTCTTAAAATTAAGATTCTTGCGGGCTTCGTGCGGGTCGGGCCTTAGCAAAAAGGCCCTACCCGTAAAAGCCCGAAATAGGCTCGTAAAAACCCGAAAACAATTTGATTTCTTCGCGCTATTTTTCTTTATGCTCGAATTAGAACCGCCATTTATCGCATTTTAATTGTTTATCGATACTACTTTCGATTTGGTTATACATATTTTACTTGTTTGCACACCACTAATTTAAAATTGGCTTCCAATTGTAAAATTGATAAAACTTTGAAATATAAAATATGTCGCGACAAACCATTCAGGACGCTGTGAATACAAAAAGTGAATGTGTAAAGTTAATACAAAATGAAAAGGGCCATATATGTACTTATATATATATATAAATTGCATGTCTTTTAAATTTCCTTATATGTGTAAATAAATTTCGTGCGGGCCGGGCCTTGGTAAAAAGTTTTGTGTTTGGCCGGGCCGGGCCTCTCAAAAAAGTGTTCGTTTTCGTGCGGGCGCGGGCCTCAAAATACAGGCCCGCGCCTACCTCTACTACATACTGATGCATCGGCCACGGTTGTCGGTGCAGCTTTACACCAAATCGTCAATGGCCAACTACAACCACTAGGTTTTTACTCAAATGCGCTTACGAAAGCACAACGAAATTACAGCACGTATGATCGTGAATTAACCGCTATATACCAGAGTATATGGCATTTTCGTTTCATGATAGAAGGTCGAAGTTGTAACATACTATGAACGTTTTTACGATCACGCAAAGCCGTTCTCTGCCTGGTGCAGTATGTACTTGATTAGCATCAGAAATAGTACTTCCATGTGGTTGCAAAGTACAACGCCACTCACGGCATAACAACTTTCTTGATGGAAATCTTATAGACGATTGATTTCGACAAGACTAGGTTAAGTTAAGTAAAGCTTTAGGCTCTTGTGAAATATTTGCTCATCTGCTGCTTAATGGAAAGAAGAAAAGAAGGAGGTAATGGCCATGATAAGACAGTTTGGTCTACCTTAATTTTGTATCACTTTGTCAGCTATTGAGACACGACGGCCACAATTATTAGTGTTGTTAAAACAAAATGTGGATAGTATAGTAATAACGGGTGAGAGATCACAAAAATTAAGTGTCAATGAAAACGCTAGATTCATTAGTTTAGATCCGGTAACATGGGTAAGAATGTTTAACCTAAACCAGCTTAGCCAGTTTGCATCTGACTTTGCTGTTCATTATAGTTACAGTAAAAGCCGTAGGTCAAATCACCAAATAATAACCATGACAATAAAGAAAATTAAACCTTTAAATTAGAATTTGAAGCAACAGTCTATCCTCTTTTCTATGGTATAAGCTTTGTTAGAAAAATGTTAATGCCATGCATTTTTACATGCATTATTAGGCTCAATGACAATGTTGATATAGAACTAGTAAGGGCGGTATAGTTGAGTATACTCAACCATATAATACCCTGCACATACCCTCACCCATTTAAATGGTGTTCCAAATATAAAAAATCAGTCAAAAGTGAGGAATTTTCGAAAGTTTTCGAGTTTGTTGATCTCTGAGGGGGAAGCCATGAAATAAAGAGGTGTTTTTCGGTATGCAGTTTAAAGGACGTATATTAACTGAATCTGCATACAAAATTTCAGACATGTATATTTCATAGTTGTGGAGATATACATATTTTAATAAAAATAAACTGGAATTTACCCAAAATTTAAGTTTGCCGACCTCTAATGGGTAGTCCAAATACAAAATGGTATTTTCTGGTATGCAGTCTTAAGAAGTTATATATACTTTGTCTACGAACAAAATTTCAGGTCCGTACCTTCAACAATTTCGGAGATGTAGGCTTTGACATGCAAACACTATTTTAGGGGTTATTAAGGGTAGGGGGGAAAAATTTGGTATGCAGTTTTAAAGACATACATCTATGAAATCTGCATACAAAGTTTCAATTTCGTATCT
Source organism: Phortica magna (assembly GCA_037044515.1). Taxonomy (NCBI): domain Eukaryota; kingdom Metazoa; phylum Arthropoda; class Insecta; order Diptera; family Drosophilidae; genus Phortica; species Phortica magna. Next base: position 18,855 of record JBAMBP010000928.1, on the reverse strand, counting down.
GTTATAGTTGTGGAGATAAACAAATTTTTGTAAAAAAAAAGTGAAATTCACAAAAAATGTAAGTTTGGTGGTCTTTGAGGGGTAATCAAAAATACAAATGGGTATTTTTTGGTATGCAGTTTTAAGGACATGTATTTACTGAGTCTACATACAAAATTTCAGGTCCGTATCTTTAATAGTTTTGAAGATACAGTAATTTACAAAAAAACACTTTTTGAGGGGTAATGAAGGGTTGGGGGGAAAATTGGGGTATGCAGTTTTAAAGACATACATCTATGAAGTCTGCATACAAAGTTTCAATTTCGTATCTGTTATAGTTGTGGAGATATACAAATTTTTGTAAAAAAAAAGTGAAATTTACAAAAAATGTAAGTTTGGTGGTCTTTGAGGGGTAGTCAAAAATACAAATGGGTATTTTCTGGTATGCAGTTTTAAGGACATGTATTTACTGAGTCTACATACAAAATTTCAGGTCCGTATCTTTTATAGTTTTGAAGATACAGTAATTTACAAAAAAACACTTTTTGAGGGGTAATGAAGGGTTGGGGGGAAAATTTGGGTATGCAGTTTTATAGGTCTTTACATACTTAGTCGACATACCAACTTTCATAGTTCTAGCGTTTCTGGTGTTCAAGTTATAGCCTTTCAAAAAAGTGGGCGTAGCTGGTTGGGCAGGAAGGAGTGGGCGTGGCTCAAAACCGTTCAAACTTGATCTGCTGCCGATCATCACGAGTCCATCCTCCAAATTTCAAGTCTCTATCTTTTATAGTTTCCGAGAACCATTGGTGAGGACGGACGGACGGACGGACAGACGGACGGACATGGCTTAATCAATTTGTCTTGTTGTCCTGATCAAGAATATATATACTTTATAGGGTCCCCCTCCCCTCCTTCTCTGCGTTACATACATTTCGGCCAAACAAACACAATATACCCTGGTACAGTATGTACAGGGTATAAAAATAGGTTTGCTTTACTTTTCATGCAGGGATAAAAATGCAGAGCTAATAAATACACTTGGCCCTCGCTTAACACGGACTCTTTTTGCACGAACTCGGTCTTACACGGTTACAAATTTGCTCCCTTCTCCCTATTAACACGCTGAAAACCTCTTTCTTACACGATTGCAAAATATCGATTTTTTTTATCTATTGCTATCCCTATCGATTGATGCGTTAATGCCTTTTTGCTTGTAACATACCCATGGGGTGCTTGTAGAAAAAGGGGAATACAACATGTCAGCTGTTATATGCAACAGTGTTCTAAAAGGTGAAAAAATGTTAAGCTTTGCAGACGCGTAAATAAAAATTGAATAATTTTGTTGTAAGTAAAAACGTGGTTCATATATAATAAAAAATATAAATATAAAATAAAATATAAAAATTTCAGCTATTACAATGGCAGAAAGAAAGAACGAAGCTCCTTTAAAAAGAAAAGTCATTTCTATAGAAACAAAAATACAAATTTTGAACCGCTAAGATAATGGGCAAACTGCCACGGAAATTGCAAGAAGCCTTGACTTGAATGAGGCAACAGTTCGTACTATCAAAAAAAAAATTAAATTGAAATACGACGTGCAGGAAGGGCTTGCGTAATCCATATCTACAAAATTGCTTAAGATTGCTGTGAATGAAGCAAACAATTCGAAATCAGATGACAGCAGCTCTGAAATAACCGATTCGATGAGTTTAACTATAGCAAAGCTCCAAGAAGGATTCTCATATGCTAGCAGCTTGGAATCGTGCTTTTTAAATTCAGATCCGGTCATCGAACGAAGACTTAAGTTTAAACGAGAGTTGGAAAAAATACTTGTGCCTTATATAAAGTGCTATAAAGAAGCTTTGAAAGCCACCAAACAATAAAAAATTAAGTATTTTTATGATAAAGAGCCACCAAAAAAGAAACCAAATTTAAACAATAAAACAATTTTTCGTTGCCATTTTTGAATTTTAGGAACGTAACCCCTTATTTTGTACTGAATCCATGTTTCGCTTAACACGAGGTTTTCTAGGAACGTAACCCCCGTGTTAAGCGAGGGCCAAGTGTAGAAACTGTCATTAGAAAGAGAGTGAAAATATAATTGAAAGTGGAAAATTTAGTGTTTTAGACGATAGGGACTTACAGGGTTTTCTGAGTAGGATAATAGAGATAGAAAGAAACTGTGAAAAACAGCAAAAGGAAAAAAATTGCACAGAAATTGAAAATCCGTTGGGGGTATTTGTTTCCCCCAAACTAACTAAATCTAATAAATTTAGACGATCATCTTCCAGATTTGTCATGTTATACCATCCGTATATTAAGACTTCCTCCAAAATTGTTTAATAGCATCGCACGAAGCGATCCTAATTTGGTAAAAAATCTCTAATGTGCCTCACTGGTAAGGCTGCTTTTGGAATAAAAGGTTTCCCCATTCTTTCCATGTTCTTTTTTCCGATAAATCGGTCAGGGTCAAACTTAAAGCCATTAAGTTACGACTAAGTCAGCACACTCTTTCAAGATTACTAGATCTTTAAGTGCTCCTAATTTCATCAATAAAATTTCTATAATAAATATTTAATATTAAACTTTGAAATACGTACAAGTGTGGGTGTGTGTGTGTGAAGCAAAAAGCATACAAGCAAGAAAATTGATTATGAGCCATAGCAATCAACAAAACTTGTCATGCAACTTGAACAACATTTCATGAAAAGAAAACCCAAACGAAACCAGTAAGGGAGATATTGTCGGCTATGCTGAAACTTGCATACTCTTGCAAACGTTTTCACAATTATTCTTATTAGGAAATCCTTTTTTAATTTTCCAATAAGAATCATATACGCAGCCACGCCCATTTTCTAATTTGTCTTAAAGAAGGTAATTTAGTCAAACTTCATTACATTTTTCAATTTTGTATCTCGTCTGCTTACAGAGAAGTCTATTTTTTAAGTTTTAAGTTGTATGGGCGGTACCACGCCCTTATGACCGATTTTTATTAAATTCTGAATTTTAGTCAGGCATTAAGAAAAATACCTAATAGCAAAGTTTGGTTTGCTTATATCCAAGAACAAAAAAGATTTTCTAACAAAAACTGTATTTTTAACCGATCGTTCCTATAGGAGCTATATGCTATAATAACCTCATCTTGACCATTTTTGCACGGTATCTTTATTGATGTCAAAAAAGTTTTTGTGCAAAATATTGAGTCGATAACTCCTAAAACACGCGGTTTTTAAAGCAAAAACCTCATTTTTGAACGATCGTTCCTATGGGAGCTATATGCTATAGTCATCCGATCAAACTGATTTTTACATACCAAATACCTGCAAAGAGAAGAAAATTTACTGCGCTTAAATTTTTTTGCTAACTTTTAAACTCTGGCTGGAAATCGCATTGAAACAGACTGACAGACAGACGGACATCGTTATTTGAACTCGTCTCGTCATGCTGATCAAGAATATATATACTTTATATAGTCGGAGATGTCTCCTTCTCTGCGTTGCAAACTTCATGACAAAGTTAATATACTCTTTTTGCAAGAGTATAAAAATAGAAGCTCTAATAACCATCAGTGTTAGTTTGTTGTTGTTGTTAGGCTTTGCCATTAAATTAAATGTGCTATTGTGCGCTAATAGAAAATAAGAGGTATTATCACGAAATATATGATTTGTCTTATTTTGCATAAAATTATTAAAAAAATTTAATGTCAGTAAATTTAATGCGTGCACTTAACGCTTGAGTGATTTGCCGCATTAATAAATTAAAGTCAATTTTGTGTGCATACAAATATGTATAAAAACTGATAATAAAACTAGTAAGGGCGGTATAGTGGAGTATACTCAACCATATAAAACCTTGCACACACCCTCACCCATTTAAATAGTGTTCCAAATATCAAAAAAATCTGTGAAAAGTGCGGAATTTTCGAAAAATTCGAGTTTGTTGATCTGAGAGGGGAAGCAATGAAATAAAGGGGTGTTCTTCGGTATGCAGTTTAAAGGACGTATATTTACTGAACCTGCATACATAATTTTGGAAACGTATATTTCATAGTTATGGAGATATACATATTTTAATAAAAATAAACTGGAATTTACCCAAAATTTAAGTTTGTCGGGACTTTGGGGGGAAGTAAAAGTGCAAAAGGGTATATTCTAGTATGCAGTCTTAAGTAAGTATTTACTGAGTCTACATACAACATTTCAATTAACAATAAAACATCTTAAGAGGGAAATGAGGGGAAGGGAAAAAAATTGTGGTATGCAGTTTTGTAGATTATCACTTACTGAGTCTACATACAGTCTATTATGATTCTGTCGCTTCTGGTGTTCAAGTTACAGCCATTTCAAAAAGTGGGCGGTGCTGGTTGTGCGGGAAGGAGTGGGCGTGGTATAAAACCGTTCAAACTTGATATGGTGCAGAGCATCACGAGTCTATCCAAATCTCAAGTCTCTATATTTTATAGTTTCCGAACACCATTGATGAGGACGGACGGACGGACAGACGAAAGTATCAATTTCTATTGTGGTCCTGATTAAGAATATATATACTTTTTGGGGTCCCCCTCCCTCCCTTCTATGCGTTACATACATTTCGGCCAAACAAACACATCAGGGTATGCTATGACACACAGGTGTACATGGTATAACCAGTCTACTCTTCACGACAATTTTTCTTATTTATTTTCATCCACATAGCCTACATATCAATTTTCATTGTTATAGTTTAATGGGTGCCAGATATATGGAAATTATTGGTTTTCTTTATAAACGGGCTGTAACACGGCCATTTTGTCATCAAAATATTTTTTACGGCACTCTATGAACATAATTATGAAGTTTCAAGTCAATTGGTTAAGAAAAAACCAGTAAGGGTTGCATTCGAGAGTCTCCGACTTCGAAATACCCAGTAAAAATTATTAATTGTTATATTTCAGCGCTTTATTTTATAAAACAGAAAAGTTTTGTATGTAACGATTTAAATTTTGTTTATATATCTTCTGCTTTTCGTATGGTGATTACCAGTTCCAGTGGTCCGATCTGGCTAGTTCTGGTAATAAAATACAAGTGACTGTGCAAAATTTCAGGTCGATGGCTTTAAAAATTGATAGAGGAAACAGCATACATGCAGACAGACGGACGGATATGCTGCTGTTATTATTCGTAATATTTTGGTTGACCATCCAGCTTATTATGAACGAAAGGTTCATGCCCAAGTAGTTAGAGTCAAGATAGGAAGTCCAATGTGTGGTAAATGAAAACATCTACTTATTTTCCTTACGACCACAGCTAGAGACCAAGTGCTTTAGAGTTCTGAATTTTTGATTGCGTTTCTTCTGCTTCCTTCGCCATGGTTGGAAGATTCGGTTTCAGCTTTATTCACTTCGAACTGTTTATCACGTTCCATCAAGGTGCTGGCCTAAGGAGAATGAGCAAACCCATCCTTCTTTTCAATGCCAACTTGACTCGTTTTTAATATAGGCTTATTAATTAGGATATACATAGATTCTCATTCTGCAATCTGGTGTCAATCTTACATTCAAAAAGTTACAGTGTTTGCTGGCCAATTGGAGCTTCCATTTACTCGTGATGATTTGGCTTCCCAGGAAGACATGTCTGACACTTTGGAGGGACTGCAACGTTTAAATAAAATATATCAAGTCCTAAAAGAAATAACCCGTGAAGAGCTCAATCTCGATCTCCTGCCTATGTTGGGATTGATATACTCGGTAGAGTGAGAGAAGTAATTGACGAAGGACAATCTGTTTCTATGCATCAATTTGGTTTCTGACCTTTGAGTGGAACTCATGAATAGTTGCATAGAGTTGTGGATCACATTCTTTAAGCCTTTGAAAACAACTGACTTAAGTCCGAAGAAGATAAGATAAGATAAGATAAGACAATAATGAAACTTTAATGTATGTTCTTGGGATTGAGCGGAATAAAATTCAATCAAATGGGTATGGCGACGCCCACATATTTTCCAAATTATTTTTATTAAAAATACTTATTTTTCTTTTTTGCATTAAAAATCATATACGTTTTGCAGAAAAAAGGGCAACGTCCTTTTTCTAGTTTTTTTTAAAGAAAGGAATCCAGTCATACTTCTTGCCTGCCAAGAGAGAAATACCATTTATAAATTGTACTTTAAATCAGCAATGCCACGTCCCTATGTCCAATTCTTACAAAAATTTTAAAATTTGTTTATGTTCAGTCCTTAAAACAAAACTTATTTTTGACCGATCGTTCTTATGCGAACTATTTGCTATAGTAGCCCAATCTTTACCATTCTTCAGAATATCTTCGTTTGTGGCAAAGAAGCTTTTGTGCAAAATATTAAGTATAAAACTCCAAAAACATAATTTTAAGCAAAAAACTCATTCTTTCCCGATCATTTATATGGGAGCTATATACTTTAGTAGTCCAATCAAATTTCATCTTTGATATACAATGCTTGAACATATCTCAAGAATTTCTGTGTTTAAATTACTTCGATATGTTAAGAACTCTAGGAGGAGCTTGCACTGAAACAAACAAGGTATATAAATTTTGTGCAGGTTGAAAAATCATGTAACACTTAAAAGGAGGCTTGGCAAACCCTAAAAAGTATATATTTTTGATCACAACGGCAAAAATAACAGATCTTCCCATGTCCGTCCGTCCGTTCGTCCGTCATTATTAATTGTGCTCGGATACCGATGCACCTCAGATATAAAATAAGTCAAAGCTCCAACACCATAAGCAACAAAAACGTGAAAATAATTGCATACCATATTTTTCCCCTCCCCATCATTTAAAACACACTCAAAATACCATTTTTTTCAAAATTGTTACCACGTAAATGCCATCCAACTGAAAATTAACAAATACAGTTTTTTGAGCACTATTTTATCCTATTATATAAAATAGCAACAATGCTTTGTTGCTGAAGCAGTAATTGTAAAGCATATGTAAGTAAGCTACGCTTTTTATTTATACCGACACAAAAGCGATGTCTTGCCTTGCTAACGATTTTGAACAATGACAAAAGAAACGAAATTCGTTCTCTACTTGATTCACCCATTCAATAATCAGATTAAGCGTAGCCATTCCTCTTATTCATTTTGTATGGCAGGTACCAGTTCCAGTAAACCGATCTCAATGAAACTTGCAGGCATTTAGTCTGGCTTCAGTTTACTACTATTTGTATAATTTCAGCGCTCTATCTTGCAAAACAAAAAAGTTTTTCATACAACGATTGAAATTATTTTTCTTCTTTTCGTATGTTGGCTACTAGTTCCAGTAGTCCGATCCGATGGTTCCGACCAATGTGTCATCGCATTAAATACAAGGGTCTGTGCAAAATTTTAGGTCGATTGCTTCAAAACTGAGGGACGAGTTTGCATACATACAGACAGACGGAAATACGGACATGGCTATATCAACTCGTCTTGTCATCCTGATCAAGAATATATATACTTTGTATAGTCGGCCACAGCTCCTTCTGGGAGGTGTTTCACTGGGAGGTCTTTCACTTCATGAAGAGTATTATTATCATAACGTCAGCAAAGTGTTGCATAGCAGGAGGGGGAGAAGCAGCTGGAGGCGATAGTTTGGCATGATTGGTAAAAAAAGCGCTACTTTGATGAAGCAAATTGAATTTACTTTCCATTACAAGAGGAAACTACATTAAAGTTTTGTATCCCGGCAACGCCCACGACCATGCACACCCACATAAACACAAGATGAGCGTTGCCAAGTGTTGTAAAACCAAAGAAGATGAGTAAACATATGAAAAATCGAATACATTTTACTGCAAGTGAACCGCGAACAAATTACATCTTAAGAACTTTTGTGTTTATATCGATATGTTTCAAACTCTAGGAGATGTTTACACAGAAACAAATGGACAGACAGACGCACAGACGGTCATCGATGTTTGAAATCGTCTCGTCGTGCTGATCAAGAATATATATGTATCTTTTGTATATTCGGAGATGTCTCCTTCTCTGCGTTGCGAACTTCACGACAAAGTTAATATACTCTTTTTGCTAGAGTATAAAAAAAGCAATTTACCAATCTGCTGCCGACGAGTCTGCATAACGAGTCTATTCTTCAAATCTCAAGTTTCTTTATTTTATAGTTTTCGAGAACCATTGGTGAGGACGGACAGATGGTGGGACGGACATCGCTTAATCAATTTGTCTTGTCGTCCTGATCAAGAATATATATACTTTATGGGGTCCCCCTTCTCACCTTCTATGCGTTACATACATTTCGGCCAAAAAAACACAATATACCGTGGTACAGTATGTACAAGGTATAAAAAGTACGGCATTAACGTTAATTTATATTATCACTGCTTTATAATGATTGCTATTGTTGCAGCATTGGTTTAAGTATTGTGTAAGCTCTATCCTACGAATGATTGTGAATAAACCATAATTGGCATTGTAAATTGCACAACATTTGAGGTGTGGAAATGCCTACCGTATGTGCAGAGTGTTATCAAACGAAAAATTTACTTTTGTAGATCAATATGTTCCGGATATACAACGATTTTTCTGTTTTCGCTAAATGAGAGTGGCCCCACCCACTTTATAATTGATTCTTATCGCTCTCAGCCCCAATAGCATTCATTCAAACTTTCTTTCTTTTAGGTTTTAAGGTTTCAGAGATATAAGTGTTTTACATTATTATTTTATGCGGTTGGAGCCACCCTAGTTTTTCTTACAATTCAAGCAATAGCCTAATTTTTTACCGATCATTGTTATGGGAGCTATACGTTATAGTGGTCGGATCGAAATAATTCTGAGATATACAATACCGATATGTTTAGAACGCTAGGAGGAGCTTGCAATGAAACAGACAGGCAAACGGACAGACGGACAAGGTTATAGGAACTCGTCTCGTCGTTCTGATCAAGAATATATGTACATATATACTTTACAAAGTGAAGGTCTTTAAGTGCGTGTTTCTTTATTTAAATACTTACTTTACAAATAACGCAATATCCTCTAAGTCTTGTTCACAGCCAGGCCACCGACATATTCCATGAGCAAATAAAGGATGAACATATTTTCTGCCAGAAAATTCGTCGTGCAATATTTTAAAATCACCGTTTGAATTATCAATGCTTCGTGAATTAGCCATGTGTTCATATCCTGGAAAAACCATTCCTCCAGATCCTGATATAATATCCAAAAAAGCTTGTATATTTCCATCACCATCACCAGAAGATATTGATGTTTCAGTATTGTATTCTTGCGTTGTTAACTGATGAGCTTGCGAGTGTGTTGATAGGGTAGTGGACACTGTTTCTGTAGAATTAGCGTTGATAAGGGAACATACATTTAAACAATTTTTTGATTGACAAAACATGTTCTTGCTATTGTGTGCTTGGAAACATTCTATTTTTGAATCCTGATGTAGGCCTGGTTCAGGCATTGGTCTGCATATATTCTCCGAGTTCCTAATGGGGTTTTTATGAATCCTCGATTCAAGTTGGTGATCATCAATAATTGTTTGTGAATCGTTTGTTTGTTCTGTAAATAACATCACGTTATTATCAAAAAGTTATTAATGAGTTCAAAATATTTTTTAGCGAATGAACCAAGCTCAAAAGAAAACTAGTCGAACTTATTCAATCGCGATTCTTTTATACTTGTAATAAGTATAAATTATGAATAATCTGTCCCTGCAGATAATAGTATGTTCCTCAGAAACAAGCATGAGGTTGAGATTATTGTCGTCAAAAATTAAATTTTTATACTCTTCAAGAAGTGAAAAGTATTATAGTTTTGTCACGATGTTTTTAACACCCAAACGAAGCGTGGCCGACTATAAAAAGTATATATATTCTTGATCAGGATGACAAGACGAGTTGATATAGCCATGTCTGTCTAACTGTCTTTCTGTGTATATGCAAACCCCCTCAATTTTGAAACTATCCACTGAAATATGAAATTATGTATAAATGTAAAATGTATGAAATCCCAAAGTGTAGAAGTGCACAAAACTGCGTTCGTACGACAAAACTATTAGTTTAACGAAAAAAAAGATCAGAGCATAAATTGTGGTAAATTTTTTCTAGTTTAATTTAGCATTGTAATGTTTTTGTTGTACAATGAGCTAAAATGGATGTATGGTGAAAAAACATTTTTTCTAAATTAGGGTTTGAGCTGCAAAGATTCGAGGTGGCAAAGTTGAAATTCGGAAGGAGCACCTCCCCATCCTCCAAATCTTAAAATCAGGAAGGGAGCTTTTTAATATACTCTTGCAAGCGTTTTGCCAATTATTCTTATTGGAAAATCTTTTTTTTTATCGTTTTCCCAACAAGAATCACATACGTTTTTGAAGATTTAGGGGCGTAGCCATGCCCTTGCTGATTTTATAAGGTGATTTAAAGAAAGCAATACAGTCATACTTCACTACATTTTGAAGTCTTGTACGAGTATGTTTAAAAATTATAAATATAAATTCTGCTTACACAGAAACCCCATTTTTAGTTTAATTTAAGTTGTTGTTATAATAACAATAAAATTAAAATTTAGGATAAAAAAAATAATTATTGGAACATCCTTTCTATAATTTTCCCAAGAAGATTCACATACGTTTTTGAAGATTAAAGGGCGTAGCCACGCCCATTTTACAATTTGTCTTAAAGAATGAAGTGCATTTTACTCCACTATATTTTGTAGTCTTGTATCTCTTCTGGTTACACAGAAACCCTATTTGTAAGTTTTTCGCTGTATGGGCGGTCCCACGCCCTTATGTCCAATTCTTATAAAAGTTTGGAATATAGTCAAGGATTAATAGAAAGATGTATCTGCAAAGTTTGGTTTCTTTATATTCAAGAACAAAGAAGTTTTTCTAACAAAAACTGTGTTTTTAACCGATCGTTCCTATTTGAGCTATATGCTATAGTAACTCGATCTTGACCATTTTTGCAGTGTATCTTTGTTAATGTCAAAGAAGCTTTTGTATGAGTAGATAACTTAAAAAAAAAACACGCTATTTTTTAAGCAAAACGTCATTTTTGTCCGATCGTTCCTATGGAAGGTATATGCTTTAGTAATTCAATCAACTTATTTTAACATACCAACTGCCTGCAAAGAAAAGAAAATTTTGTGGATTTAAATTTTTTCTCTGACTTTAAAACTCTGGGAGGAGATCGTATTGCAACAGACAGACGGACAAGCGGGCATGGCTATATGAACTCGTCTCGTCTCGAATTAATATACTCTTTTTCAAGAGTATAATATTTAACATTTGACAGCATCCATTAAAATAAAATTCCAAATACCGAAGACATCGGTAAAAAAATATGAAGTTCTCGAAAAACTTGAGTTTGATATTTGGTATTTGATAGACAACCATAAGCGAGAGGACTTGTTTCTAATACGCAGTTTGAAATAGGTAACAGTATAACTTCAACAATCGCTCTAGCTTATGTGCTACGAGTGGCACTTAGGAAAATAAGGAGAAAAACAATGGTGACACCTACGAGCCTTACGTGGCGGGTTATAAGGAATATCAGTAACATTAAGCAAGTATAATTTTTCTAAACATCCAAAACTGTATGACTATGGACACGAAGAAGTGGATAGCCAAGCAGGAGGATATTTTCAAAATGGACTCGGCCAGTGGAAATACTACGAGTGCCTACTGCAGCGGCTAGGCACGGTAAAATGGTGTCGGAAGAAGCGACACAGGAGGCAGCGAAAGCAACTGCCGTGACAAAAGTCCGGCAGCAAAAGGCAGTGATAGCCACCCTGCAGATACGGATCGACAAACTCAATTTAAGGAAAGACGAAGGTCCATGCGAAAAAAAGATGCCACAAATGCAAAAACTTTGGATTCAAATCAAAGATTGGTGGGGAAGCCGAAATAATTATTCAGCACCTGGTGCCCACCGGGGATAATTATAAGCCCTCGTGACAGCTGTTGCGGGAGCGGTTTGAGAATGAAAGAGTCCCTACAATCTCGTGCTGAATATCATCGGCCGTCGGAAGTGACGCTACGGCTTTAAAAAAATGTATGATTGCATCTTTGGGTGTTTTTCTTGACTAATTTTAATATTAGAATCAGTGGGGTCGCAAGAAAATTTTCGAGGCAACGTCAGCAGTCGCAGCATCTGCATGGTAAGAGAGTAGTGCTTGAGCTCGCATTGTAGTACTACGAGAAGTCCATAACATGGACCAAAGATCAGGGAGAGAGTTGGGTGCGAAAAAAAAACTTTGCATCAACTGCTTGCGTCCAGGACATTTTGCGACAGCATGTGAGTGGAAATTGTGTACGAAGTGTGACAGGAAGTACAACTCGTTGGTCCATCCAGACGCAAAATTGACGGCAGAGCAGAGTACGCCGACAACTATTATTGCTGCGGCAAATAATACGCCTACCAAAAGAGGTTATGGCACGAGTGCAACCGTAAACACCATTATCAATGGATGTAACGGCTCTCAAGGAGAATTTCGAGCACTGCTAGATTCAGGGTCGCAAGTTAATTTAGAGTCTGAGTGTCTGGTCAGAAGGCATCGAAGGCATATTCAACTCGATTGAAGGGGTTTGTGCTACTTCAAATCATAGTGGCACAACTTTCACGCGATCTAATATTCTACCAGTCAAATAAGGTAGATGTGTTGCTAGGAGCTGAGTTTTATTACGAACTATTGCCCAAGTTTTCGATGTAGATGATGTTTTGAATGGAGTCTGCTGCATGAATAAAGCTGGTTGCGTAGCTTGGCAGTGCTGGCTTCAACATGGTGTGCTAAGAAGCAGAAACATATCGAAGGGATCCCATGAAAAGACAAGCAGTAGATCTGATTTTTGGCGGATCTACTGTCAAGGCACTAAGCAATCTAGCGAGCATATTTTATCCATTGAGGCTATTTGCACCGGTTGTCACTACAGCAAAGATATTTATGCAGCAGTTTTGGCATGTCAAATCTGGCTGGATGACCCGCTTCCAGAATCTTTGCAACTTGAACTGGTTTAGCAGTAAGGTTAAGGAACTGAATAATGTCGATAGCGATCTGTAATGTCGACTGAGCTTACGTCATATGACATCGCAAACAATTCCGGATGCTACAACGTGTGATGGCGTACGTCGTTCGCTTCTCCAAGAATGTCCGACGAAAACTGGCCGAACGTTCAAAGAATCTGGAGTTGTCCCCACAGGAGCTGGAGGACGGAGCTGGAAGATACAATAGTCAGATTTCAGCAAGGAAATTCGGCAGCTACGAAGAAACGAGCCATTAGGCAAAGGAAGTCATCTCACCCAATGAACGGCGTTTTTCGGCCAAAGCAACGTACTTAATTGAAGCTGCGCCGAAAAGGGGAAGGGATTCGTAATCATTCCACCATGAGCTCCTCATTTTGGAGGTCTATGGGAAGCATGCCTTCAAGATGGACGCAAGCACGGCAGCTGCAACAAAAGTTCTGGACGAGAAAATCTACCAATACTACGATGGGCGTTAGGACGAATCGCACACACGACGAAACGTGATGACAATCCCGTTAGAGTGACAAATGTGAGAACATTAGCTGTAGCATTAGATGTGATGCTGCTGCTACCACTGGCGCTAGCAGGGCCCATCAACATTACGACATTTGACTCTAAGCCTGGAATTTTCTTTGAAGGGTTTGTCGCCTTAAGGTGGAAAATGATCGTGCATTTTGATCTTGTGCCAAATCGGCAGGACATGGTAGCATTAATAAACGGGACTGAAACTATGTGAAGGCTTTGCGCATAGTTGGCTTCCTACCTAGGATGTAAAACGGTAATTACTCACTTCGAGCACATGCACTATGAACTTACGGCTGAAAATAAGATAATCAAATCTATTTTACAAAAGCGTGGTGCAGCCGACATCATTGGGAACGTTGCACGTGCATTATTCGGCGTTTTAGACTCAAAATACGCTGATGACATGTCCTCGACAATTGTCAAACTCAAAAACAATAATGATTTCCTGCTTGACATGACGAGGAATCAGACTACAATCATTGAGTCAACAGTCAGTGTCCTTCATAAGGAAGGAATTGCCATGCACGTTTGTCTCGGAAGAATGAAACAGTAGATCGACAAAACCATCATGGTACGCTTACAGCGTTATCGACTCAGATGGCATTAGTAACATTAAGGCTCCAGCGGATGCAAGGCGAAATAAGAAGAGTGCTAAATGATGTTCATCATGGAACGATCTGTCCAGTACTTTTGTCTCCTCAACAGCTGAAGGACTAAATAAGCAATATGAAGATTCAACTTCGAGTCGGACAGACAACTCCAGTTGAGGAAACGAATTTGCTGAAACTTTATAAGCTGATGACAGCAGATGGTGCGCCACGAGAAAGCACATTGTTATCCAGATTATGCTTTTACTAGTTGGGCAACAACAGTTCGATCTTTTTAACCTTGTGTCTATACCAGTAAACGTTAATGGTGCATTGCAAGCCATACACTAAGATAAGCCAAATTGGTCCAATTACACAGCACGACTTGGAACATTGTCATCAAAAGATCATAAATTTGTGTTACCACACAGTCTGTCTACTCACCACGATCTGAAACTCTCACTTGCGAGGTACAACTAATCAACGAGCAAGCCTCCCCGGCGAGTCGTGCAAATCAAGTACAAGGGAAGTTCTTGTGGAAACCAATGAACCACAAAAATCAATGGATTTTTGAGAAAATCCTCTGTAGATAAGACTACTGTGTGTAAAGATTACTCAGCTCAAATCAGTCAAAGAGGGCTCGGCTAACTTGTCACAGATGCTAGTTGTACATTGGACATTTCTGACATAATTGTAAAAGAGCGCTCCATCAAATCAAATGCTGTTTACGTCTCAAACGCAAAGAGATCAACGAGCAGATCTGCACAAAGTATATTTGTTCTTGATAAGAACGTCAAAAGAAATCAATTGAGATATATCCGTCCTTCTGTCTGCCCTTCCATGTTCACCAGTGCACATGGTACCAGAACGCAAAATTGTTGGTATCAATTAGAAAGTTTAAGTTACACACTTTAAATTTGGTGCAGTTTACTTTATTGACACACAACAGAACTGGCAAAAACTTGGGTCCGATATGACCATGCCCACCTTTACAGCTCATTTTGCTAATTATTTCGCATATAAGGATGAAAAAGTGGATCGGAAGCGAAGTTAATATAAATAACGATAGTTTTAGGCCCAAAAAATAATTCAACCAGTAAGGGAGCTATTTTCGGCTATGCCGAAACTTATATACTCTTGCAAACGTTTTCACAATTATTCTTATTAGAAAATCCTTTTTTTAATTTTCCAATAAGAATCATATACGTAGCCACGCCCATTTTCTAATTTGTCTTTAAGAAGGCAATGTAGTCAAACTTCACTACATTTTTCAATCTTGTATCTCGTCTGTTTACAAAGAAGTCTCATTTTTAAGTTTTTAGTTGTATGGGCGGTATGGGATGTCGAAAAAAAATGTTGTGCAAAATATTGAGTCGATAACTCCTAAAACACGCTGTTTTTTAAGCAAAAACATAATTTTTGACCGATCCTTCCTATGGCAGCTATATGTTATAGTAGCCCGATCTTGACCATTTTTGCAGAGTATCTTTGTTGATGTTAAAAAAGTTTTTGTGCAAAATATTGAGTCGATAACTTCTAAAATACGCGGTTTTTTAAGCAAAAATTTCATTTTTGAACGATCGTTCCTATGGGAGCTATATGCTATAGTCATCCGATCAAACTGAATATTACATACCAAATACCTGCAAGGAGAAGAAAATTTTCTGTGCTTAAATTTTTTTGCTAACTTTAAAACTCTGGCCGGAAATCGCATTGAAACAGACAGACGGACCGACGGACAGACGGATATCGTTATTTGAACTCGTCTCGTCGTGCTGATCAAGAATATATATACTTTATATAGTCGGAAATGTCTCCTTCACTGCGTTGCAAACTTCATGACAAAGTTAATATACTCTTTTTGCAAGAGTATAACAAAAGTACAAAATTCAACTAGTAACGAATTGCAGTTGAGTGGGCTCGGCTTCAACATACTGTGTACTTTTAGTATTAGTATGACTGCGAGGGTAGTTTGCCCCGTCCACTAGTTAATTGAAACAGATTCATTTTCACTTAATATCATATTTACCAATTTCTACTTTTCTCGACCAATTGATTCTAGAGATATGTATAATATTTATTTATTTTGACCATTTGTGGGCATGTTCATGCCTATTTTATGATCTAGTCTTATTACACTCTATCCCAATAGCATACACACCAAGTTTCATTGCAGTAAGTTATACGATTAAAAAGATATAAGCATTTTTAATTTGTACTATATGTGGGCACGGCCATTGTTATACTCTTGCAAAAAGAGTATATTAACTTTGTCATGAAGTTTGCAACGCAGTGAAGGAGACATTTCCGACTATATAAAGTATATATATTCTTGATCAGCACGACGAGACGAGTTCAAATAACGATGTCCGTCTGTCCGTCTGTCTGTTTCAATGCGATTTCCGGCCAGAGTTTTAAAGTTAGCAAAAAAATTTAAACGCAGAAAATGTTCTTCTCCTTGCAGGTATTTGGTATGTAAAAATCAGTTTGATCGGATGACTATAGCATATAGCTCCCATAGGAACGATCGTTCAAAAATGATGTTTTTGCTTAAAAAACCACTTATTTTAGAAGTTATCGACTCAATATTTTGCACAAAAACTTTTTTGACATCAACAAAGATACCGTGCAAAAATGGTCAAGATCGGGCTACTATAGCATATAGCTGCCATAGGAAGGATCGGTCAAAAATTATGTTTTTGCTTGAAAAACAGCGTGTTTTTGGAGTTATCGACTCAATATTTTGCACAAAAACTTTTTTGACATCAACAAAGATACAATGCAAAAATGGTCAAGATCAGGCTTCTATAGCATATAGCTCCCATAGGAACGATCGGTTAAAAATACAGTTTTTGTTAGAAAAACTTTTTTGTTCTTGAATATAAGCAAACCAAACTTTGCTATTACGTGTTTTTATTAATGCCTGACTAAAATCCAGAATTTTATAAAAATTGGACATAAAGGCGTGGTACCGCCCATACAACTAAAAACTTAAAAATGAGACTTCTTTTTAAACAGACGAGATACAAGATTGAAAAATGTAGTGAAGTTTGACTACATTGCCTTCTTAAAGACAAATTAGAAAATGGGCGTGGCTACGTATATGATTCTTATTGGAAAATTAAAAAAGGATTTTCTAATAAGAATAATTGTGAAAACGTTTGCAAGAGTATATAAGTTTCGGCATAGCCGAAAATAGCTCCCTTACTGGTTCTATTCTATCTTTTTTGGCTACATGTCAGCTATATAAACGCAAAATTTGATTTTCCTATCTTTAAAGACAGTCGTGGCCCACACCCTTAAACTAAGCTCGGAAAGTGAACCAAAAAAAAAACAATTATCTGCGCATTGGATAACAAAATCTACCTGAAAAGGAATTTCGGCTCTACATATAATAGTTTCCGTGTCCGACCTTCTACCATAATTTACAGGGTATAAAAATAGTGGAATGAAGTAAGGAATTGCAGTCAAAAGTGCTCGTCTTCATTATACCCTGTACCTCCAATTTGTAACAGAATTATGCAATGAATCAAAAAATCAAGCTTGAGGGCTATTCAAAAAATTTTAATATCAAGCAAGCCAATTCAAAAAAAAAACCAGTAAGGGAGCTATTTTCGGCTATGCCGAAACTTATATACTCTTGCAAACGTTTTCACAATTATTCTTATTAGAAAATCCTTTCTTAATTTTCCAATAAGAATCATATACGTAGCCACGCCCATTTTCTAATTTGTCTTTAAGAAGGCAATGTAGTCAAACTTCACTACATTTTTCAATCTTGTATCTCGTCTGTTTACAAAGAAGTCTCATTTTTAAGTTTTTAGTTGTATGGGCGGTACCACGCCCTTATGTCAAATTTTTATAAAATTCTGGATTTTAGTCAGGCATTAATAAAAACACGTAATAGCAAAGTTTGGTTTGCTTATATTCAAGAACAAAAAAGTTTTTCTAACAAAAACTGTATTTTTAACCGATCGTTCCTATGGGAGCTATATGCTATAGTAGCCTGATCTTGACCATTTTTGCATTGTATCTTTGTTGATGTCAAAAAAGTTTTTGTGCAAAATATTGAGTCGATAACTCCAAAAACACGCTGTTTTTCAAGCAAAAACATAATTTTTGACCGAACCTTCCTATGGCAGCTATATGCTATAGTAGCCCGATCTTGACCATTTTTGCACGGTATCTTTGTTGATGTCAAAAAAACTTTTGTGCAAAATATTGAGTCGATAACTTCTAAAATAAGTGTTTTTTTAAGCAAAAACATCATTTTTGAACGATCGTTCCTATGGGAGCTATATGCTATAGTCATCCGATCAAACTGAATTTTACATACCAAATACCTGCAAGGAGAAGAAAATTTTCTGCGTTTAAATTTTTTTGCTAACTTTAAAACTCTGGCTGGAAATCGCATTGAAACAGACAGACAGACAGACGGACAGACGGACATCGTTATTTGAACTCGTCTCGTCGTGCTGATCAAGAATATATATACTTTATATAGTCGGAGATGTCTCCTTCACTGCGTTGCAAACTTCATGACAAAGTTAATATACTCTTTTTGCAAGAGTATAACTAGTAAGGGCGGTATAGCTGAGTACACTCAACCATATAATAACCTGCACACATGGAAATGACGTTCCAATTAAAAAAAATCATATATTGGGTATTGCCTATTTATATGGTGTTCCAAATATCAAAAAAATCGGTCAAAAATACGGAATTTAGGAAAAGTTCGAGCTTGCTGGTCTTTGAGGGAGAAGAAATGAAATAGAGAGCTGAT
>JBAMBP010000926.1:0-21177 GCA_037044515.1 Phortica magna | reverse complement strand
ATCAGCTCTCTATTTCATTTCTTCTCCCTCAAAGACCAGCAAGCTCGAACTTTTCCTAAATTCCGTATTTTTGACCGATTTTTTTGATATTTGGAACACCATATAAATAGGCAATACCCAATATATGATTTTTTTTAATTGGAACGTCATTTCCATGTGTGCAGGTTATTATATGGTTGAGTGTACTCAGCTATACCGCCCTTACTAGTTTTTTTTTTAATTGGCTTGCTTGATATTAAAATTTTTTGAATAGCTCCCAAGCTTGATTTTTTGATTCATTGCATAATTCTGTTACAAATTGGAGGTACAGGGTATAATGAAGACGAGCACTTTTGACTGCAATTCCTTACTTCATTCCACTATTTTTATACCCTGTAAATTATGGTAGAAGGTCGGACACGGAAACTATTATATGTAGAGCCGAAATTCCTTTTCAGGTAGATTTTGTTATCCAATGCGCAGATAATTGTTTTTTTTTTTGGTTCACTTTCCGAGCTTAGTTTAAGGGTGTGGGCCACGACTGTCTTTAAAGATAGGAAAATCAAATTTTGCGTTTATATAGATGACATGTAGCCAAAAAAGATAGAATAGAACCAGTAAGGGAGCTATTTTCGGCTATGCCGAAACTTGTATACTCTTGCAAACGTTTTCACAATTATTCTTATTAGGAAATCCTTTTTTAATTTTCCAATAAGAATCATATACGCAGCCACGCCCATTTTCTAATTTGTCTTAAAGAAGGTAATTTAGTCAAACTTCATTACATTTTTCAATTTTGTATCTCGTCTGCTTACAGAGAAGTCTATTTTTTAAGTTTTAAGTTGTATGGGCGGTACCACGCCCTTATGACCGATTTTTATTAAATTCTGAATTTTAGTCAGGCATTAAGAAAAATACCTAATAGCAAAGTTTGGTTTGCTTATATCCAAGAACAAAAAAGATTTTCTAACAAAAACTGTATTTTTAACCGATCGTTCCTATAGGAGCTATATGCTATAGTAACCTCATCTTGACCATTTTTGCACGGTATCTTTATTGATGTCAAAAAAGTTTTTGTGCAAAATATTGAGTCGATAACTCCTAAAACACGCGGTTTTTAAAGCAAAAACCTCATTTTTGAACGATCGTTCCTATGGGAGCTATATGCTATAGTCATCCGATCAAACTGATTTTTACATACCAAATACCTGCAAAGAGAAGAAAATTTTCTGCGCTTAAATTTTTTTGCTAACTTTTAAACTCTGGCTGGAAATCGCATTGAAACAGACTGACAGACAGACGGACATCGTTATTTGAACTCGTCTCGTCATGCTGATCAAGAATATATATACTTTATATAGTCGGAGATGTCTCCTTCTCTGCGTTGCAAACTTCATGACAAAGTTAATATACTCTTTTTGCAAGAGTATAAAAATAGAAGCTCTAATAACCATCAGTGTTAGTTTGTTGTTGTTGTTAGGCTTTGCCATTAAATTAAATGTGCTAT
Source organism: Phortica magna (assembly GCA_037044515.1). Classification (NCBI taxonomy): domain Eukaryota; kingdom Metazoa; phylum Arthropoda; class Insecta; order Diptera; family Drosophilidae; genus Phortica; species Phortica magna. The sequence goes on along the minus strand of JBAMBP010000926.1, from coordinate 19,691 downwards.
TGTGCGCTAATAGAAAATAAGAGGTATTAACTAATATGATTTTCATAAAATTTAATATTATCACGAAATATATGATTTGTCTTATTTTGCATAAAATTATTAAAAAAATTTAATGTCAGTAAATTTAATGCGTGCACTTAACGCTTGAGTGCTTTGCCGCATTAATAAATTGAAGTCAATTTTGTGTGCATACAAATATGTATAAAAACTGATAATAAAACTAGTAAGGGCGGTATAGTGGAGTATACTCAACCATATAATACCTTGCACATACCCTCACCCATTTAAATGGTGTTCCAAATATCAAAAAAATCAGTCAAAAGTGAGGAATTTTCGAAAAATTCGAGTTTGTTGATCTTTGAGGGGGAAGCCATGAAATAAAGGGGTGTTTTTCGGTATGCAGTTTAAAGGACGTATATTAACTGAACCTGCATACAAAATTTCAGATACGTATATTTCATAGTTGTGGAGATATACATATTTTAATAAAAATAAACTGGAATTTACCCAAAATTTAAGTTTGTCCGGCCTTTGGGGGGAAGTAAAAGTGCAAAAGGGTATTTTCTAGTATGCAGTCTTAAGTTAGTATTTACTGAGTCTACATACAACATTTTAATTAACAATAAAACATCTTTAGAGGGAAATGAGGGGAAGGGAAAAAAATTGTGGTATGCAGTTTTGTAGATTATCACTTACTGAGTCTACATACAGTCTATTATGATTCTGTCGCTTCTGGTGTTCAAGTTACAGCCATTTCAAAAAGTGGGCGGTGCTGGTTGTGCGGGAAGGAGTGGGCGTGGTATAAAAACGTTCAAACTTGATCCAAATCTCAAGTCTCTTTCTTTTATAGTTTCCGAAAACCATTGATGAGGACGGACGGACGGACAGACGAACGTATCAATTTCTATTGTGGTCCTGATTAAGAATATATATACTTTTTGGGGTCTCCCTCCCTTCTATGCGTTACAAACATTTCGGCCAAACAAACACATCAGGGTATGCTATGACACACAGGTGTACAGGGTATAACCAGTCTACTCTTCACGACAATTTTTCTTATTTATTTTCATCCACATAGCCTACATATCAATTTTCATTGTTATAGTTTAATGGGTGCCAGATACATGGAAATTATTGATTTTCTTTATAAACGGGCTGTAACACGGCCATTTTGTCATCAAAATATTTTTTACGGCACTCTATGAACATAATTATGAAGTTTCAAGTCAATTGGTTAAGAAAAAACCAGTAAGGGTTGCATTCGAGAGTCTCCGACTTCGAAATACCCAGTAAAAATTATTAATTGTTATATTTCAGCGCTTTATTTTATAAAACAAAAAAGTTTTGTATGTAACGATTTAAATTTTGTTTATATATCTTCTGCTTTTCGTATGGTGATTACCAGTTCCAGTGGTCCGATCTGGCTAGTTCTGGTAATAAAATACAAGTGACTGTGCAGAATTTCAGGTCGATGGCCTTAAAAATTGATAGAGGAAACAGCATACATGCAGACAGACGGACGGACGGACATGCTGCTGTTATTATTCGTAATATTTTGGTTGACCATCCAGCTTATTATGAACGAAAGGTTCATGCCCAAGTAGTTAGAGTCAAGATAGGAAGTCCAATGTGTGGTAAATGAAAACATCTACTTATTTTCCTTACGACCACAGCTAGAGACCAAGTGCTTTAGAGTTCTGAATTTTTGATTGCGTTTCTTCTGCTTCCTTCGCCATGGTTGGAAGATTTGGTTTCAGCTTTATTCACTTCGAACTGTTTATCACGTTCCATCAAGGTGCTGGCCTAAGGAGAATGAGCAAACCCATCCTTCTTTTCAATGCCAACTTGACTCGTTTTTAATATAGGCTTATTAATTAGGATATACATAGATTCTCAATCTGCGGGCGATGTTGAAGATGCCATTGAGTTTTTACATAAAAACCAGCAAGAAACTTTTCGATTTTTGGACTTAGCGGGTGGTGTCAATCCTTCATTCAAAAAGTTACAGTGTTTGCTGGCCAATTGGAGCTTCCATTTACTCGTGTTGATTTGGCTTCCCAGGAAGACATGTCTGACACTTTGGAGGGACTGCAACGTTTAAATAAAATATATCAAGTCCTAAAAGAAATAACCCGTGAAGAGCTCAATCTCGATCTCCTGGCTATGTTGGCATTGATATACTCGGTAGAGTGAGAGAAGTAATTGACGAAGAACAATCTGTTCCTATGCATCAATTTGGTTTCTGACCTTTGAGTGGAACTCATGAATAGTTGCATAGAGTTGTGGATCACATTCTTTAAGCCTTTGAAAACAACTGACTTAAGTCCGAAGAAGATAAGATAAGATAAGACAATAATGAAACTTCAATGTATGTTCTTGGGATTGAGCGGAATAAAATTCAATCAAATGGGTATGGCGACGCCCACATATTTTCCAAATTATTTTTATTAAAAATACTTATTTTTCTTTTTTGCATTAAAAATCATATACGTTTTGCAGATAAAAGGGCAACGCCCTTTTTCTAGTTTTTTTTAAAGAAAGGAATCCAGTCATACTTCTTGCCTGCCAAGAGAGAAATACCATTTATAAATTTTACTTTAAATGAGCAATGCCACGTCCCTATGTCCAATTCTTACAAAAATTTTAAAATTTATTTATGTTCAGTCCTTAAAACAAAACTTATTTTTGACCGATCGTTCTTATGCGAACTATTTGCTATAGTAGCCCAATCTTTACCATTCTTCAGAATATCTTCGTTTGTGACAAAGAAGCTTTTGTGCAAAATATTAAGTATAAAACTCCAAAAACATAATTTTAAGCAAAAAACTCATTCTTGCCCGATCATTTATGTGGGAGCTATATACTTTAGTAGTCCAATCAAATTTCTTCTTTGATATACAATGCTTGAACATATCTCAAGAATTTCTGTGTTTAAATTACTTCGATATGTTAAGAACTCTAGGAGGAGCTTGCACTGAAATAAACAAGGTATATAAATTTTGTGCAGGTTGAAAAATCATGTAACACTTAAAAGGAGACTTGGCAAACCCTAAAAAGTATATATTTTTGATCACAACGGCAAAAATAACAGATCTTCCCATGTCTGTCCGTCATTATTTATTGTGATCGGATACCGATGCACCTCAGATATAAAATAGGTCAAAGCTCCAACACCATAAGCAACAAAAACGTGAAAATAATTGCATACCATATTTTTCCCCTCCCCATCATTTAAAACACACTCAAAATACCATTTTTTTCAAAATTGTTTCCACGTAAATGCCATCCAACTGAAAATTAACAAATACAGTTTTTTGAGCACTATTTTATCCTATTATATACAACAGCAACAATGCTTTGTTGCTGAAGCAGTAATTGTAAAGCATATGTAAGTAAGCTACGCTTTTTATTTATACCGATACAACAGCGATGTCTTGCCTTGCTAACGATTTTGAACAATGACAAAAGAAACGAAATTCGTTCTCTACTTGATTCACCCATTCAATAATCAGATTAAGCGTAGCCACTCAACTTATGTTTGTATGCTTTATTCAGATGACAAAGAATGCTATTAGGATAAGGAACAATCAGATTCAATCATAATATAGGCGTGCCACATATAGCCAATCTATGAAATAGTCATATCTTTGGAACCAAATAGTCTATAAGAGTGTAACTGACACATAATGAAAGAATCCTGTATTCGTTTTTATTCTCCTCACGAAGTGCATAGTATTATAGTTTTGTCTCGAAGTTTGTAACACCCAGAAGGAAGCGTGGTTGACCACACAAAGGATATATATTCTTGATCAGGATGACAAGACGAGTTGAGCCATGTTCGTCGGTTTGCCTGTCTGTATTTATGCTATCTCCTCCCCCAATTTTGAAGCTATGGACAGACCCTTATATTATTAAATATACCAATTGTACTTAAAAGTAGTAAGGACGGTATGGTTGATTATACTCAACAACATAATACCCTGCACACGCGGAATACGGTGCCACATCCACGTGAAAAAAAATTTTATATTTTCGCCTATTTAAATGGTATACCAAATATCAAAACAATCGTTAAAAAAAAATGTAGAATTTGGGAAAATTTTTAGTTTTCTGGTCTTTGAGGGGAAACCATGAAAGAAAACGGTATTTTCTAATATGCAGTTCTAAAGAAGTGTATTGGTTAAGCCTGCTTACAAAAATGATTATATATTCTGTAGTTGTGGAGATATAAAAATTTTAAGTTAAAAAAAGTGGAATTTTCCAAATATGTAAGTATGATGGTCTTTGAGGGGTTGTCGAAAATACAAAGGAGTATTTTCTGGTATGCAGTTTTAAGGATATATATTTACTGAGTCGACATACAAAATTGCAGTTCCAGATCTTTTATACATTTGGAGATAGTGTAATTTACAAAAAAGACATTTTGAGAGGTAATGAGAGGGACAAGGAAAAATTGTGGTAACCTGTTTTGTAGATCCACATTTACTAAGTCTGTTTTAGAGGTCTGCATGAGTAGCAAAAAAACCACATTCGAATTGACAATGCTCAAAATGAGTTGAGTGAAATTGAATGCGAAGCGGAATGAGTTTGAGTGAGTGAGTGCGGTCGCGTAAGACTCGGTCGCACAACATTGCATCGAAAAAAAATGAATAGAATGAGTGCGAATTGAGTGTAATTGAGTGGTTACGTTTCGAATGCATGCGAATGCCAAAACCGTTTTTATACCCCGTGCATACTGTACCAGGGTATATTGTGTTTGTTTGGCCGAAATGTATGTAACGCAGAGAAGGAGGGGAGGGGGACCCTATAAAGTATATATATTCTTGATCAGGATGACAAGACAAATTGATTTAGCCATGTCCGTCCGTCTGTCCGTCCGTCCGTCGTCGTCCGTCCTCACCAATGGTTCTCGGAAACTATAAAAGAAAGAGACTTGAGATTTGGAGGATAGACTCGTGATGCTCGGCAGCAGATCAAGTTTGAACGGTTTTGAGCCACGCCCACTCCTTCCCGCCCAACCAGCTACGCCCACTTTTTGAAAAGGCTATAACTTGAACAACAGAAACGCTAGAACTATGAAAGTTGGTATGTCGACTAAGTTGGTAAAGACCTACAAAACTGCATACCCCAATTTTCCCCCCTCCCCTTAATTACCCCTCAAAAAGTGATTTATTGTTAATTACGATATCTTCAAAACCATGAAAGGTACGAACCTCAAATTTTGTGTGTACACTCAGTAAATACATACCCTTAAGACTGCATACCAGAAAATACCCCTCTGAATTTAGGACTACCCCTCAAAGACCATCAAACTTAAATTTTTCGTAAATTTAATTTTTTTTTTACAAAAATTTGTATATCTCCATAACTATAACAGATACGAACCTAAAACTTTGTATGCAGATTAAGGAAATGCATATATTTAAAACTGCATACTTAATTTTTCCCCCTTACCCTTTATTACCTCTCAAATAGTGTTTTTATGTCAATGGCTATATCTCCGAAATTAATAAAGGCACTGACCTGAAATTTAGTAAGTAGGCAGAGTATTTATAACTTCATAAGACTGCATACCAGAAAATACCATTTTGTATTTGGACTATCCATTCAAGGCCCGCAAGCTTAAGTTTTGGGTAAATTCCAGTTTATTTTTATTAAAATATGTATATCTCCACAACTATGAAATATACATTTGTGAAATTTTGTGTGCAGGTTCAGTTAATATACGTCCTTTTAACTGCATACCGAAAAACACCCCTTTATTTCTAGCTTCCTCCCACAGAGATCAACAAACTCGAATTTTTCGAAAATACTTCACTTTTGACTGATTTTTGTGATATTTGGAACACTATTTAAATGGGTGAGGGTATGTGCAGGGTATTATATGGTTGAGTACACTCAACTATACCGCCGTTAATAGTTTTTTTTTATAGCCTTATAGCCTTATCTATACTAAGTTTGTAAGAAATCCAATGCATAGAAGGTGGGATGTGGTAAGACCCTTTACTTAAAGTTAAAAAAAGAAAAAGTGTTCTAAAATCGTTAAAGACTCGTTCCCACACACACACACTCAACTATTAATATATATATGTACATGTAATTGTGCGTGTGTGTGTAACGGTTTGGCTTGAGTTTTTTATACTCTTCACGAAGTGAAAAGTATTATAGTTTTGTCACGAAGTTTGTAACAGCCAGAAGGAGGCGTGGCCGACTATACAAATAATATATATTCTTGATCAGGATGACAAGACGAGTTGATATAGCCATATCCGTCTGTCCGTCTGTCTGTATGTATGCAAACTCCTCCCTCAGTTTTGAAGCTATCGACCTGAAACTTTGCACAGACCCTTGTATTTTATTACGATGACACATTGGTCGGAACCAGCGAGATCGGACCACTGGAACTGGTAGCCACCATACGAAAAGAAGAAGAAAAAAAAATGTCAATCGTTGTATGAAAAACTTTTTTGTTTTCCAAGATAGAGCGCTGAAATTATACAAGTAGTGATAAACCGTAGCCAGGCAAAATGTCTGAAAGTTTCATTGAGTCGGAATACTGGAACTGGTACCTGCCATACAAAATGAAGAAGAGGAAGAGAAGCAAAGTTTAAATCGTTGTATGGGAAACTTTTTTGTTTCTGAAGTTAGGGTGCTAAATTTACAAAAGTAGTAATTTAGTGTCACCAGATCAATTGCCTGTAAGTTTTGTTGAGATCGGACTACTGGAACTGGTACCTGCCATACAAAATGAAGAAGAGGAAGAGAAACCAAATTTAAGTCGTTGTACGGAAAACTTTTTTGTGTCTTAACTAATCGACTCTAAACTTCATACTTTTGTTGATAATGTGGCTTAAAAGCTATTTTGATATCAAAATGGGCATGGCACCTCCCACATATGACCAAAACCAAAAGTTCCTATATATCTGGCACTCAATGAGGTATAACAACGAAAACTGATCTGTATGTGGACAAAAAGAAATAAGATTCCAAAAATAAAATGGGTGTACCACAAAAAGTGTCGTGAAGAGCATACATCTTCGGCAAGGCCGAAGATAACGTCCTTACTGGTTTTTTCTTCGTCTTATATATTAATATATGTCTTTACATTTTGCTCGTGAAAACAAAAAAGCTACGATTCCTTTGCTTAAACTATTTCTTTCTCTCTCACACTGCACCTATTTGACCAGATGTATGTCTCTTTCTGTTTCACCGACTTCATTGTACTTCAAACATGTTTTAACATTCCCACTGTCAAAATTCTCATTATTGTTCGCAAAGAACAAAAAAAAAAATCGTTAAGAATTTTAAATGATTTGCAATAAAAAAATATGAAAATATTTTCATTCAATTTCGATTTTGTTTTTTCCAAATTCTTTCGTCTTCTTCTTGTATGCTTTCGTTTCCTGATACCAGACTATAAGATACCCTACAACTACAATAACAACACTTAATATTCAAACTCTAGGTACAAACACACGCACACATCCATACGCCTTTATATAAATGTATATAAATTTGTCATTTTTGTTTTCATCAACTATTATTATATATACTATTATTATATGAGGTCTGTTACTATTATAATTTTGGTTCCTATTAACTACGTTTATATGCATCGCCTTCAAACTGTCGTACAAATTTGATCACAAAACATACCTGCCGCTGTTTCTTATAAGGTATCGAAGTATCCCTCTTACTAACAAAAACCTGCCCGACTGCCATCAAAACGTGTTCAACATAACATAACGGTATGGTATGGAATGGATTGAAAAAATAGCTTAATACAACATAATATTTCTCGGTTCGGTGTAAATCGTTTAGTTCGAATCATTTGGTTTTCGGTCTGAAAGTCGAATCATTTTGGCGATGTTGTGCATTGCCATGTTGAGCAACTGACTTCCAGATGCCATCCGGAGCCTATTTGACAAAGAGATCCTTGAGCGTAGCACAGAGCGATGCATCGCATGTAACCTTCGAGTCATCCTCATCGCCCTTGCTGAACCAGTTGAGGGTTGAGCGTACAGCGCGACTAGCCTGACTATGTGTACTAGTTTATGTGCGACTGCGGCGTGTCGAAGCGCGGCTATCCTTGGGCACAGCGCCCCTGCCAACGCCAGTGGCAGCGCTCATGAGGCTGCCAGCGCTGCGTGTAGCGGCACTGCTCTTGGGACTGCCACTGGCGCTGCCGGTGGGCATGCCAGCCGTGGAGCCCTTGCGCAAGAAGCTCTCAATGGCCGAGCCAATCATCGTTGCATCGATGTTGGCCTTGGTTGTCTCAGCCCAGGACTTTTGCTTGCTGCGCGGCTTCAACTTCGGCTTGCTGTCACCGCTGCTGCCGCTGGCAACGCTGCCAATGACGCTGCTGGCGCCGGCAAGCGGATCGGTTTTCTGCAAACGATCCAACATATCCTTCGACAGTGCCATGGCGGTACGCTCTTCTTGCGTGCAATCGGCTCATGACGCTTGGCAAACCAGCCGATTAATGTCGACGAGCTGTTGTCCTGCGCATTGCTAACTAATTGCTTGGCGTTATTCAACATGGAGACATCGAAGCCAGCGACGATTACTGCCCGGCGGCTGTGGTGCTATGCCGCCTGGATGCTCAGAGCCGCGACGAAAGCCAATTGTCATGATGCCCGGCTGCACGCACTCGGAGTAGCGACGGTTCGAGTAGCGACGCGATGAGCCGGCGGTGACTTCTTCACACACACCTTCTCGCTGCTCGAGGTCAAGGGTGTCATGCGTGCCTTGCGCGACTCGACAATGTCATCCTTTTGTCCAACTGCAGATTATGTATGCTGCCAATCGGATCGGTTGACGGCGGGCCAGTGTTGCTTTCACGGCGAGAGCTTAGAACGCGACTTCAGCCAAGGCGAAGCAACGCAAAAAAAAACTAGTAAGGGCGGTATAATTGAGTATACTCAACCATATAACACCCTGCACATACCCTCGCCCATTAACGTGCTGTTCCAAATATCGAAAAAATCAGTCAAAAGTGAGGAATTTTCGAAAAATTCGAGTTTGTTGATCTCTGAGGAAGGAAGCAATGAAATAAAGGGGTGTTTTTCGGATGCAGTATATTAACTGAACCTGCATACAAAATTTGAGACATGTATATTTCATAGTTGTGGAGATATACATATTTTAATAAAAACCAGTAAGGACGTTATCTTCGGCCTTGCCGAAGATGTATACTCTTCACGACACCTTTTGTGGTACGCCCATTTTATTTTTGGAATCTTGTTTCATTTTGTCCACATCGCCTACAGATCAGTTTTCGTTGTTATACCGCATTGAGTGCCAGATATATGGGAATAATTGGTTTTGGTCATATGTGGGAGTGACACGCCCATTTTGATATCGAAATAGCTTTTAAGCGACATTATCAACATAAGCATGAAGTTTCAAGTCGATTAGTTAAGAAACAAAAAAGTTTTCCGTACAACGACTTAAATTTGGTTTCTCTTCCTCTTCTTCATTTTGTATGGCAGGTACCAGTTCCAGTAGTCCGATCTCAACAAAACTTACAGGCAATTGATCTGGTGACACTAAATTACTACTTTTGAAATGTCTTAAGAAATAAAAATGTTTCCCATACAACGATTTAAACTATGCTTCCCTTCCTCTTCTTCATTTTGTATGGCAGGTACCAGTTCCAGTATTCCAATCTCAATGAAACTTTCAGGCATTTAGCCTGGCTACGGTTTATTACTACTTGTATAATTTCAGCGCTCTATCTTGGAAAACAAAAAAGTTTTTCATACAACGATTGAAATTTTTTTTTTCTTCTTCTTTTCGTATGGTGGCTACCAGTTCCAGTGGTCCGATCTCGCTGGTTCCGACCAATGTGTCATCGTAATAAAATACAAGGGTCTGTGCAAAATTTCAGGTCGATAGCTTCAAAACTGAGGGAGGAGTTTGCATACATAGAGACAGACGGACAGACGGACATGTCTATATCAACTCGTCTTGTCATCCTGATCAAGAATATATATACTTTGTACAGGCGGCCACGCCTCCTTCTGGCTGTTACAAACTTCGTGACAAAACTATAATACTTTTCACTTCGTGAAGAGTATAATAAACTGGAATTTACCCCAAATTTAAGTTTGCCGGCCTTTAATGTGTAGTAAAAATACAAAATGGTATTTTCTGGTATGCAGTCTTATGAATTTATATATACTTTGTCTACTTACAAAATTTCAGGTCAGTACATTTATCGATTTTGGAGATATAGGCATTGACATACAAACACTATTTGAGGTAAAAAAAAGGGTAGGGGGGAAAAATTTAGAATAAAGTTTTAATGACATACATTTCTTAAGTCTGCATACAAATTTTTGTAAAAAAAAGTGGAATTTACGAAAAATTTAAGTTTGATGGTCCTTGAGCGGAAGTCCTAAATACAGAGTGGTATTTTCTGGTATGCAGTCTTAAGGATATGTTATTACTGAGTGTACACAGGTCCGTACCTTTAATGGTTTTGAAGATATAGTAATTAACAATAAAACACTTTTTGAAGCGAAATGATTGGGAGGGGGGGAATTTGTAGTAAGCAGTTTTATAAAAATTAACATACTTAGTCTACATACCAACTTTCATATTTCTAGCGTTTCTGGTGTTCAAGTTATAGCCTTTTCAAAAAGTGGTGTAGCTGGTTGGGCGGGAAGGAGTGGGTGTGGCTCAAAACCGTTCAAACTTGATCTGCTGCCGAGCATCACGAGTCTATCCTCCAAATATCAAGTCTCTATCTTTTAAAGTTTCCGAGAACCATTGGTGAGGACGGACGGACGGACGGACAGACGGACGGACATGGCTTAATCAATTTGTCTTGTCATCCTGATCAAGAATATATATACTTTATAGGGTCCCCCTCCCCTCCTTCTCTGCGTTACATACATTTCGGCCAAACAAACACAATATACCCTGGTACAGTATGTACAGGGTATAACTAGTAAGGGCGGTATAGTTGAGTGTACTCAACCATTTAATACCCTGCACATACCCATTTAAATAGTGTTCCAAATATCAAAAAAATCAGTCAAAAGTGAGGAATTTTCGAAAAATTCGAGTTTGTTGATCTCTGAGGGGGGAAGCCATGATATAAAGGGGTGTTTTTCGGTATGCAGTTTAAAGGACGTATATTAATTGAACCTGCATACAAAATTTGAGACATGTATACATTTTTCATAGTTGTGGAGATATACAAATTTTAATAAAAATAAACTGCAATTTACCCAAATTTTAAGTTTGTGGGTCTTAGAGGGGTAGTCGAAAATGCAAATGGGTATTTTCTGATATGCAATTTCAATAAAATGTATTTACTGAGTCTAAATACAAAATTTCAGGTCAGTTACTTTCATAGTTTTAAAGATATAGTAATTAACAATAAAACACTTTTTGAAGAGTTATGAGTGGGAATGGGAAAAATTGTAATATGCAGTTTTGTAGATCTTGACTTATCAAGTCTACCTAAAAAAAATAAATTTTCAAAAATAAAAATGCGAAAAATTTATAAATATATAAATATATATATATATTTTTAAAAGGAGAAAAATACTTTTTTTTTTAATTATAAACTGAGAACAAATATAAAACATATTTTATTTGGACAATCATTAAAAATTTTAACCATTTTTATTGAAAATCTGATCACATCATTGACCTTACCCAAATTTCCACGCACGCTTATTCGTCACCAGCTTCCACGTCGAAAAGTGTCAAAAATGTTTTTCTGGTCTTAAAAGTAGCCAAGAGGAAGCTCAAGAAACCTAAAAAGGTGCCTATACCGTCTCCTCCGGTATCTTCTCCCCCTTTGAGGGTCTCTAATGCCGGAATAACATATGAGCCCTTCTGTTGTAAGTCTCAGTGTACCTGTAGTTTCACTCAATGTCATTGCTCCGAGGAAGCAAATTTTTCTTTCTCGTTTGTCTGCGGACACTACATGTGAAACTATAGTTGAGTATATTGCATTAAGGACAAATGCCGAGTTTAAAGTTCATAAATTGTCTTTCTACTCACCTAGAGAGATTGGCTCATTTAAAGTGAGTGTCAAAATGCGACTTTCAAGCTTCTAGGCGATCCATCTTTTTCGCCTGCACACATGGTAGTCCATGAGTTTAAGCCTAAAAAAAGGCCCCGTCCCCCCTCATCAACCACTACGACTCTTAGCTTACCCCCTGCTACCGTGTTAAGCATCGAGCCAAAAAACTAATTGGCCCTCTGACGCCTTTCAATAGTATATCAGAATGTCAGGGGTCTTTTGTCCAACCTCAGTAACCTTTATAGGGATAGTGTTTCATTTGACGTGGACATCGTTACTTTTCAGAAACTTGGCTTAACCGAAGTATATTAAGCTACGAGACTTTTTGTAATAAGTTCGTCTCCTACAGGCATCGTCTTGCTCGTCGTGTGGGTGGCGTTTTTTTTAGCAGTAAATTCACGTCTTCGCTCTGAGGCTATCCAACTCGATATGGTTAACTATATTAAATTCATTAATTGATAAAATAGATTGGTCCACATTATATAGTTGTAATGACTTATTATATGCCACTAAATTTTTTTATGACACCCTTTATGGGATTCTCAATTTGTGTGTTCCAATTGGCACTTCACCAACATTGTCCCTACGACCACCATGGTTTTCCCGCCAATCGTCGAACCTGAAAAATGTCAAATCCAGACTTTATAAAAAAATTTAAATCGTCTGGTTTACTGTCTGACTTTTCTAGATATTCAATAGTTCGATCACAGTTTTTCTCGCTTAATAGCATTTGCTACAAAAATTACTTGGGTCGATGCAAAAGAGAATTTTCACGCGATCCTAAATCATTCTACAAATTTGTGAATTCTAAGCGCAGAACGGCGCTGTATCCATCGTCATTCTTCTTAGATGCCAAGTCGACCTCCGATGATCAGGGAATTTCAAATTTGTTTGCCGAGTTCTTATTCGACAACTTATTCGTCCTCATCATTCTCGAGAACCTTATACCCATACTCAATAAGCTCTATCAATGGCTTTGCTTCCGCTGTTTTTAATCAAGATATGGTTTTAAAAAATCTATCGGCTGTTAAAAGTTCGTTTTCCGCTGGACCGGATAATGTGCCTGGTTGCGTGTTAAAAATGTGTGCAAATTCACTATGCAAGCTTTTATGGGAACTTTTCAAACTGTCGCTTATTAATGCTTCTTTTCCCTCTATTTGGAAGGAATCTCTTATAATTCCTCTTCACAAAAAGGGTAATAAGTCCGATATTTCAAACTATAGAGGCATATCCAAATTGTCTGCTATTCCCAAACTTTCTCCTTCTCAGCATGGGTTCTTAAAAATGTAGACAACTATTACCAATCTTCTAGAATTCACATGTTTGGTAAATAATGGTTTTGTTAATCAATCCAAACTGATATCATATATACTGACTTCAGTAAAGCTTTTGACTCGGTTAACCACAATTTGCTCTTATTGAAATTGAGTCTGTTAGGCTTTCCACCAAGTCTTTTGGGTTGGATAAAATCTTACTTAACAAATAGGTCTCAACGAGTGTTGTTTAGATCTGCTGCATCCGAGCTTGTTCAAGTTACTTCTGGTGTCCCCCAGGGAAGTGACTTCGGTCCTCTTTTATTTTATCTTATCGTTAACGATCTGCCCTTGTCGATATCACACTCGCGGGTTGTGATGTGTTCTTATAAGGATCCTGCTTCTCATGGCCTATTGCAGGAGGATCTGAACTCTTTGCACTCTTGGTGTTCACTTAATTTGCTTTTGCTCAATTGCTCTAAATGCAAATATATGACTTATCATCGTAGTTAACCCTACTTGTTTACTTCGATTGATAATGTCCAACTGGAACGCGTCTCAATTTTTAATGAATTAGGTGTTCTCTTTGACACCAAACTCAGCTTCATCCAACAAATTTCAACAGTCGTCAATAAGGCGAAGGTCGTTTTTGTATTAATTAAACGTTGGTCAAAAGAATTCAAGGACCCTTATATCACTAAATTTTCTTTTCACGTCACTTGTACGTCCTATACTCGAATATTGCTGGTGTGTTTGGTCACCACAATAGAAACCAGTAAGGGAGCTATATTCGGCTATGCCGAAACTTATATACTATTGCAAACGTTTTCACAATTATTTTTATTAGGAAATTCTTTTTTAATTTTCCAATAAGAATCATATACGTAGCTACGCCCACTTTCTTATTTGTCTTAAAGAAGGCAATCTAGTCAAACTTCACTACATTTTTCAATCTTGTATCTCGTCTGTTTACAGAGAAATCCCATTTTTATACTCTTGCAAAAAGAGTATATTAACTTTGTCATGAAGTTTGCAACGCAGAGAAGGAGACATCTGCGACTATATAAAGTATATATATTCTTGATCAGCATGACGAGACGAGTTCAAATAACGATGTCCGTCTGTCCGTATGTCCGTCCGTCCGTCTGTCCGTCTGTCTCTCCGTCTGTCTGTCTGTCTGTTTCAATGCGATTTCCAGCCAGAGTTTTATAGTTAGCAAAAAAATTTAAACGCAGAAAATTTTCTTCTCTTTGCAGGTATTTGGTATGTAAAATTCAGTTTGATCGGATGATTATAGCATATAGCTCCCATAGGAACGATCGTTCAAAAATGAGGTTTTTGCTTAAAAAACCACGTGTTTTTGGAGTTATCGACTCAATATTTTGCACAAAAACTTTTTTAACATCAACAAAGATACCGTGCAAAAATGGTCAAGATTAGGCTACTATAGCATATAGCTGCAATAGGAAGGATCGGTCAAAAATTATGTTTTTGCTTTAAAAACAGCTTGTTTTTGGAGTTATCGACTCAATATTTTGCACAACATGTTTTTTGACATCAACAAAGATGCAGTGTTAAAGTAGTCAAGATCAGGCTACTATAGGATATAGCTCCTATAGGAACGATTGGTTAAAAATACAGTTTTTGTTAGAAAAACTGTTTTGTTCTTGAATATAACCAAACTAAACTTTGCTATTACGTGTTTTTATTAATGCCTGACTAAAATCTAGAATTTTATAAAAATCGGACATAAGGGCGTGGTACCGCCCATACAACTAAAAATTTAGATACAAGATTGAAAAATGTAGTGAAAATTGACTACATTGCCTTCTTTAAGACAAATTAGAAAATGGGCGTGGCTACATATATGATTCTTATTGGAAAATTATAAAAGGATTTCCTAATAAGAATAATTGTGAAAACGTTTGCAAGAGTATATAAGTTTCGGCATAGCCGAAAATAGCTCTCTTACTGGTTAAGTTTTTAGTTGTATGGGCGGTACCACGCCCTAATGTCCGATTATATTAAATTCTGAATTTTAGTCAGGCATCAAGAAAACTAGTAAGGGCGGTATAGTTGAGTGTACTCAACCATATAATACCCTGCACATACCCTCACCTATTTAAATGGTGTTCCAAATATCACAAAAATCGGTCAAAAGTGAAGAATTTTCGAAAAATTCGAGTTTGTTGATCTCTGAGGGGGGAAGCCATGAAATAAAGGGGTGTTTTTCGGTATGCAGTTCAAAGGACGTATATTTACTGAACCTGCATACAAAATTTCAGACAAGTATATTTCATAGTTGTGGAGATATACATATTTTAATCAAAATAAACTGGAATTTACCCAAAATTTAAGTTTGCCGGCCTTTAATGGGTTTTCCAAATACAAAATGGTATTTTCTGGTATGCAGTCTTATGAAGTTACATATCCTTTGTCTACTCACTAAATTTCAGGTCAGTACCTTTATTAATTTCGGAGATATAGCTATTGACATACAAACACTATTTGAGGGGTAATAAAGGGTAAGGGGGAAAAAGTTTGTATGCAGTTTTAAAGACATACATTTCCTTAATCTGCATACAAAGTTTTAGGTTCGTATCTGTTATAGTTGTAGAGATATACAAATTTTTGTAAAAAAAAAGTGAAATTTACGAAAAATTTAAGTTTGATGGTCTTTGAGGGGTAGTCCTAAATTCAGAGGGGTATTTTCTGGTAAGCAGTTTTAAGGACATGTATTTACTGAGTGTACACACAAAATTTGAGGTTCGTACCTTTCATGGTTTTGAAGATATCGTATTTAACAATAAAACACTTTTTGAGGGGTAATAAAGGGGAGGGGGGGAAATTTGGGTATGCAGTTTAGTAGGACTTTACATACTTAGTCGTCATACCATTTTTCATAGTTCTAGCGTTTCTGGTGTTCAAGTTATAGCCTTTTCAAAAAGTGGGCGTAGCTGGTTGGGCGGGAAGGAGTGGGCGTGGCTCAAAACCGTTCAAACTTGATCTGCTGCCGAGCATCACGAGTCTATCCTCCAAATTTCAAGTCTCTATCTTTTATAGTTTCCGAGAACCATTGGTGAGGACGGACGGACGGACGGACAGACGGACAGACGGATGGACATGGCTTAATCAATTTGTCTTGCCGTCCTGATCAAGTATATATATACTTTATAGGGTCCCCCTCCCCTCCTTCTCTGCGTCTGTACAGTATGTACAGGGTATAAACACGTAATAGCAAAGTTTGGTTTGCTTATATCCAAGAACAAAATTTTTTTCTAAAAAAAACTGTGTTTTTACCGATCGTTCCTATAGGTGCTATATGCTATAGTAACCTGATCTTGACCATTTTTGCACTGTATCTCTGCTGATATCAAAAAAATTGTTGTGCAAGATATTGAGTCGATAACTCCAAAAACACGCTGTTTTACAAGCAAAAACATAATTTTTGACCGATCCTTCCTATGGCAGCTATATGTTATAGTAGCCTGATCTTGACCGTTTTTGCACGGACTTTTTGTTGATACCAAAAAAGTTTTTTTGCAAAGTATTAACTCGATAACTCCAAAAACACGCGGTTTTTTAGCAAAAACATAATTTTTGAACTATCGTTCCTATGGGAGCTATATGCTGTAGTCATCTGATCAAACTGATTTTTACATACCAAATACCTGCAAGGAAAGGAAAATTTTCTGCGTTTACATTTTTTTTCTAACTCTAAATTTCTGGCTGGAAATCGCATTGAAACAGAGAGACGGACAAACGGACATCGTTATTTGAACTCGTCCCGTCATGCTGATCAAGAATATATATACTTTATATAGTCGGAGATGTCTCCTTATCTTCGTTCCAAACTTCATGACTTAAGATACTCTTTTTGCAAAAGTATAAAAACACCAGGACCGCATTGAGTCAGTTCAGAAACAATTTCTCTTATTTGCTCTTCGTGGTCTAAATGGGACCCTATTATCAGACTACCGCCATACCATGAAAGGCTCCTCCTCATTGACCTTTCGCAACGTAGAATTGTTTTAGGGACTGTTTTTATACCCTGTACATACTGTACTAGGGTATATTGTGTTTGTTTGGGCGAAATGTATGTAACACATAGAAGGAGGGAAGGGGGGCCCCATAAAGTGTATATATACTTCATCAGGGAGACAAGACATATCGATTAAGCGATGCCCGTCCATCTGTCCGTCCGTCCGTCCTCACCAATGGTTCTCGAAAACTATCAAAAATAGGGACTTGAGATTTGGTGGATAGACTCGTGATGCTGGGCAGCAAATCAAGTTAGAACGGTTTTGAGCCACCCCAACTCCTTCCCACCCAACCAGCTGTAAATTTTTATAAAACTGCATACTACAATTTCCCCCCCTCCCTTTAATTTCCACACAAAAAGTGTTTTATTGTTAATTACGATATCTTCAAAACCATTTAAGGTACGGACCTGAAATTTTCTGTGTACACTCAGTAAATACATATCCCTAAGACTGCATACCAGAAAATACCCCTCTGTATTTAGGACTACCCCTCAAAGACCAACAAACTTCAATTTTTCGTAAATTCCACTTTTTTTTACAAAAATTTGTTTATCTCCACAACTATAACAGATACGAAATTGAAACTTTTTATGCAGACTTCATAGATGTATGTCTTTAAAACTGTTTACCAAATTTTTCCTCCCTACCCTTTATAACTTCTCAAATAGTGTTTGCATGTCAAAGCCTACAACTCTGAAATTGTTGAAGGTACGGACCTGAAATTTTGTTCGTAGATAAAGTAAATATAGCTTCCTAAGACTGCATACCTGAAAATACCATTTTGTATTTGGACTACCCATTAGTCGCCAAACTTAAATTTTGGGTAAATTCCAGTTAATTATACTCTTGCAAAAAGAGTATATTAACTTTGTCATGAAGTTTGCAACGCAGTGAAGGAGACATCTCCGACTATATAAAGTATATATATTCTTGATCAGCATGACGAGATGAGTTCAAATAACGATGTCCGTCTGTCCGTCTGTCTGTTTCAATGCGATTTCCGGCCAGAGTTTTATAGTTAGCAAAAAAATTTAAACGCTGAAAATTTTCTTCTCTTTGCAGGTATTTGGTATGTAAAATTCAGATTGATCGGATGATTATAGCATATAGCTCCCATAGGAACGATCGTTCAAAAATGAGGTTTTTGCTTAAAAAACCGCGTGTTTTTGGAATTATCGACTCAATATTTTGCACAAAAACTTTTTTGACATCAACAAAGATACCGTGCAACCAGTAAGGACGTTATCTTCGGCCTTGCCGAAGATGTATACTCTTCACGACACTTTTTGTGGTACACCCATTTTATTTTTGGAATCTTATTTCTTTTTGTCCACATAGCCTACAGATCAGTTTTCGTTGTTATACCTCATTGAGTGCCAGATATATAGGAACTTTTGGTTTTGGTCATATGTGGGAGGTGCCACGCCCATTTTGATATCATAATAGCTTTTAAGCCACATTATCAACAAAAGTATGAAGTTTAGAGTCGATTAGTTAAGACACAAAAAAGTTTTCCGTACAACGACTTAAATTTGGTTTCTCTTCCTCTTCTTCATTTTGTATGGCAGGTACCAGTTCCAGTAGTCCGATCTCAACAAAACTTACAGGCAATTGATCTGGTGACACTAAATTACTACTTTTGAAATTTCAGCAGCCTAACTTCAGAAACAAAAAAGTTTCCCATACAACGATTTAAACTTTGCTTCTCTTCCTCTTCTTCATTTTGTATGGCAGGTACCAGTTCCAGCAGTCCGATCTCAATGAAACTTGCAGGCATTTGATCTGGTGACACTTACTTACTACTTTTTAAATTTCAGCACTTTATCTTCAGAAATAAAAAAGTTTCCCATACAACGATTTAAACTTTGTTTCTCTTCCTCTTCTTCATTTTGTATGGCAGGTACCAGTTCCAGTATTCCGATCTCAATGAAATTTTCAGGCATTTAGCCTGGCTACGGTTGTTCACCACTGGTATAATTTCAGCGCTCTATCTTGGAAAACAAAAAAGTTTTTCATACAACGATTGAAATTTTTTTTTCTTCTTCTTTTCGTATCGTGGCTACCAGTTCCAGTGGTCCGATCTCGCTGGTTCCGACCAATGTGTCATCGTAATAAAATACAAGGGTCTGTGCAAAGTTTCAGGTCGATAGCTTCAAAACTGAGGGAGGAGTTTGCATACATACAGACAGACGGACAGACGGACAGACGAACATGGCTATATCAACTCGTCTTGTCATCCTGATCAAGAATATATATACTTTGTATAGGCGGCCACGCCTCCTTCTGGCTGTTACAAACTTCGTGACAAAACTATAATACTTTTCACTTCGTGAAGAGTATAAAAATGGTCAA
>JBAMBP010000925.1:0-47401 GCA_037044515.1 Phortica magna | reverse complement strand
ATTGAAATTTTTTTCTTCTTCTTTTCGTATGGTGGCTACCAGTTCCAGTGGTGCGATCTCGCTGGTTCCGACCAATGTGTCATCGTAATAAAATACAAGGGTCTGTGCAAAGTTTCAGGTCGATAGCTTCAAAACTGAGGGAGGAGTTTGCATACATACAGACAGACGGACAGACGGACAGACGGACATGGCTATATCAACTCATCTTGTCATCCTGATCAAGAATATATATACTTTGTATAGTCGGCCACGCCTCCTTCTGGCTGTTACAAACTTCGTGACAAAACTATAATACTTTTCACTTCGTGAAGAGTATAAAAAGGGGAGGAGAGAAAAAAGTAAACGAAAAATATAATAATAATAGTGATAGTAACATCAGCGTTGTGAAAGTGAAGAGTGTGACAGCAAAATTAAAATATACACTTACAAAGATATAATTAAAACCAATAAGAGATTGCAGTCGAGAGACCCCGACTTCTACATACCCTGAACCTTCAATTTGTAACGGCTACAATAGGCCGTTGCCCTACCTCCCCCCCCCCCCCCCCTTTTTTTTTCCAATGAAACAGGTTTCATTTCCTTTTAATATAATACATACCACATTTTACCTTTTCTATACCAATTGGTTCCAGAGACATAACGTTTTTCTATTTTGGCTATAAGTGGGCGTGGCCATGCGCATTTCATGATTGAATCTTATTAACTCAATTTCAATACATACATAAAAAGTTTGATTATAGTAGGATAAATGGTTCCAGAGATATAAGCATTTAAAATTTTTCTATATGGGCCTTGCCACGCCTACTTTGTCTTCATTTGTTAAGGCTAGTCAGCTATAGACACTCCAAGTTTTATGTTTCTATCTTAAAAGACAACCGAGAAAATACAACTTTTGTATATTTTTACCCGAGGTAGCTCCAGTTATTTGCCTCTCGCTCTTAAACTAAGTCTCGGAGGGGAAAAACAAAATAAACTTGATCTGCGCAGTGAAATAACAGAATCGACCTGCGAATGACATTTTGGTTCTATCATATTATAGTTTCCGAGATCGACGCGTTCATACAGACAGACGGACAGACGGACATGGTTAAATCGACTTCTCTTTTGATACTCTTCAAGAATATATAAACTTTATAGGGTCTGCGACGCTTTCTTTTAGGTGTTACATTTTTGACGTGCACTAACTAAAAATATACATACATGTAAGTAAGTTGACATATATTATCTTTTTTTTAAACAAAGTATTGACATTGGCACTGTAAATCAAATCACTTAGCTGTTTAAAAAATACTTTACGATACATTCTCATACCTACCAAATATATGTACACACAAAATTTCATAAAAGTCGGATCGAGAAGAAGAGATTGTCTGCCTTACCGGTTTGTGAAATTTTTAGAAAGATTCTTTGTGCATTTTCCATCTGCCATGCATGGCGATAAACGATTCACCTTACCTCATTGGCCATGACTCATGTTTGTTGTAACAATATCAAACAGTAATTGATCAGTAGACCGGACTGCAATTTTCGCAGAAATTATACTATCGTTTTCTTCATTCATGTTTTATCGATTACAAAAACAACCAGTAAGGACGTTATCTTCGGCCTTGCCGAAGATGTATACTCTTCACGACACACATTTTGTGGTACGCCAATTTTATTTCTTTTTGTCCACATAGCCTACAGATCAGTTTTCGTTGTTCATACCTCATTAAGTGCCAGATATATGGAAACTATTGGTTTTGGTCATATGTGGTGGTGCCACGCCCATTTTGATATCAAAATAGTTTTTTAGCCACATTATCAACATAAGTATGAAGTTTCAAGTCGATTAGTTAAAAAACAAAAAAGGTGTCCGTACAACGACTTAAATTTTGCTACTCTTCCTCTTCTTCATTTTGTATGGCAGGTACCAGTTCCAGTAGTCCGAGCTCAATGAAACTTGCAGGCATTTGATCTGGTCACACTTAATTACTAACTACAACTTAAATTTCAGCACTCTATCTTAAGAAACAAAAAAGTTTCCCATACAACGATTTAAACTTTGCTTCTCTTCCTCTTCTTCATTTTGTATAACAGGTACCTGTTCCAGTAGTCCGATCTCAATGAAACTTTTAGGCATTAAGTCTGGCTACGGTTTACTACTACTTGTACAATTTCAGCGCTCTATCTTGGAAAACAAAACAAGTTTTTCATACAACGATTGAAATTTTTTTTCTTCTTCTTTTCGTATGGTGGCTACCAGTTCCAGTGGTCCGATCTCGCTGGTTCCGACCAATGTGTCATCGTAATAAAATACAAGGGTCTGTGCAAAATTTCAGGTCGATAGCTTCAAAACTGAGGGAGGAGCTTGCATACATACAGACAGACGGACATGGCTATGTCAACTCGTCTTGTCATCCTGATCAAGAATATATCTACTTTGTATAGTCGGCCACGCCTCCTTCTGGGTGTTACAAACTTCGTGACAAAACTATAATACTTTTCACTTCGTGAAGAGTATAAAAATCCTCGTTTTTGCCATTCAACCGAATACATCCAGCAACGTATGTAACCGAATACATTTGATTTTGTAATTAAACTTATTACAGACTTTAATTTTTGTTTGAACACACGTGCTGTAATGTAATGACGACGTATTGCATTTGTCCTGGCAAAAGCAAAGATGTTACCTCTAGCCATTTTGGATTACATGAAAACGTGATGAATAAACATGGTCGTCCATATTCGAGCATAGAAGCATACTGGATGTATTTTTGCATGTGACGTGTACTGCCGTGTTGAAATGATGGTGGTGCCAAGTTGGCACTGCCAACGTTGTTCACAATAGCGTCTGGCAAATGAATGTATTGCTTCGCACGCAGCTTCTATTGATTGAATGATCTTTTCCTGGTTTCGGTTTCATGTAATGATTGACTTTTTCCATCTGTCTGGAAAGGAGTCAAGTTAAGTGTGCTTGCTGTATCTCATCCCTGCGGTGTTTCTTATAGGCATCATACGATATAATTGCGTTGGACGTACGCTTATTTTCAATTGACCGCTTTGGTGAGCTCACGTGTCGCTTACTTCAACCTTTGTCATGCAGATGGCGATCTGTGGAATGGCTATTTTTGACTTATACGTCGCTTTTCGAGGACGTGGTGCTCAACTTGTAGATGGCAGTGGTGTTTGTGGTGCCATGTGCTTTACCATCGGGATGATTTGTTTCGGAGAAAGGGTAGCCTCATATGTTAAAATTATATTTGTTTGTAAGGTGTGTTTCTGAAAGTAAAATAACGTCAATGTGTTTGTCAAGAAGAAATTGAGCTGACTTATAATAAACTTATGCTGTGAAACGCCATTAGCATTCCACGTAGATACACGTAGGGAACCATTGATTATATGAACTGTTGTGATATCAGCATTTGTATCAGAAGGCTTTGGCTTAACATTAAATCCTGCATAACCCAATAAATAACAAAAAATCCATAAGGCTTTGGTGCAGGATAGATAACATTATTCCAAGTTACTTTCTTATTGCTCGCTGGTTGATAGTGTTGTAGCGCGTTCAGAACTACATGTACTGCTTGTGTATACTGCGTATTTGAGGTAGAGGGCGCTTTTCCTGATTTTAAAGTGCTTGCAAATGATACGTTTTTGGTTGAGATTTCGGGTTCAAGTCAGGATATGACTCCAATCGAAAAGAACACGTTTAGGTTTCATTTGGATGGTATAAAGGTAAGCGGTACTATTTGAGAGCGTGCTCTGGACACTCGCTGGTGTAGCTTTTTATATATTGGGCAACTTTTGCTGGGGTCGTCTTTGCTCGCTGGGCAGTGTGCGGAGTCAAGAAGCTTTCAACAAACTATACATACAGGGCGGAGAGTATAGTATTACCTTGAATAGTAATTTTTTTGACAATTCGAACATTATACCGGACCGTTGCCTTTGTGAGGTTCTTCTACAGTGATTTTACGGTACAATTGAAACTGAAGTTTGTAGATGTAGGTGCACTTCGTTTCTCTTAAGGAAATTCCTTCTGGTTAATGTTCTGCCTTGAAGAGTGCCGCCAGCTCTAATGAAGTTCGCGTTTCGTTTTGAACCATTGTCTCAGTCGAAGTTTAGTTTAATTGTTTGTTGATACTAATTAATTAATAGGTTCGAGCGATTTTATCGCACTAAGCAATTTTTCTCGTTATTCACTATTTATTGAGTCCATCTTTAACTGCATCGATGAGTTCTAAAAAAAATTATAATTTTTATATACAGTACAGTATGTACTGGGTATATTGTGTTTGTTTGGCCGAAATGAATGTAACGCATAGAGTGACCAGACGGGGACACAAAAAGTATATATATTCTTGATCAGGACGACAAGACAAATTGATTAAGCGATGTCCGTCTGTCCGTCAGTCCGTCCTCACCAATGGTTCTCGGAAACTATAATACCTAGAGACTTGAGATTTGTAGGATAGACTCGTGATGCTCGGCAGCAGATCAAGTTTGAACGGTTTTGAGCCACGCCCACTTCTTCTCGCCCAACCAGCTACCGCCCACTTTTTGAAAAAGCTATTAACTTGAACACCAGAAACGCTAGAATCATAAAAATTGGTAGGTAGACTAAGTATGTAAAGATCTTATAAAACTGCATACCACAATTTTCCCCCACTCCAACATTTCTTCGCAAAAAGTGTTTTATTGTTAATTACTATATCTTCAAAACCATGAAAGGTACGGACCTGAAATTTTGTATGTATGACTCAGTAAATACATGTTCTTAAAACTGCATACCAGAAAATACCCCTCTGTATATTCGACTACCCCTCAAAAACGCGCAAACTTAAATTTTTGGTAAATTCCACTTTTTTTTACAAAAATTTGTATATCTCCACAACTATACATAGATACGAAGCCTGAAACTTTGTATGCAGACTTCAATAAATGTACGTCTTTAAAACTGCATACCACATTTTCCCCTCTACCCTTTATTACCCCTCAAATAGTGTTTGCATGTCAAAGCCTATATCTCCGAAATTGTTAAAGGTACAGATCCTAAAATTTTGTACGTAGAGAAAGTATATATAACTTCTTAAGACTGCATACCAGAAAATACCATTTTGTATTTGGACTAAGCATCAAAGGCTGGCAAACTTAAATTTTGGGTTAATTCTAGTTTATTTTTATTAATAACGTCCTTACTGGTTTTTCTTATTTTACACACCTTTCACGATAACTAGTATCGTGTCACTGCACAAAACACGCAAATCAGGTTCAAGTTGAATATACGCCCATGAAACAGCATACCGATAATAGCTCCCCTTTATTTACATGGCTTCGCCCTCAGAGATCTCACAAACTCGAAGTTTTCGTAAATTCTGCATGTTTTGACCGATTTTTTTGATATTTGGAACACCATTTAGATGGGCGATGCCAAATATACGATATTTTTTAATTGGGACGTCACACCTCCTACCGTAGTGTGCAGGGTCTTAAATGGATGCAGTGTCCGTCAACTATACCGCCCTTACTAGTTTTGTAGTCTTCGCTATACGTATTTCTGGTTGCACAGCCTAGTCCAACTTTTGGGCTTGGAACCATGGCAAGCTAATGTAAAAAATCAACTTGTTTGTACCACGCCCTTATGTCAAGCGTATACCTAAAAAAACTTTGAGAGAACAGACAGATTCGAATTAAGTAAAAAGAAAACAACGAATACAAACTAAAGTGTTTTAGGAGCCCTCGACTCAATATTTTGCACGGAAACTCTTTTTGACATCAACAAAGATACAATGCGGAAATGGTCACGATCAGGGTACTATAGCATCTAGCTCCCATAGGACCGCCCGGTTAAAAACACAGTTTTCGCTAGAAAAACCTCTTTCTTACACGAATATAAGCAAAATATCGATTTTTTTTTTTGCTATCGATTGATGCGTTAATGTCTTTTTGCTTGTAACATACGCATGGGGTGCTTGTAGAAAAAGGGGAATCCAACATATCAGCTGTTATATGCAACAGCGTTCTAAAAGATGAAAAAATGTTAAGCTTTGCAGACGCGTAAATAAAAATTCAATGATTTTGTTGTAAGTAAAAACATGGTTCAGCTTGATTAAATTCAATAAATGAATAAATAAAATATATAAATTTCAGCTATTACAATGGCAGAAAGAAAGAACAGAGCTCCTTTAAAAATAAAAGTCATTTCTATAGAAACAAAAATACAAATTCTGAACCGCTTAGATAATGGGCAAACTGCCACGGAAATTGCAAGAAGCTTGGAATCGTGCTTTTTAAATTCTGATCCGGTCATCGAACGAAGACTTAAGTTTAAACGAGAGTTGGAAAAAATACTTGTGCCTTATATGGAGTGCTATAAAGAAGCTTTGAAAGCCACCAAACAACCAAAAATTACGGATTTTTATGATAAAGAGCCACCAAAAAGAATAAATGTTAAAAAAAAACAAATTTGAACAATAAAAAAATTTTTCGTTGCCATTTTTTGAATTTTAGGAACGTAACCCCTTATTTTGTACTGAATCCATGTTTCGCTTAGCACGATTTCGCTTAATACGAGGTTTTCTAGGAACGTAACCCCCGTGTTAAACGAGGGCCAAGTGTACTTGCAAAGTTTGGTTTGTTTATATTCAAGAACAAAAACGGTATTGATAAGCGATCGTTTCTATGGAGCTATATGCTATAAGTAGAGTCGATAACTCCAAAAACACTTTTTTCAAGCAAAAATCTAATTTCTGACCAATCGTTCCTATGAAAGCTATATGCTATAGTAATCCTATCAAGCTGATTTTCACATACAAACTGCCTGCAAGAATAAGAAAATTATCTGCACTTAAATTTTTTTGCTAACTTCAAAACTCTAGGAGGAATTCGCATTGAAATAGACACAGACATGTCGACTTGATCAACACAATATATACTTTATAAAGATGTGCGTTGCAAACTTCAGGACAAAGTTAATATACTCTTGCAAGAGTATAAAAAATATCAAAATATTCTTTAGGGTGGATCACTATTAATGCTTATAGGGTCTTTGAACAGTGTTTGATCAGAAGCGTTATTCTTATCCGATTATAGATTGGGGGGGTGCACAATTTTGGCGATTTATTTTTAGCGAAAATAAAATGATTTCACAGGCATTTAGCCTGGCTACGGTTGTTCACCACTGGTATAATTTCAGCGCTCTATCTTGGAAAACAAAAAAGTTTTTCATACAACGATTGAAATTTTTTTCTTCTTCTTTTCGTATGGTGGCTACCAGTTCCAGTGGTCCGATCTCGCTGGTTCCGACCAATGTGTCATCGTAATAAAATACAAGGGTCTGTGCAAAGTTTCAGGTCGATAGCTTCAAAACTGAGGGAGGAGTTTGCATACATACAGACAGACGGACAGACGGACAGACGGACATGGCTATATCAACTCATCTTGTCATCCTGATCAAGAATATATATACTTTGTATAGTCGGCCACGCCTCCTTCTGGCTGTTACAAACTTCGTGACAAAACTATAATACTTTTCACTTCGTGAAGAGTATAAAAAGGGGAGGAGAGAAAAAAGTAAACGAAAAATATAATAATAATAGTGATAGTAACATCAGCGTTGTGAAAGTGAAGAGTGTGACAGCAAAATTAAAATATACACTTACAAAGATATAATTAAAACCAATAAGAGATTGCAGTCGAGAGACCCCGACTTCTACATACCCTGAACCTTCAATTTGTAACGGCTACAATAGGCCGTTGCCCTACCTCCCCCCCCCCCCCCCCCCCCCCTTTTTTTTTCCAATGAAACAGGTTTCATTTCCTTTTAATATAATACATACCACATTTTACTTTTCTATACCAATTGGTTCCAGAGACATAACGTTTTTCTATTTTGGCAATAAGTGGGCGTGGCCATGCGCATTTAATGATTGAATCTTATTAATCTCAATTTCAATGACACACATAAAAAGTTTGATTATAGCAGGATAAATGGTTCCAGAGATATAAGCATTTAAAATTTTGTACTATATGGGCCGTTGCCACGCCCACTTTCTCTTCTATCTTGTTAAGGTCTATGTCAGATATATACACTCCAAGTTTTATGTTTCCATCTTAAAATACAACCGAGAAAATACGACTTTTGTATATTTTTACCCAAGGTAGCTCCAGATACTTGCCTCTCAGCTCTTAAACCAAGACCCGGAGGGGAAAAACAAAATAAATTTGATCTGCGCAGTGAAAAACAGAATCGACCTGGAAAGGCATTCATGGTTCTATCTATTTTAGTTTCCAAGAACGACGCGTTCATACAGACAGACGGACAGACGGACATGGTCATAGGAAATCGACTTCTCTTTTGATACTCTTCAAGAATATATAAACTTTATAGGGTCTGCGACGCTTTCTTTTAGGTGTTACATTTTTGACGTGCACTAACTAAAAAGATACATACATGTAAGTAAGTTGACATATATTATCTTTTTTTTAAACAAAGTATTGACATTGGCACTGTAAATCAAATCACTTAGCTGTTTAAAAAATACTTTACGATACATTCTCATACCTACCAAATATATGTACACACAAAATTTCATAAAAGTCGGATCGAGAAGAAGAGATTGTCTGCCTTACCGGTTTGTGAAATTTTTAGAAAGATTCTTTGTGCATTTTCCATCTGCCATGCATGGCGATAAACGATTCACCTTACCTCATTGGCCATGACTCATGTTTGTTGTAACAATATCAAACAGTAATTGATCAGTAGACCGGACTGCAATTTTCGCAGAAATTATACTATCGTTTTCTTCATTCATGTTTTATCGATTACAAAAACAACCAGTAAGGACGTTATCTTCGACCTTGCCGAAGATGTATACTCTTCACGACACACATTTTGTGGTTCGCCAATTTTATTTCTTTTTGTCCACATAGCCTACAGATCAGTTTTCGTTGTTATACCTCATTGAGTGCCAGATATATGGAAACTATTGGTTTTGGTCATATGTGGTGGGTGCCACGCCCATTTTGATATCAAAATAGTTTTTAAGCCACATTATCAACATAAGTTATGAAACAAAAAAGTTTTCCGTGCAACAACTTAAATTTTCTTCTCTTCCTCTTCTTCATTTTGTATGGCAGGTACCAGTTCCAGTTAACCGGTCATAATGAAACCTTGTGAAATTTCAGCGCTCTATCTTAAGAAACAAAAAAGTGTCGCGTACAACGACTTAAATTTTGCTACTCTTCCTCTTCTTCATTTTGTATGGCAGGTACCAGTTCCAGTAGTCCGAGCTCAATGAAACTTGCAGGCATTTGATCTGGTCACACTTAATTACTAACTAAAACTAAATTTCAGCACTCTATCTTAAGAAACAAAAAAGTTTCCCATACAACGATTTAAACTTTGCTTCTCTTCCTCTTCTTCATTTTGTATAACAGGTACCTGTTCCAGTAGTCCGATCTCAATGAAACTTTTAGGCATTAAGTCTGGCTACGGTTTACTACTACTTGTATAATTTCAGAGCTCTATCTTGGAAAACAAAACAAGTTTTTGATACAACGATTGAAATTTTTTTCTTCTTCTTTTCGTATGGTGGCTACCAGTTCCAGTGGTCCGATCTCGCTGGTTCCGACCAATGTGTCATCGTAATAAAATACAAGGGTCTGTGCAAAGTTTCAGGTCGATAGCTTCAAAACTGAGGGAGGAGCTTGCATACATACAGACAGACGGACTATGTCAACTCGTCTTGTCATCCTGATCAAGAATATATATACTTTGTATAGTCGGCCACGCCTCCTTCTGGGTGTTACAAACTTCGTGACAAAACTATAATACTTTTCACTTCGTGAAGAGTATAAAAATCCTCGTTTTTGCCATTCAACCGAATACATCCAGAAACGTATGTAACCGAATACATTTGATTTTGTAATTAAACTTATTACAGACTTTAATTTTTGTTTGAACACACGTGCTGTAATGTAATGACGACGTATTGCATTTGTCCTGGCAAAAGCAAAGATGTTACCTCTAGCCATTTTGGATTACATGAAAACGTGATGAATAAACATGGTCGTCCATATTCGAGCATAGAAGCATACTGGATGTATTTTTGCATGTGACGTGTACTGCCGTGTTGAAATGATGGTGGTGCCAAGTTGGCACTGCCAACGTTGTTCACAATAGCGTCTGGCAAATGAATGTATTGCTTCGCACGCAGCTTCTATTGATTGAATGATCTTTTCCTGGTTTCGGTTTCATGTAATGATTGACTTTTTCCATCTGTCTGGAAAGGAGCCAAGTTAAGTGTGCTTGCTGTATCTCATCCCTGCGGTGTTTCTTATAGGCATCATACGATATAATTGCGTTGGACGTACGCTTATTTTCAATTGACCGCTTTGGTGAGCTCACGTGTCGCTTACTTCAACCTTTGTCATGCAGATGGCGATCTGTGGAATGGCTATTTTTGACTTATACGTCGCTTTTCGAGGACGTGGTGCTCAACTTGTAGATGGCAGTGGTGTTTGTGGTGCCATGTGCTTTACCATCGGGATGATTTGTTTCGGAGAAAGGGTAGCCTCATATGTTAAAATTATATTTGTTTGTAAGGTGTGTTTCTGAAAGTAAAATAACGTCAATGTGTTTGTCAAGAAGAAATTGAGCTGACTTATAATAAACTTATGCTGTGAAACGCCATTAGCATTCCACGTAGATACACGTAGGGAACCATTGATTATATGAACTGTTGTGATATCAGCATTTGTATCAGAAGGCTTTGGCTTAACATTAAATCCTGCATAACCCAATAAATAACAAAAAATCCATAAGGCTTTGGTGCAGGATAGATAACATTATTCCAAGTTACTTTCTTATTGCTCGCTGGTTGATAGTGTTGTAGCGCGTTCAGAACTACATGTACTGCTTGTGTATACTGCGTATTTGAGGTAGAGGGCGCTTTTCCTGATTTTAAAGTGCTTGCAAATGATACGTTTTTGGTTGAGATTTCGGGTTCAAGTCAGGATATGACTCCAATCGAAAAGAACACGTTTAGGTTTCATTTGGATGGTATAAAGGTAAGCGGTACTATTTGAGAGCGTGCTCTGGACACTCGCTGGTGTAGCTTTTTATATATTGGGCAACTTTTGCTGGGGTCGTCTTTGCTCGCTGGGCAGTGTGCGGAGTCAAGAAGCTTTCAACAAACTATACATACAGGGCGGAGAGTATAGTATTACCTTGAATAGTAATTTTTTTGACAATTCGAACATTATACCGGACCGTTGCCTTTGTGAGGTTCTTCTACAGTGATTTTACGGTACAATTGAAACTGAAGTTTGTAGATGTAGGTGCACTTCGTTTCTCTTAAGGAAATTCCTTCTGGTTAATGTTCTGCCTTGAAGAGTGCCGCCAGCTCTAATGAAGTTCGCGTTTCGTTTTGAACCATTGTCTCAGTCGAAGTTTAGTTTAATTGTTTGTTGATACTAATTAATTAATAGGTTCGAGCGATTTTATCGCACTAAGCAATTTTTCTCGTTATTCACTATTTATTGAGTCCATCTTTAACTGCATCGATGAGTTCTAAAAAAAATTATAATTTTTATATACAGTACAGTATGTACTGGGTATATTGTGTTTGTTTGGCCGAAATGAATGTAACGCATAGAGTGACCAGACGGGGACACAAAAAGTATATATATTCTTGATCAGGACGACAAGACAAATTGATTAAGCGATGTCCGTTTGTCCGTCAGTCCGTCCTCACCAATGGTTCTCGGAAACTATAATACCTAGAGACTTGAGATTTGTAGGATAGACTCGTGATGCTCGGCAGCAGATCAAGATTTGAACGGTTTTGGGCCACGCCTACTTCTTCTCGCCCAACCAGCTACCGCCTACTTTTTGAAAAAGCTATTAACTTGACCACCAGAAGCGCTAGAATCATAAAAATTGGTAGGTACACTCAGTAAGTAAAGATCTTACAAAACTGCATACCACTATTTTCCCCCTCTCCAACATTTCTTCGCAAAAGGTGTTTTATTGTTAATTACTAAATCTTCAAAACCATGAAAGGTTCGGACCTGAAATTTTGTGTGTATACTCAGTAAATACATGTTCTTAAAACTGCATACCAGAAAATACCCATCTGTGTATTCGACTACCCCTCAAAAACGGGCTAACTTAAATTTTTGGTAAATTCCACTTTCTTTTACATAAATTTGTATATCGCCACATCTATAATAGATAGAAGCCTGAAACTTTGTATGCAGACTTCAAAAATGTACGTCTTTAAAACTGCATACCACATTTTCCCCTCTACCCTTTGTTACCCCACAAATAGTGTTTGCATGTCAAAGGCTATATCTCCGAAATTGTTAAAGGTACGATCCTAAAATTTTGTACGTAGAGAAAGTATATATAACTTCTTAAGACTGCATACCAGAAAATACCATTTTGTATTTGGACTAAGCATCAAAGGCTGGCAAACTTAAATTTTGGGTTAATTCTAGTTTATTTTTATTAATAACGTCCTTACTGGTTTTTCTTATTTTACACACCTTTCACGATAACTAGTATCGTGTCACTGCACAAATTTTGTAATTCAGGTTCAAGTTGAATATACGCCCTTAAAACTGCATACCGATAATAACTCCCCTTTATTTACATGGCTTCGCCCTCAGAGATCTCACAAACTCGAAGTTTTCGTAAATTCTGCATGTTTTGACCGATTTTTTTGATATTTGGAACACCATTTAAATGGGCGATGCCAAATATACGATATTTTTTAATTGGGACGTCACACCTCCTACCGTAGTGTGCAGGGTATTATATGGTTGCAGTGTCCGTCAACTATACCGCCCTTACTAGTTTTATAGTTTCGACTTTACGTATTTCTGATTGCACAGCCTAGTCCACTTTTGGGCTTGGAACCATGGCAAGCTAATGTAAAAAATAATTTGTTTGTATAATTTTCTTTTGTTAAGCGTATAAATAAAAAAAATTTGAAAAAAAAGAGAAATTCGAATTAAGTAAAAAGAAAACAATGAATACAAACTAAAGTGTTTTAGGAGTTATCGACTCAATATTTTGCACAAAAACTTTTTTGACATCAACAAAGATACAATGCAAAAATGGTCACGATCAGGGTACTATAGCATATAGCTCCCATAGGAACGATCGGTTAAAAATACAGTTTTTGTTAGAAAAACTTTTTTGTTCTTGAATATAAGCAAAATATCGTTTTTTTTTTTTGCTATCGTTTGATGCGTTAATGCCTTTTTGCTTGTAACATACGCATGGGGTGCTTGTAGAAAAAGGGGAATCCAACATATCAGCTGTTATATGCAACAGCGTTCTAAAAGATGAAAAAATGTTAAGCTTTGCAGACGCGTAAATAAAAATTCAATGATTTTGTTGTAAGTAAAAACATGGTTCAGCTTGATTAAATTCAAAAATGAATAAATAAAATATATAAATTTCAGCTATTACAATGGCAGAAAGAAAGAACAGAGCTCCTTTAAAAATAAAAGTCATTTCTATAGAAACAAAAATACAAATTCTGAACCGCTTAGATAATGGGCAAACTGCCACGGAAATTGCAAGAAGCTTGGAATCGTGCTTTTTAAATTCTGATCCGGTCATCGAACGAAGACTTAAGTTTAAACGAGAGTTGGAAAAAATACTTGTGCCTTATATGGAGTGCTATAAAGAAGCTTTGAAAGCCACCAAACAACCAAAAATTACGGATTTTTATGATAAAGAGCCACCAAAAAGAATAAATGTTAAAAAAAAACAAATTTGAACAATAAAAAAATTTTTCGTTGCCATTTTTTGAATTTTAGGAACGTAACCCCTTATTTTGTACTGAATCCATGTTTCGCTTAGCACGATTTCGCTTAATACGAGGTTTTCTAGGAACGTAACCCCCGTGTTAAACGAGGGCCAAGTGTACTTGCAAAGTTTGGTTTGTTTATATTCAAGAACAAAAACGGTATTGATAAGCGATCGTTTCTATGGAGCTATATGCTATAAGTAGAGTCGATAACTCCAAAAACACTTTTTTCAAGCAAAAATCTAATTTCTGACCAATCGTTCCTATGAAAGCTATATGCTATAGTAATCCTATCAAGCTGATTTTCACATACAAACTGCCTGCAAGAATAAGAAAATTATCTGCACTTAAATTTTTTTGCTAACTTCAAAACTCTAGGAGGAATTCGCATTGAAATAGACACAGACATGTCGACTTGATCAACACAATATATACTTTATAAAGATGTGCGTTGCAAACTTCAGGACAAAGTTAATATACTCTTGCAAGAGTATAAAAAATATCAAAATATTCTTTAGGGTGGATCACTATTAATGCTTATAGGGTCTTTGAACAGTGTTTGATCAGAAGCGTTATTCTTATCCGATTATAGATTGGGGGGGTGCACAATTTTGGCGATTTATTTTTAGCGAAAATAAAATGATTTCACAATCGACTTGGCGGTATAAAACGAAAATTTATGAATTCATTCGCACAATAAATTTCGATTGTAGCTAGTGTATCTTTCTTCAAGAGAAATGTTTGCAATTCAGCAAGTTGATTGGCAGCTCCAACGAAAATTGGTTGCGTTGTCGTTGTTGGCAGCCCGCGTCGAGAGATCATTCTTTTTAATGCAGCTATAAACGCTTTGGTAGATAAATCGGAAACTACTTCAATATGAACGGCCTTTGATGTCATGCAGATGAACACGGCTAAATATGCCTTTACAAGACACTTTCCTCGAATGCGTACATAAATGTTAATTGGCCCACAAAAATTAATTCCGCAAGATTTAAACGGTTGCTGACCTGAAACGCGTTCAGTAGGTAGCGATCCCATTAGTTGCGTTTCTAATTTGGGTTTGTATCGAACACAAATTATACAAGTGCGGACGGTGCAACGAGCAAGTTCTCTAGCATTGAAAATCCAATATTGTAGCCGAATTAAGGCAACTAGAGCCTTTGGTTCAGCATGATGGTTGCGTTGATGAAGTTGCCTTACGAATATACGCGCAAAATGTGATTTGATGGGCAATAACAACGTATGTTTTTGTGACATAGGCATTTCAGCATTTTCGAATCGTCCTCCAACGTTGATTAATTGAGATCCCGATGAAGCATCAATGAATGGTGTTAAAAATTTCGAAGAACTTTTTAATGGCAAAAAGCATTGAAGTAGTTGAAAATCATTAGCGAACGCATGTTGCTGAATGTTCCATACTAAACAATTTGAGGCGTGATGAAGTTCGCTGGGTGTGAGTATTAAATGAATGATGTTTTCAAGCGCGCTTTACAAATCGAAACATCTATGCTAAAACGCGTATACAACGATTATAGCAGCTTATATCCTCGAGACGATTGAGTAAATAATTATTTTTCTCCAGTATAATGAATACATTTTTCTCAAGATTAACCACATCCATATCAATATCAATTGTACGAGACGAATGAGGCCAAGCTGAGCTAGATTGCAGCAGAAATTTAGGTCCCTAACGAGAATCCTTGAGTTCAATGGTTGTACACCTTCTAGAGACAATGTCCGGTGGATTGTTAAGTCGGAGTCGGTACAAACTTCCATTCGCCGTCTGAACTCAATTCTTGTATTTCAGCTACCCGATTTCCAACGAAGGTCGACAATGTTACTGAATGGTATTTTAGCCAGTGAAGCACGTTTTGTGAGTCGGACCAGTAGTAAACGGTATATGGTTTTTCGACGAATTGGAGCTTGACCTTCGAATATACTTTAGCCAATAAATGCGCACCGCAGAATTCAAGTTTTGGCAAGGATTGTTTCTTTACCGGGGCGACTCTAGACTTAGATGTCGGCAATCGAACCGTGACTTGACCATCTGTAGACCTGAATCGTACGTAAATGCAACAAC
Organism: Phortica magna; assembly: GCA_037044515.1. Taxonomy (NCBI): domain Eukaryota; kingdom Metazoa; phylum Arthropoda; class Insecta; order Diptera; family Drosophilidae; genus Phortica; species Phortica magna. Next base: position 31,519 of record JBAMBP010000925.1, on the reverse strand, counting down.
GAATGGACGAATCACAGAAACCATGCAATTGTAATGTTATTATGTTAGTTTGTAGACAATAACGTGGTACGGAAAGTATTGAAATGGTCTGTAGTGATGGTAGACATTTTTTACAAGCTAGCGATAGGCTTTGTGGTACACATTCATCCCAGTGAACCTTTAGAATCCATAATTCTTGAAGGATTATTTTTGCATCGATGATAAGCGGTGATAAGAGTCCAAGTGGATCAAACAGTGAAGATGCTATAACTAATATATTCCTCTTAGTGATATTCTGGGTATTATGTTTGGATGTAAACGAAAATAAAAACAGATCATTATGCTGATCCCATGTAACACCCAATGTTGTGTAAGCTACGAATGTCTAGAAACGGTGCTGAAAATGTTCCATAGGTAACAGTATTCAGTTGGAATATGTGTAGATCAAAGTCGGGATAAGCTCGCCACAGTATGTATTGATATTTACGATGATCACTGTCAATATAAAGTTGTCGGTACATTTTGACTACGTCTGCCGTTATGGCGTATAATACCAGTCTGAAAGTCATCTTGAATAGTTAGACCAACGAGTAGTAACTCTTTTAACGAAGTTTGTGTTGTAGTGCGCGACGATGCATCGAATACCACACGCAACTTGGTTTTCTCACTGAAGGGTTTTAGTACGTTATGAAGTGGTATATAGTAGTGAGGTTGGGTAAGATCTGGTGTATTCACTTGGGACATATGGCCAAGATCTTCATACTCCTGCATGAATTCGTTGTACTGCAAGCGAAGGGCTTGAGCAAAGTAAACAAGTTTATTGTGTCAAAGCAAATGAAGATTTATGCCCAGTGTTACGATTTTGTTTATTAGGGTGCGATTGAGACGATTGAGTTATTGGATCGCTGGATTGCAAAAATTGGCAATGCCGATCAAGCAATTTGCAGCATTGATCCCACGTAGGTATCTCCGAATAATCGAGCGTTTCGTTCCATTTGGTGCGTGCGTTGAGGTGTCACACTTGTTGATGACGGTATAGATCAACATAGTTTGAGATATTTTGTTGTCAGCACCCAGCGATGACAGTGAGCTAAACATAGACGAAGCATTGTCTATTAAGCTTCGCAATTGTTTTGGATTTGATTGCTTGACGGTCGGTAGATTGAAAATAGCAACAATTGTTTCAATAAATATTAGTGACGGTTTGTCGTTTCGAGACTTTAGTTTGTCTAAGGCCTTCACATCATTTTCACTGGTCACATGAAATGCTTGTACTGCCTCCAAAGCAGATCCTTTTAGGCAACTCAGTAAATGATTGAATTTTTCAATATTCGACAAGTTTTCTCGTTCAATCAACTGGGTAAATGTTGTAATGAAGTTTGTATAATTGGAGTTATGCTTGTGTTAGAATTGACTTCAAGCAATTGCTCAATGCCTACTTTCGCACTAATGTAAATATTTTCTAGTTTAGTTTTCCCATTGTCATTGGAATCAATTATTTTAATGCTAGATTACACAGTCATTGCGTGATTGAAATAAATTTCTAAAATATTCAAACGGCACTTTAACTCAGCAGGCGATATTCTAGTTTCCACTGCAGATTGACTAACAATTACGTATTTGATGTTTCATGTTTCTTTTTATATTTGTCCGCTGATGTTGCAAATTTTTGAGCGGTGTTGTTTTAACTGGCGTCGGCATTTTTAATTGTTCTCTTGCAATATCACTTATTGATTGTAGGATTTGGAACTGATAGAACTTTAACGAATTTTGCTCGAGTGAACTTGCATCACTAAAATCGAATATCTTATGTGAGCAGGGACGGACTTCTACAAAATCGAAACAAGCTGTGTTCCAAAACGAAATTTTAGTTATGATTATAAGGAATTGTACGGAGCCAAGCTTCTTCGAAAAATGAAACGACGCGACGATCAGGCGACGTATATATGTATGTATGTGTTGGCGACAATATTCAACGACGAGGCGATGTATGAATTTCACTGAATATTTGCATTAAATCACAAAAATTATGCACTTGGCCCACGTTGGGCGCCAAAATGGTTGATAAGAAGCGTTTTTCTTATCCGGTTACAGATTGGGGGGGGGTGCACAATTTTGGCGATTTAATTTTAGCGACAATAAAATAATTTCACAACCGACTTTTGCTAAGATTCCTCTGCGACTGTCTTTATTAAGGAGTTCGCCATAAATCACTTCAACTTAAAACTAGTGTTAAAAAATGACAATGTTGCCAAATAAGCGAAATAAACAATATTTTAAATGTAAATATAACTAGTAAGGGCGGTATAGTTGAGTATACTCAACCATATAATACCCTGCACATACCCTCACCCATTTAAATGGTGTTCCAAATATAAAAAATCAGTCAAAAGTGAGGAATTTTCGAAAAATTCGAGTTTGTTGATCTCTGAGGGGGAAGCCATGAAATAAAGGGGTGTTTTTCGGTATGCAGTTTAAAGGACGTATATTAACTGAATCTGCATACAAAATTTCAGACATGTATATTTCATAGTTGTGGAGATATACATATTTTAATAAAAATAAACTGGAATTTACCCAAAATTTAAGTTTGCCGACCTCTAATGGGTAGTCCAAATACAAAATGGTATTTTCTGGTATGCAGTCTTAAGAAGTTATATATACTTTGTCTACGAACAAAATTTCAGGTCCGTATCTTTTATAGTTTTGAAGATACAGTAATTTACAAATAAACACTTTTTGAGGGGTAATGAAGGGTTGGGGGGAAAATTAAGTATGCAGTTTTAAAGATATACCATTCCTTAATCTGTATACAAAGTTTCAATTTCGTATCTGTTATAGTTGTGGAGATATACAAATTTTTGTAAAAAAAAAGTGAAATTTACAAAAAATGTAAGTTTGGTGGTCTTTGAGGGGTAGTCAAAAATACAAATGGGTATTTTCTGGTATGCAGTCTTAAGGACATGTATTTACTGAGTCTACATACAAAATTTCAGGTCCGTATCTTTTATAGTTTTGAAGATACAGTAATTTACAAAAAAACACTTTTTGAGGGGTAATGAAGGGTTGGGGGAAAATTGGGGTATGCAGTTTTATAGGTCTTTACATACTTAGTCGACATACCAACTTTCATAGTTCTAGCGTTTCTGGTGTTCAAGTTATAGCCTTTCCAAAAAGTGGGCGTAGCTGGTTGGGCAGGAAGGAGTGGGCGTGGCTCAAAACGGCATCACGAGTCTATCCTCCAAATTTCAAGTCTCTATCTTTTATAGTTTCCGAGAACCATTGGTGAGGACGGACGGACGGACGGACGGACAGACGGACGGTCATGGCTTAATCAATTTGTCTTGTCGTCCTGATCAAGAATATATATACTTTATAGGGTCCCCCTCCCCTCCTTCTCTGCGTTACATACATTTCGGCCAAACAAACACAATATACCCTGGTACAGTATGTACAGGGTATAAAAACAGCAAAATTTCTGACCGAACAAACAGATTATTTATATCATTATTTATATCAGTATATCATTGGAAAGTTGTATCCTTTTCTTCCAATAAGGAACAACATTTTGCTTTTAAATAAGCAGCCAATTTAGTTTTCCAAATATGGCTATGCAAGAGTTATAGCAGGTGCAGTTCTACTCATGAGAGTAAAAGTACACAGTTGTGACTTACTTGTTGTCACATTGATGTTCCACCTTTTAACCCTTAGCTCGACACTGTGGGATCTGGCTGTGGAATGTTTACTGTGTAAAGAGTAAGCAGCGCTGGTGCCAAGAAACTATCTTCAGGTGATGACCTTGCATCTCTGTATCTCTCGAAGAAAGACCTTTCTCGAAGAAATGATGACGATACGTCGAATAGAGCTAACGGCAGCACATTTTTTAGTTTCAACTGCAGGCCTTGTAGCAAGACTCCGTAGAAAGTTTGCTCAATATCAAGAAAAGAGCCAACACAATACTGTTTTCCCTCAAGATGTACCACGCGATGTCCTTGTTCCGTGGCTTGGGAAGGCACTCTGGGAGCCCAATACTGGAAGTATTCTGCCTAGAACTATTCTTTCGAATATTTTGAAGAACACTTGCATCAAGCTAATCGGTCTATAAAAACCAACAAGGTTCTCCTGCCATTTGGGTGGGAAAATGCCGAGTCGTAAAATCCCGTTAAGGAGTAGCACCAGAAAGCTTTTGCTAATCTCACGACGATGGCTTTTTTGATTTCAGTACCTTATTTGTGGTAACCAGCGAGTGGTTTTAGTGTATAAGAGGATACACAAGGATTTTAAAGTTGGCGCAAGGTGCTGGTGACATCGGCAGGTGTTGCAAGCTGAAAAGGCGTGAACTGCAGTGTGGGCTCGTTAGCAAACACTGTAGCTATATTTAGATCGCTATTATTCAGATCGACACCAGCAATTGTTGGCGTCACGTATTTGTTTGGGAGGCTGGAATCAATTGGGTGGCACAAGGAGAGTTTGGTTTGAGAATGCAACGGCAGCTGCGCCATGATAGTTTCGGGCGAATGTTTCAAAAGCATATTCAAGGTCGAATGCTGAAGACATCTTCATATTTAAATTAACGTTGTTTTCAATGGTCGTTTTGCATACCAGCAAATCAGCATGTGGTGGAAATAAACGCTTGTTGACGATAACATGATCAGCAGCAGTTGTTTTTCTAGTAACAATTTAAATATATAATTTTATATATTAAATTGGGCTCTTACTTCTATGCGCTACATAATCTATCTTTTTTTTTTTATACCCTGTACATACTGTACCAGGGTATATTGTGTTTTTAGTAGACTCAGTAAATACATGTCCTTAAAACTGCATACCAGAAAATACCCATTTGTATTTTTGACTACCCCCCAAAGACCACCAAACTTACATTTTTTGTAAATTTCACTTTTTTTTACAAAAATTTGTATATCTCCACAACTATAACAGATACGAAATTGAAACTTTGTATGCAGATTAAGGAATGGTATATCTTTAAAACTGCATACTTAATTTTCCCCCCAACCCTTCATTACCCCTCAAAAAGTGTTTTTTTGTAAATTACTGTATCTTCAAAACTATAAAAGATACGGACCTGAAATTTTGTATGTAGACTCAGTAAATACATGTCCTTAAAACTGCATACCAGAAAATACCCATTTGTATTTTTGACTACCCCTCAAAGACCACCAAACTTACATTTTTTGTAAATTTCACTTTTTTTTACAAAAATTTGTATATCTCCACAACTATAACAGATACGAAATTGAAACTTTGTATGCAGACTTCATAGATGTATGTCTTTAAAACTGCATACCAAATTTTTCCCCCCTACCCTTAATAACCCCTAAAATAGTGTTTGCATGTCAAAGCCTACATCTCCGAAATTGTTGAAGGTACGGACCTGAAATTTTGTTCGTAGACAAAGTATATATAACTTCTTAAGACTGCATACCAGAAAATACCATTTTGTATTTGGACTACCCATTAGAGGTCGGCAAACTTAAATTTTGGGTAAATTCCAGTTTATTTTTATTAAAATATGTATATCTCCACAACTATGAAATTAACATGTCTGAAATTTTGTATGCAGATTCAGTTAATATACGTCCTTTAAACTGCATACCGAAAAACACCTCTTTATTTCATGGCTTCCCCCTCAGAGATCTACAAACTCGAATTATTCGAAAATTCCTCACTTTTGACTGATTTTTTATATTTGGAGCACCATTTAAATGGGTGAGGGTATGTGCAGGGTATTATATGGTTGAGTATACTCAACTATACCGCCCTTACTAGTTTAATTTTAAAGACGTAAAATAACTGAACATGCATTCAAAATTGGAGACTCGTATTTCATAATTGTGGAGATACATATACCAATTTTAATAAAAATAAACTGAAATTTACCCAAAAATTTAAGTTAATCGGCCTTTGAGGGGTTGTCAAAATACAAAGGGATATTTTCTGGTATGCAGTCTTAAGGAGTTGCATATATTTAGTCTACGTACAAAACTTCAGGTTCAAACTTTTAACAGGTTTGGAAACAAAGGCTTTGAAAAGTAAACACTATTTGAGGGGTAATTAAGTGTAGGCGGAAAAATATTGGTATGCACTTTAAAAGACGTACGTTTATAAAGTCTGCGTACAAAATTTCAGGTTAGTATTTTCTATAGTTATGGAGATATACAAATGTTTATTAAAAACAACTAAGGGCGGTATAGTTGAGTACACTCAACCAACTAATACCCTATACACACGTTTAGAAGTGTGACGTCCCAATTAAAAACCAGTAAGGACGTTATTTTCGGCCTTGTCGAAGATGTATACTCTTCACGACACCTTTTGTGGTACGCCCATTTTATTTTTGGAATGTTATTTCTTTTTGTCCACATAGCCTACAGATCAGTTTTCGTTGTTATACATCATTGAGTGCCAGATATATGGTTTTGGTCATATGTGGTTGGTGCCACGCCCATTTTGATATCAAAATAGCTTTTAAGCCACATTATCAACATAAGTATGAAGTTTAAAATCGATTAGTTAAGAAAGGTACCAGGTGGCAGGTACCAGTTCCAGTAGTCCGATCTCAATGAAACTTGCAGGCATTTGATCTGGCGACACTAAATTACTACTTTATAAATTTCAGCACTCTTACTTCAGAAACAAAAAAGTTTCCAATACAACGATTTAAACTTTGCTTCTCTTCCTCTTCTTCATTTTGTATGGCTCAGTTTCAGTAGTTCGATCTCAATGAAGGCATTTGATCTGGTGACACTAAATTACTAATTTTGACATGGCTATATCAACTCGTCTTGTCATCCTGATCAAGAAAATGTATACTTTGTATAGTCGGCAACGCCTCCATCTGGGTGTTACAAACTTCGTGACAAAACAATAATACTTTTCACTTCGTGAAGAGTATACAAATCGTATATTTGGAATCATGCATTTAAATGGTGTTCCAAATATCAAAAAAATTAGTCAAAAGTGCAGAATTTATTTAGAATTGGTCTCTGAGGGGAGAAGTCATGAAATAAAGGTGTGTTTTACGGTATACAATTTAAGGACATGTGCTTACTGAGTCTACATACAAATTTCAGGTCCTTACCTTTTATTGTTTGGAAGATATAGTAATTAATAATAAAACGCTTTTTGAGGGGTAATGACTGGAAGGGGGACAAATTGTGGTATGCAGTTTTATAGACCTTCACATACTTAGTCAAGTTATAGCCTTTTCAAAAAGTGGGCGTGGCGGGAAGGAGTGAGCGTGGCTAAAAACCGTTCAAACTTGATTTTCTGTCAAGCATCACGAGTCTATCCTCCAAATCTCAAGTTGCTATCTTTTATAGGTTCCGAGAACCATTGGTGAGGACGGAAAGACAGATGGACGGACGGACATTGCTTAATCAATTTGTTGTCGTCGTGATCAAGAATATATATTTTTTTATGGGGCCTTCTCCCACCCTTCTATGCGTTACACACATTTCAACCAAACAAACACAATATATCCCGGAACAGTATGTACAGGGTATACAAATTAAAATGTACTAAAAATTGAAGTTTGCTGGTCTTTGTGGGGCGTTGAAAACACAAACTGACATCGCTTAATCATAATCTCTTGTCGTCTTGATCAAGAATATATATACTTTATGGGGTCCCCGTTCCCTCCTTCTATGCGTTAAATACATTTCGTTGCGTTCTTATAGCAATAAATTCACGACTCCGCTCTGAGGCTATCCAACTCGATATGTTACTGATATTGAGTTTATTGGATTTAAGTCTAGCTCAGCTAACTATCTTCGTTACGTATTCATACATTCCACCCAATTCTGGACTGGATGTATATTTAAATCACGTTGAGTCGATAAAAGCCATATATGACCTCACACCAGACAGAGATTTTTTCATTGTTCTTGGTGATTTTAAACTTCCACATATCTCTTTGTCTCACTCCAATAATTCAAATAACTTTATCCCTTCAGAGCAACATGACTTTCTCGAAATTCTGTTAGAACTACCTCTTTTTCAGGCTAACGAGGTTGTGAACTCAATTAATAGATCTCTTGATCTTGTATTGACTAATGACTCCAATGGCATAGTTGTGTCCAGATGTGAAGTTCTGTCTCAATCGGAAGATTCTTTGCACCCTACGTTAGAAATAGTTCTTGGTCTACCGTCTTTTTCTTTCATTCCGAAGAGTGTCCGTCTTTAAAGACGTTTTTGTTTTCGCAAATCTAATTTCGATCTACTAAATTCTTTAATTGATCAGACAGATTGGTCCACATTATATAGTTGTAATGACTTCTTATATGGCACTAAATTTTTTTATGACACTCTTTAAGGCATTCTCAATTTGTATGTTCCAATTGGCTCTTCACCAACATTGTCCTTACGACCTCCATAGTTTTCCCCCCAATTGTCGAATCTGAAAAATGTCAAATTGAGACTTTATAAAGAATTTAAACTGCCTGGTTTACTGTCTGACTTTTCTAGATATTCTGTAGCTCTATCACAGCTTTCTCGCTTAATAGCATTTGCTACAAAAACTACTTCAGTCGATGCAAAAGAGAATTTTCACGCGATCCTAAATCATTCTACAAAGTTGTGAATTCTAAGCGCAGAACGGCGTTGTACCCATCGTCATTCTTCTTAGATGCCAAGTCGTCCTCCGATGATCAGGGAATTTCAAATTTGTTTGCCGAGTTCTTCCAAACAACTTATTCGTCCTCATTATTCTCGGGAATCTCATACCCATACTCAATAAGCTCTATCAATGGCTTTGGTTCCCCCGTTTTGAATCAGAATATCGTTTTAAAAAATCTATAGGCTGTTAAAAGTTCGTTTTCTCCTGGCCCGGATAATGTACCTGGTTGCGTGTTAAAAATTGTTTGAATTCACTGTGCAACCCTTTATGGAAGCTTTTCAGCTTGTCCCTTATTAATGCCTCATTTCCCTCTAATTGCAAGAAATCTTTTATAATTCCTCTTTACAAAAAGGGTAATAAGTCCGATGTCTCCAACTATAGAGGCATATCCGAATTGTCTGCTATTCCCAAACTTTTTGAAAAGATTATTTTTGCAAGTTTGCAACACCAATGTAAGTCTGTGATGTCTCCTTCTCAGCATAGGTTCTTAAAAATGAGGTCAGCTTGTACTAATCTTCTTGAATTCACATGTTTGATAAATAGTGGTTTTGTTAATCAATCTCAAACTGATATCATATGTACTGACTTCAGTAAAGCTTTTGACTCGGTTAACCACGATTTGCTCTTAATGAAATTGAGTCTTTTAGGCTTTCCACCAAATCTTTTAGGTTGTATAAAATCTTACTTAACAAACAGGTATCAACGAGTGTTGTTTAGATCTGCTGCATCCGAGCTTGTTCAAGTTACTTCTGGTGTCCCTCAGGGAAGTCACCTGGGTCCTCTTTTGTTTAATCTTTTCGTTAACGATCTGCCCTTGTCGATATCACAATCACGGGTACTTATGTACGCTGATGATGTTAAGTTGTGCCTTTCTTATAAGGATCCTGCTTCTCTTGGCCTATTGCAGGAGGACGTGAACTCTCTGCACTCTTGGTGTTCACTTAATTTGCTTTTGCTCAATTGCTCTAAATGCAAATATATGACTTATCATCGTAGTGAGCCCAACTTGTTTATTTACTCGATTGATAATGTCCAACTGGAACGAGTCTGAATTTTTAATAATTTAGGTGTTCTCTTTGACTCCCAACTCAGCTTCATCCAACAAATTTCAACAGTCGTCAATAAGGCGAAGGGCGTTTTTGGATTATTAAACGTTGGTCTAAAGAGTTCAAAGACCCTTATATCACTAAAATTCTTTTCACGTCACTTGTACGTCCTATACTCGAGGGGGACCCTATAAAGTATATATATTCTTGATCAGGACGACAAGACAAATTGATTGAGCGATGTCCGTCCGTCCGTCCGTCCTCACCAATGGTTCTTGAAAACTATAAAAGATAGAGACTTGAGATTTGGAGGATAGACTCGTGATGCTCGGCAGCAGATCAAGTTTGAACGGTTTTGAGCCACGCCTACTCCTTCCCGCCCAACCAGCTACGCCCACTTTTTGAAAAGGCTATTACTTGAACACCAGAAACGCTAGAACTATGAAAGTTGGTATGTTGACTGAGTATGTAAATTTCTATAAAACTGCATACTACAATTTCCCCCCCTCCCCATCATTACCCCTCAAAAAGTGTTTTATTTTTAATTGCGATATCTTCAAAACCATGAAAGGTACAAACCAAATTTTGTGTGTACACTCAGTAAAAACATATCCTTAAGACTGCATACCAGAAAATACCCCTCTGTATTTACGACTATCCCTCAAAGACCCACAAACTTAAATTTTTGGTAAATTCCACTTTTTTTTACAAAAATTTGTATATCTCCACAACTATAACAGATACGAACCTGAAACTTTGTATGCAGATTTAAGAAATGTATGTCTTTAAAACTGCATACAAAATTTTTCCCTTCTACCCTTTATTACCCCTCAAATAGTGTTTGTATTGTTAAAGGCACTGACCTGAAGTTTCCAGTTTATTTTTGTGAAAATATGTCTATCTCGACAACTATGAAATATACATGTCTGAAATTTTGTATGCAGGTTCAGTTAATATACGTCCTTTAAACTGCATATCGAAAAACCCCCCTTTATTTAATGGATTCCCCCACAGAGATCAACAAACTAGAATTTTTCGAAAATTCCTCACTTTTGACTGTTTTTTTTGATATTTGGAACACCATTTAAATAGGTGAGGGTATGTGCAGGGTATTATATGGTTGAGTATACTCAACTATACCGCCCTTTCTAGTTTTTCATAAACTTGTTGTTGGTATAATTGACTCCTCATACTTACTTGGTCAGATTAGTTTCAACGTCCCACGGAGAAGTACAAGAAACTTTGTCCCCATTACCTTGCACATATGCACAACTTACTATACCCTTCATAGCCCGTTTCGCGTTTTATGTATGAATTACAATAATCTTTATCAGATCATCTCACCTGAAATCTCTCTCTTGACACTCAACTCATCCATTCAGCGCTACATTTGTGAGTCTACTGTGGATTAGTGGCCTAACTACAGCGGCTTTTAGATGGACGTTTAACACGGATTCAAATTTAGTCTCTGACCACATGTGGCTGTGAGTTGGGGCATAGCTGGCTTAATGCAAATAAATTTCCCCCATTAATTATTATTTTTATATTTTTAAATAACTTTAAGTAATTTTATAGCAGTACATTGTTATTAATAAGCAAATAAACAAACACAACATACCGCGGTACAGTATGTACTGGGTTTCAAAAATGGAATTTACCAAAAATTTATTTTTATAAAAATCCTTAATACAAATGCTGTATTTGTAAGGCAGCAGCGTGGAGTCATTTTCTAACACTGTGTAAGACAACAGTGTGATCCTAAATCTATATTGGTCGCTTATCTATTTCTTGTCGGTATATGGTCACCAGATGTTGTAAGAGTTCCGCGGCGGCGCGCAACCATTCTGGTGCAACTAGTGCATTATCAGCCGTTGTGAGATGTGCAATACGAATGGTATTATATTGCAGCCTTATTGTTGTTCACACACCGTACGGTATTTTATGTTCATTCTTGAGCATTCTGCGGCGGGTCAGAAAATGTAATGGCAAATAATTTTTTCCGCTGTATACACCTTAACCTCGCATATAAGATTAGTATTATTATTACCAGACTGACCAATATCAGCGACGCATGCCCAGACGATGTGTGTAAATGTCTTTCAAATGGACCTTATTTTTGTCCAGCTGTTGAATTTTTGCGTGCAGTATTCCAATTCTTTTGTGTTATTTATTAACACGTTGCCCATGGGTGCCAGTTCCATTGGCATAACTTCAGCTTCTTTCACGAAATGGGCAGGAAATGTTGCCTTAACCGTTGAATGTATTGCCTCTGGTGCTGTTATGCTGTTAATGTTACGCCAGCGAGTCTAAGCGAACATCCTTTTTCCTTGCTGCGGAAGCTTAATGATCTCGTGATAAGAGTCAACACATTGCATTTGACCCAATATCCGCTAAAATAGTTTGTAGAACCAACGGTTGTGCGTATTCAGCTCCTTCCAGAAATATTGGCCCTTGAAGTTAGCCATTCGGCACACACAATCGTCTCCTAATTTTCCTGACGACATTTGTTGTGTTCTACTTCCGACATTAAATTATACGAGTTAAGGTCTGAGTTGAAAATAACATAATCCGCTTGCACTTGCGAAATCATCAGATGGCCATTCCCTTATTAAAGGCATGGAAGTAACTTTGTTAAGGACAGTTTGCTGGTTTATGTATAGTGGTATTGTGGCTTGAATTACCACGACCCTGACTTTGAAACCACCCTGCACTGAGAGAAGCTTGTATGCTGCTTGTAACCGGTTTTTTGAGTTCCTGACAGGTAACACATGGTCCCGTGGTAAGGATTCTTGAATTTCTCGAGTCGACCACTTTTCCTTGAATTTTCTTCGCCTCGTCGACCCATCCTTGTAGTTGGTTGATCGACAAAAAGAATTTTATTATTTTAAATAGCCATTTCATTCAGTTTTTCCGTTATCTTCTTGAACCTTCTGTTGACGTCATTAGTGGAAGCTTTGACCAAATTTTCAGTAGCTTTTATCATCGACGTTTGATTTCTCATGTATTCTTTGAGCTGCTGTTGATTTTCCGGGTGGTTTTCATTATTGTATATCTCTATGATTGAGACCAACGGATCAAACCAATTGCCGGCGAACAATATCATCGGACATGGTCTTTTCGTTCGCTGACCAGATTTTTCCATTATGAAATTATTGTTTTCTTCTATTATCTTTAGTTGCTGCTTGATGCTATTTGTCGCAGAAGTACATTGCTGTTCAAATTCTTGTAGCTTCGGACAGATTTTTTCCGCTTTTTCAATGAGCATTGGAGCAACCTTTAGTACGTCGAAGAAACCTTGGAAGTCGTATTAGAAGAACAACTTACAATTTGAGTTCACCACCTCTTCTCTTCCGATCTTGTCCAGAAAAACTGACGCGTTGCTCCCGAATTCTTCAATCTGTACTCTGCTCTTATTTTAATTTGGAATTGGAGCCGATGAAACCACTTGGAAAAGGCACAATGCTGTTACGACGCTTGTGTTTGGTTTCGTATATCTTTTGGGTGGGGTTTGGTTGCTCTCAATATCTTCTCTTGGTAAAGGACATACTTTAATCAGCAATCTTTATATTTCTACACCACTCGTCTTGATAGTGACGATTTCACTTTCTTATCTTTTCCTTTGGTGGTGTCCACAATTCTTCCCATCGGCCATTTTGCTGGATGTGTATTTTCTTGCGTTACTAGCACCTCTTGACCTTCAATGAGATTTTATTATCGTGTTGCCACTTCGATCTTTTTTAAAGTAACACCAAGTAGTCTTCTTTCCACTTTCTCCAAAACGCTGCAGTAACCTCTATCTGTCTTGTCTTCCGATTCTCGCCTTTGCTTCAATGTTTTCTAGACCAACCAGTGTCTTCCATTGAGAAAATGTCCAGGTGTCAAAACTTCGTCAACTTCAGCGTCACGACTCATTGCGATAAAAAGTCGTGAATTTAATACTGCTTCTATTTGGCACAAAAGCGTAGAAAACTCTTTAAACGTGAAGCTGTTTTTACCGACCACAAGATTTAGGTGATATTTCACCGATTTCACTCCGGCTTCCCATAAACCTCCCATGTAGAGACTTCCAGTTGCAATAAAATGCCACTTGATACAGTCCTTCTCCATGGCATGTGCTACTTTGTTATATGCCAGAATTGCTGCTGCCAGTTCGTTTTCCAATTTCTTTGATGCTCCCACGAAGTTTGTACCGTTAACTGAGTACAAATTGAGACTCTTGCCTCGTCTTACGATAAATCGATGCAATGTTTCGAGAAATTTGTCTGTTGACATATCACTTACTACTTCCAGATGTATTGATTTCGTGCTCATACAGACAAATAGACAAATGTTCGCTTTGTGTGATTTTTTTACATATCCTGTTGGGCAACGAACTCGAAAAGGACCCGCATATTCAACACCAGTGTACCCAGCGGTAGCTGGGTAGACTGCACATCAGTTGATCGGCCCAACAATCCAATTTTTTTTGTTCAACAAAGCTTCTTATTAAATTTAGCGCACCATGTAGAAAGGAACTGGATTTCTCCAGAATTTCTTTTAGATTGCCTGTACCAAGAAGGTTTACAACAATGGTGCTCTAATGTTAAGCTTGTGGCACATGGACTTGAATCTATGCCAATTCACTGAATTGAATTCAGCATCGTCGCTTGAACGACTACCTTTGAAGTTGTGTTGCACCTGGTCAAAAGTTTGCCCAAAGGTAAGGTCTAGCTACCTCTATTGTGTTATGTAATTTTATTTATTTGCCTTATATTTTAAACCACAGCCACAACCAATGAGAGACCAGATCAAAGGTAAACCAATGATCTGGAGCTGTCTCTCCCCGCTGTACCAAATCAACCATTGGTCCGGTGTCGTGCTACTGTTGAGTAATAGTCATAATTGTTGTGGTGTGATTGCAGTAGCACTACCAAATTCGAGTCCAGGTGACTCCAAGTAGTTGGTCAACTTGTGCACCTCTCCTTTTCCGCTAAAAAGCGAACTATGCACAGCCCATTTAGCTGGACAAGGACCAAAAGGTGGTTGGATGTCTACCACCTTTACCAAAGACGCGAGGTTCGAAAAACGTACTCTTAGATTTTTCCAAGCCCGTTCCCTTGTTTGTGGTTTCGCTAGATAGCCCAGCATGTAGAGTTATCTTGTGAGCAGTGTCCAGTATTACGTTCCTAAGATCACTAGATGCTTCATGACGAACGGTGGAATTGCATTTTGCAGCCGGCCACCGACTTGCAATATACCATCTTCATCCAGAAATGGATACCACGGAAGAATTTTGTTCTTTGTCTCCAAAGGCACTTTATTTTGTAAAGCCTGGATTTCAGTTTCGAACTCCATTTGTTGTTGCAGTTTTATCACTTAAACCTTAGCTTTTCCCCACTCATGTGAGATATATTGGAAACGTTATTTTGGTGCGCAGTTTTGTAACAAGGCGCCACACGTAAGCTAAAACACTCTGCAACTGATTTATGGGGGAGTATTTTGTGATGTGAATGATGCACGCTTTTAGCTGGTTTGGTGAAATTCCTCTTGATGCGACGTCAGCCGGATTTTACTCAGAATTAATGTAGCTTCATTTTACTGTTAGCAATTGTGCGGTATAAAACTTTCGTTTTGACAAATTTTTCTTTGCTCGATTTATTTTTAATCCCAGCTAGCGTGATTTGCGAATCGCTTCAATCATGTAAATGGACATTCTCACCTAATGTCGGTAGCATTTTTACCAATCTTTGCTTAGAATGCAGCTACGTAGGCCTTTTCGGAAGGTTCGCAAAATCTTTTTAGATTCATAACTTCTTGTCCTTGGCTGCCAATCCAACGGGGAATGCTGATTTCCATCAATCTTGGAAGCTCATTTGAAACTTTTTTCCAGAAATCCGCTTGGCTACTGCAGATTTCGGTGTCCTTGAAGAGTCACTGAAGTAAGCCATCCCAATGTGGAATTTTCACTATGAACGTGAAACTGTCCTCTTTCGGATTATTTTGAAAGCCTACTGTTTTAAAAGCTTCATCGTTTTGTGTGACTTTTCTCTCAGCCACATCGTTTTTGATGACACTCTCTGTGATCCATTCATCGTTGGCGATCCACTTTCTTAAATGCATTCCAGCTTTCTCTAACATCGCTTAGATCTCTCGTCGAATTCTGATGCAGTCGTCAACGTCTTGCAGCCCGTCATCAAATCGTCCATGTAAAAATTGTTTTTGATGATTTTTGAAACATCGTCGCTGGACTTGCCGAAAGTGTTCGCTACTTTATGTAATCAGCGAACCGCCAAACACGACGCGGACGAAGTTACATACGCGACAGTTGACAGCTTATACTCCTGTATAGCAGCTTTCGGATTCTGCCTTCATAATATAAGGTGGTGTTGCTGATCTTCTTCTCTTGTTTTGATTTGGCGATACATTTTTTCTTTGTCTGCTGTCACCACATGTCAACATAATCGCCAGTTTGCCAATATGTCAAAGATATCTCTTTGTAATTTTGGACCCACCAGCATAACGTCATTCAAGCTGAAACCATTGCTTGTTTTCGATGATGTGGCAAATAATATTTGCCATTGTCCACTGCTTCCATATGGCCGAGCTCCAGATACTCTGTCATGAAAGCCGTATAATCTTTCAGGAGTTTGGGTTTCTTTTTGAACTTCTGCTCCATCTGCATGAATCTCGCCAGTTCTTGTTTTTTTCGGATCTTCAAGCTGAAAATCGTCCCGAAACGGAATTGCGCCGACGAGACGTCCATTTTCACCCTGTCTAGTTGTCCTTTAAAAAATTTCTTGGCAACGCAACTCTTCCTCGACGTCGTTGTCGTCGTCACTCTCAAGCGCCCAAAACCGATCCAGATCGTCTATTTTGATTTTCGTTGTCGTCGCCGTGATCAATTGTTTACGTGATTCTCTTGCTATGTTGCTAGAAATTATCCAACCTAACTTTGTTTTTTGGCACAGTGTATCTTTTATAGGTTTGTCACGGCCCATCATTATTGCTTGAAATAAGTTTGCGCCGATAATCATGTCAATTCTGCTCGGTCCTATTTTCGCTTTTTCCTTTAAGGTATGGATGCTTTTTCTTGATATATCAAGAAACTTGCGCACGCTTTCTTCGCAATTCAATTTTAGCGGCTCTATATCTAAGACTCGGTTTAGGTGGTTATCAAATATTTTACGATCATTTTGGTATCGTTTATGAATTAGTTTCTATGCTGCTTCATAGTTAGTAGGTGACCAACCACCAGCTTTGCTTCTCCATTCAGACATGGTTTTTGGTAATTTAGTCTCCTGGCATTGATGATGTCTGTTGTGAATTGTTTCACAGAATAACTTAAAAAACGTAGGCCATTCCTTGGAATTTCCATTAAAATGTGGAAGCTCTAGCTTAGAAATTCGGCAACATCGAGTTCTGATATCCTCGATTCTTCTTTGGGCAAAATCAGCCTGTTTGCATGCTTTTACTCTTTAGCGCGTTCACTTAGCTTTATCATTGCCGTCGTGATATCCATTTTAAGACGGTTAATTCCCCTTCTGTTGAAAGCCTGACTATGATACCGACCATATTATTCATCTCAGTCAAGATGTACTCCAGTCGGCGATGACAACCCACTACTTTTGATACATTTGGCATCTCTTTGAACGCGTCGGCCTCTTGCATGGCTTCTCTTGGCATATCTGCTATATCATCCAAGTCTTCAACCAAGCTATCAACTGGACTTGGTGATCGTAGCAAGGCGGACGCCTTCGACTGGCTGTCGATTGGTATTGGTTCAGCACTAGGTGCTGAAGTTGCACCACTAATCCCGGGCTTATTTTTGTCGTTGACCTCCACTTTCAATCGCGCTTAACCGCAACACATTCGCTATTATCTTTTAGTTACCCTACTTAGCAAATTTGTTGACCTTAAAGAGGTAATTGTTTTGGTCGCCTTGTTGACCTTGCTATGCCTCGACCCACAGTTGGTTTAACCAACGATTGCTGCTAACAGGAATTTATTTGCGCTTTTCTAACGCAAAACGTTGCTTTATTTATTAAAAAATATTTAATACAAACGCTGTGTTTGTAAGGCAGCAGCGTGGAGTCCTTAATTTCTATTGGTTAATTTTACGACTTATTCTAATACTGTGTTTGTAAGACAACAGTGTGATCCTAAATCTACATTGGTCGCTTATCTATTTCTTATCGTCATATGGTCGCCAGATGTTGTAAGGGTTCAGCGGCGGCTTGCGGCCGTTCTGCTGCAAATGCACTACTTGCAGCAGCCATTTAGAGATGAACACTACGTATGGTATCAGATTGCAGCCTTATCGTTGTTCACACACCGTACGATATTTTATGTTCATTCTTTAACAGCTACACTTCGCCGACCGTGTTGCTATAGGGGTGAATTCACTTTGGAATTTCACCTGTTCAGGACTGAACATAGGACCACCTACAGCGTGTAGCTAGGACTAGTAATAAGTAATAAAAATATGTTAAATGTAATTGTAGTCCTAAGCAAATGTTAGAAATATGATAAGTAACAAATGCATGATACATGTTGTGGGAAAATAAAGATAAGGGTAGGTACAGCATGCATATATGTGGCAAGCATCTGGCTACCATATGGTGTCAGTAACGATAGGACAAACCCGATAAGCGACCAATGTAGATTTAGGACCACACTGCTGTCTTAGAAACACAGTGTTAGAATAAGATAGAAATAAATAGTATTAACCAATAGAAATTAAGGAACACCCGCTGTGCCCTTACAATCACAGCGCTAGTTTTAAGAACTATTATTAAAATAAGGATCGTTCGTCAGAGCGACAGTCAGTACTAATAAAGAGTTTAAAAGATCGCGTCGTGGTACACTTTCATTCCGTTGCCTATAAATCACCCTTTCATCAATGTCCACCGCCTACGGTTTTCACCAGATGTCCATCCACTTGCCCTAATAAATGGAAACGCAGAATACCCAAAACTGTTGTCGCTTCTCCAGGTGGCACGGCTCCCAGGGTGACAGTTCGATCGACCTTGCCACAATTCGGCCGTGCAGCAAGGCGGGCTGCTCGAAATCATGGTACCGCAGGTCCTTCATTGTTATGGCATCTGGGGAACGCCATCCACATTTCCTTACCACCAATTCCTTCAGCAGCCCACGCACCCTCTCCTCCGATGAACTTAATTTCGCCGCCTGCCATTACAACTCGCCTGCGGCCATCTCGAGGTCATAAAGCGCGTCGGTCTTCTACGCCACAAGAGCGTAATGCGTTTTCGATGTATTTTTATACCCTGAACATACTGTACCAGGGTAAAACAATAATTAATCAATTATGTAGATGTATCGACGCACAATGAGCCCTTTTGAGTTTCTACGTTGCAAAAACCATATCTTCCGAACTAATAAACATAATTGTCGCGATGCTTTAAAAAAAGGAAAAAAAAACATAATTGTGTGTGTTCAAACAAAAAAATGTAAGTAGTAAGCTACTACAACGCATCGTATTTTAAATTTACATTCTTTTGGAACATTATCTACACTTTTGAATTTTTTGTCAGGAAATTGAACAATAAAATGAAAGTGTACGAATTTTTTTTTTCCCAACATTTTCTGGATCGCATTACTGAAGAACGCAATGTGTTTTGTTGGAGGGGTGCAATCATATCAGCTGCGAAAGTGCGTCGTAATTGGAGCTGATTCGTGAAGCTTCAAATTTAACCGATAAGCTGGCAAGCGCCTTGGAAAATACGAGATTACGTCGTGAAGAGCTTAATCTCAGATTTCCAACCAGGTACTTTTCACAAAGTAGGCTGTGCCTGCAGTGACAGCCGTGCGAGATGACGAAGTACATATACCAGAACGAAATAAAGTTGCTCTTATTCATCTATGCTTTTCACTTAATCAAAAAATACCAGTGAGGACGAAAATGTATACTCTTCTTAATGAAACCTTCAGGCAATTGGTCTGGTTACACCAAATTACTACTTGCGAAATTTCAACGCTCTATCTTAAGAAACAAAAAAGTTCCACACACAACGACTTCAACTTTGCTCCTCTTCTTTATTTTGTGTGGCAGGTACCAGTTCCAGTTGTCCGATCTCAATGAAACTTTCAGGCATTTGGATTGGCTTTAGTTTACTTGTATAATTTCAGCGCTTTATCTTGGAAATTAAAAAAGTTTTTAAAAACGATTGAACATTTTTTTTTTCTTTTTTTCGTATGGTGGCTACCAGTTTCAGTAGTCTGATCTCGCTGGTTCCGAGCAATGTGTCATCGTAATAAATTACAAGGGTCTGTGCCAAATTTCAGGTCGATAGCTTCAAAACTAAGGGAGGAGTTTGCATACATAAAGACAGACAAGCGGTCATAGCCATATCAACTCGTCTTGTCATCCTGATCAAGAATATATATACGTTGTATAGTCGGCCACGCCTCCTTCTGGGTGTTACAAACTTCGTGACAAAACTATAATACTTTTCACTTCGTGAAATGTGACCCGTTATAAACCTCTATAAATAAATGTTTTCCCTATGTTGAAATTAATTCAAACCTTTGTATGTAATCTATTAGTTTGAGTTTGGGTGAACTATTTTTCCCCTTTTTTCCAATTTTTCTGGCAACCTTACTAAAGTTCCTTGTCTTTTAGGTGTTACCAGCTTAATTTCAAGTTATATAACTGTGCGTCCTTACGAATAAGAGTTTTAAACGAAATATTGTATATCATGTAAGCTCACAATGTATCCCCAAAACCCGCTTCCCCTTCTTTTTCCATATTCTCTGCGATAGCTCGTCCGTCGGCGAATAACTTCAACTCATTAACGAGAGCCGTATGTGTCCGCCTGCTGGCTGTCTCATGTAGTTCCGCGAATACCGATGACACATACCCGACCACTTGATAGGGCCCATCGTATTTTTGCGCCAATTTGGCCGCAATATTTACCACTGCTTTTGATAGATATTGCTGCATTACCAACACTTTCTGTCAGACTTCTGGTCTACATTCGCGTCGCCTTAGTTATAAGTCCTGGCCTGATCCTGATAGGCTTTCGTCTTTGATTTTCTTAAAATCTCGAAAATCTCGAGCATCTTCGCCTGGTGTATGCCTTTATTTTCTTCAATGCGCCCTGACACTAAGGCTACTTCGTCAAACAATGAATTTGGCTGTGACGGCTCTCGCCCCTGTGCCGAAAATACCGGCATATATCCCGTGCTATCGGTCATGCTGGTATTGACTGCTAACGTGAGCTGCGCGATGCATTCATCTCATCGCCGCTGCACGATGAGACGAGTTCATACACCATGTCTGTCTGTCTGTTTCAGTGCAAACTCCATCTAGAGTTTTAAGCATATCGAAAAATTTTAAACGCAAAAGTTCTTCAGATATATTATATTAAGTCATTGTATATCTAAGAATTATTTCGACCGGACCACTATAGCATATAGCTGCCA
Organism: Phortica magna; assembly: GCA_037044515.1. Lineage (NCBI taxonomy): Eukaryota > Metazoa > Arthropoda > Insecta > Diptera > Drosophilidae > Phortica > Phortica magna. The sequence continues at coordinate 10,435 of JBAMBP010000925.1, read as the reverse complement.
TTGGAAAGATCGGTTAAAAATGAGGTTTTGGCTTGAATCGACTCAATATTTTGCTTTAAAACTGTTTTGACATAAAGAAAGATAATAGGCAACCAGTAAGGACGTTATCTTCGGCCTTGCCGAAGATGTATACTCTTCACGACACTTTTTGTGGTACACCCATTTTATTTTTGGAATCTTATTTCTTTTTGTCCACATAGCCTACAGATCAGTTTTCGTTGTTATACCTCATTGAGTGCCAGATATATAGGAACTTTTGGTTTTGGTCATATGTGGGAGGTGCCACGCCCATTTTGATATCAAAATAGCTTTTAAGCCACATTATCAACAAAAGTATGAAGTTTAGAGTCGATTAGTTAAGACACAAAAAAGTTTTCCGTACAACGACTTAAATTTGGTTTCTCTTCCTCTTCTTCATTTTGTATGGCAGGTACCAGTTCCAGTAGTCCGATCTCAACAAAACTTACAGGCAATTGATCTGGTGACACTAAATTACTACTTTTGAAATTTCAGCAGCCTAACTTCAGAAACAAAAAAGTTTCCCATACAACGATTTAAACTTTGCTTCTCTTCCTCTTCTTCATTTTGTATGGCAGGTACCAGTTCCAGCAGTCCGATCTCAATGAAACTTGCAGGCATTTGATCTGGTGACACTTACTTACTACTTTTTAAATTTCAGCACTTTATCTTCAGAAATAAAAAAGTTTCCCATACAACGATTTAAACTTTGTTTCTCTTCCTCTTCTTCATTTTGTATGGCAGGTACCAGTTCCAGTATTCCGATCTCAATGAAATTTTCAGGCATTTAGCCTGGCTACGGTTGTTCACCACTGGTATAATTTCAGCGCTCTATCTTGGAAAACAAAAAAGTTTTTTATACAACGATTGAAATTTTTTTTTCTTCTTCTTTTCGTATGGTGGCTACCAGTTCCAGTGGTCCGATCTCGCTGGTTCCGACCAATGTGTCATCGTAATAAAATACAAGGGTCTGTGCAAAGTTTCAGGTCGATAGCTTCAAAACTGAGGGAGGAGTTTGCATACATACAGACAGACGGACAGACGGACAGACGGACATGGCTATATCAACTCGTCTTGTCATCCTGATCAAGAATATATATACTTTGTATAGTCGGCCACGCCTCCTTCTGGCTGTTACAAACTTCGTGACAAAACTATAATACTTTTCACTTCGTGAAGAGTATAAAAATGGTCAAGATACTACAGCATGAGATCCCATAGGAATGATCGGTCAATACGGTTTTTGTTAAAAAAAACTTTTTTGTTCTTTAATATAAACAAACCAAACTTTGCAAATACGTGTTTTTATGAATACTTGACGATACTGCTAAGTTTCATAAGAATAGGGCATAAATGCGTGGCACCGTGCATACAGAAAAAAAACTTTCAATTGGGCTTTCGCTCAATTGTCTTGGACGCTATACAAGACTGTAGAATATAGTATGACTGCATTGTTTTTTTCAAGACGAAATAGAAAAAGGGCGTGGCTACGTATATGATTCTTATTAGAAAATCAATAAAAAAGACTTTTCTGTGAAGAATAATTGAAAAAACGTTTACAAGAGTATAAGCAAATAACTCCCTTACCTTTTTAAATTAATTTTAATTAATTAATTTTGAGCTTCGTAATGCTGGCTGTCCTTGTCATACCGTCAAACAGGATGAATTAATTAACTGAGAAATTTTTACAATTTCGGTACATCTGTTTCCACTTTTACCGCGCGTGGCACGCACGCTTCGTGGGGACGCTACAGATACGCAGGACGTCCACGTTTTGTCTTTCGTTTGGGTCCAGCAGAGTCAGCCATGTACTGGAAGCCTGTTTGCCCCGTCATATGTCGACCTGTTCATTAGGGTTTAGGATCACCTAACTCGGGGATAACTACTGTCCCTGGAGAGCCCATCTTGGTGGAAGAAACGTAGCACTAGTCAACTCCATCGCTCACCCGCCGCAACTCTTGCGTGTTAACACCCACTGCTCAACTGGGTACCCATGCTTCATTACCAGTCAAGGCGGTCTTATGGACTCCAATAAGCCTTGTTCTTGTCGGTTTCCTTCGCCGTTTCCTGCCAGTCCACAACAATCGCGTGTATTGGTTCCCCGTCTCCCGCAGTTCCCACAAAAGATTGCAAATTCGTTTCTGTATTATTGTAGAAGTAGCTATCTTAACCACAACGCCTGCCAGCCGTGCGTGGGTTGATTTGCCCTGGGTTCGTACACCATTTCACACCAGGCTTATTTCGAGCTTGCGCACCGCGTCAAACTCATCCACCAGTTGAAGCTGTTAATCTAGCGTGCTGATACGACTCTTTAGTTTGTATATAGACATTTGGTGCCGACTGTTCTGGTAGATCTGATTGAGCTGTTGCGTCTCAGTGTCGCATGATACGCTTTCTTGTCAGGACATACTCAGGTAACGAATCTTTTGCCCATACAACCTACCTACTGATTAAGTCTTGTGCAAGGCTACGCGAGACGAAGAATTTGATGAAATCTGTTTTAACGTGACCCAGGTATCCAATTGCTGCTCATTATAGCATTACCAAGATCAGGTTCTGCCCTGCAAAAGTTGTAGCATCATTGTCGGCAGTTTATCCTGCGGAGTCTGATATACCCTAGCTGTTTAGTGTTAAGTAAGCATTAATTAAATTTAGAAGATTGCATTAGTTAAATGTTGAACATTGCACTTTAAATTTAGAACGCACATACTATTAAGTAATAATATCAAAGTGATAAGTTAGCAATTATAGCCAAGTAACAATGACCCACTTTACTCTGCTTTGCTGTGTAAGGAAATTGCAAGCATATTTGCTGAATATGCAAAATGTATATTATATAAGTTTAAGTGTTCAACAAAGAGAGCAGTAGCAGCAACAGCCACTGAAGAAACCCAACCAACTATTTTCATTCTTCAACGTCACTCCAGCGTAAGGCTCAAACATTAGTTTTCACAATTCCGCAAGTTCATGTGCTTTGTGGAATCATCTCAACAACCGCTCTAGATTATGTGCTAAGAGCATCATTTAGGGAAATAAAGAACAAACATTGGTGACCCCGACGAGCCTTACGTTACGACACACTAGCAATGGTGTGAATACTCAGAAATAATGATAAAGACAACATTAAAAAAGTATTCAAAGCTAAGGACACACAAAAGTGGATGGCGAAACAAGAAGAGATTGGCGATGAGATCCGAAGGATCGCCAATTAAAAAAAAAACTCGGCCAGTCGGAAGACGACGACTGCCTTTAACACGGGCCGGCTGGATCAGCTGAATGTCCTGTGGGAACGGTTCTACTGAAGCTGAAAAACGAGAAAGGTCCGTGCGCCAATTTAAAAAAAAATTCGGAATGTGCGACGCACATAGCCACTTCGGATACAACGTGGATGTCTACCAGAAGGCAGAGGCACAAGAAAATGAGCTACGTGCGGTGCCATAAAAGGAGGCATCACGTTTGGGGGGATATCTATCACAAGTGCAGCTCCCCAAAGTGTTAATTCCGAGGTTTCCTGGAGACAATCCGCAATGGCAACAATTTGCAGATATCTTCCTGAAAATGATTCGCGAGAAAGAGATGCAAGAGAGGCCTAATGGCAGCTCTTACAGAAGAAACGAGTAATTGTAACATAGACAACCGAACGCACTTTGGTCCAAAAGTCGATTTTTTTTGGCATAAACTCTAAAAATTCACATACAGACCTCAAACTTCGCACATATTTCAATCTCTGCGACCACGCCCTCTCTTGCCTCCCATACAAACAATTTTGGTAGTATTATTATGAGGAAAAATTTAGAAAGACTCTAAATTCAGACAAATTAGTTAAATTTATTTTAGGAATAACTTAAATATCTTAAACATAATTTGCTTCTTTTTCTAGTGTTGAGTTCGTTTCTTTAAGGACCAAGGCCACGAATGCATTACATTCTTTCTTAGCAGAAACTGCTGCAGCATGCATAAGAAGATTTGCGTTGTTATCTTTTTCAATCGTAAGCTCAGATGCCAATCTCCTTTTCAATCTTGGCCCTGCGTTTGAATAAGACAAAGTTGGGCGTCCAGGTTGTTGTGGTGTCTTACACTTTTCATTTATGTAATTGATATTTTAGACGACATTCGTTTAGCATGCTTTGATTTAAAACGTTCAACAATATATGTATGTAGTTACATTTGGAAAGTTTTTCTTTTATAAACGATTCAAAAGAACTTATTTTTTTATTTATTTCTAATTTTTTGACGTCTTTTACGTGGTAATTGATCATTTTTTATAAATCCAATCAGACACAAATGATATTATACGATTGTTGCTGCGCCAAATATCGAAAAGATCGCTTTGAAGAAACTGTAATGACCCTGAATTTTCTTGAATTGTGAGAAAAGGGAGACGAACGGGGAAAAGTTTTTAATTAGCGTTAAAGAACGACATTTATTTGTACAAACTGACGTACTTAGTTTTTGTTGACAGAAGTTGGTTCGTTAGTTTTCCACGAAACACAAGGAACGCATGTTAATTCTCTTCAAAAATACACATAAATTGGACAGTAAACACAGCTCAAAGACTGAAGTCTTAGATCTTAAATCTACTATATACAGTGAAAACTAGATACCTTGATCTTCAATTTCCAATATTAACTTTAGTTTGTTCTGACAAAGAATTTTGATTTTTACGCACAAACGTAAACAAGACCAGTAAGGGAGCTATTTTCGGCTACGCCGAAACTTATATACTCTTGCAAACGTTTTCACAATTATTCTTATTAGGAAATCCTTTTATAATTTTCCAATAAGAATCATGTAAGTAGCCACGCCCATTTTCTAATTTGTCTTAAAGAAGGCAATGTAGTCAATTTTCACTACATTTTTCAATCTTGTATCTCGTCTGTTTACAGAGAAAGCTCATTTTTAAGTTTTTAGTTGTATGGGCGGTACCACGCCCTCATGTCTGATTTTTATAATATTCTGGATTTTAGTCAGGCATTAATAAAAACACGTAAATGCAAAGTTTAGTTTGCTTATATTCAAGAACAAAAAAGTTTCTCGAACAAAAACTGTATTTTTAACCGATCGTTCCTATGGGAGCTATATGCTATAGTAGCCCGATCTTGACCATTTTTGCACGGTATCTTTATTGATGTTAAAAAAGTTTTTGTGCAAAATATTGAGTCGATAACTCCTAAAACACGCGGTTTTTTAAGCAAAAACCTCATTTTTGAACGATCGTTCCTATGGGAGCTATATGCTATAGTCATCCGATCAAACTGAATTTTACATACCAAATACCTTTTTTTGCTAACTATAAAACTCTGGGTGGAAATCGCATTGAAACAGACAGACAGACGGACAGTCGGACGGACAGACGGACATCGTTATTTGAACTGGTCTCGTCATGCTGATAGAATATATATACTTTATATAGTCGGAGATGTCTTCTTCTCTGCGTTGCAAACTTCATGACAAAGTTAATATACTCTTTTTGCAAAAAGAGTATAACAAAGTGGCGTCGATTTCTTAATCCGAAGCAGCTGATCGATTGTGTACTTTTGAAAGCTCACAAAAAGTTTCAGGGAAGCTTTTAAAGACTTTATTTTTTTAGTTTTAATATGTATGATCATCATACTATGATGTATTAACTTTAAGAATTTAAAATCAAAAATACAAAACATTTGCATAAAAATTTCGACTTTATGCCAAAAAATCTACCTCTTGGACCATAGTGCGTTGGTATGAAAAACTTTTTTGTTTTCCAAGATAGAGCGCTGAATTATACAAGTAGTAGTAAACCCTAGCCAGACTAAATGCCTGAAAGTTTCATTGAGATCGGACTACTAGAACTTGTACCTGCCATACAAAATGAAGAAGAGGAAGAGAAGAAAGTTTAAGTCGTTGTATGGAAAACTTTTTTGCTTCTTAACTAATTGACTTAAAACTTCATACTTATGTTGATAATGTGGCTTAATAACTATTTTGATATCAAAATGAGCGTGGCACCGCCTTCATATGACCAAAATCAATAGTTTCCATATATCTGGCACCCAATGAGGTATAACAACGAAAATGGATCTGTAAGCTATGTGGACAAAAAGAAATAAGATTCCAAAAATAAAATAAGCGTACCACAAAAGGTGTCGTGAAGAGTATACATCTTCGGCAAGGCCGAAGATAACGTCCTTACTAGTTTCAATTGTGGCTGAAGCTTTCATTCCTTATCTCAGAGCACTTGCGCTTTTCAACTCCTTGTAGACTTTACAGCCTCGCCAGTTCAGAGTCTGCACTTTTTCACTGATCTGTCTTCCTAGTTTTTCGGGCAGTTTACGAAACCGTGAGATTATTACAAACGACGCAGACAGACATCAGCATTCAGAAAGCCCAAGTGTGTATTCTTGGCAGTTAGTGAACTGCCTTGGATTTTTTCGCTTTGAAAAGTTGTTTGGATTATTGGACTTTGCTTAAGATTTTGATTTCAGCCAGTGTTGAGTCAAATCCTTTTAGTTCCACTTAAAGCCCATTGCAGCTTTTGGGCTGGTGTTCACCTGTTTAATTGAAGCACTTAGTCACTACGCGGAGTTCTGCCTCTGTTTTGAATTGTACTTTTGTTTTGTGTATATTTCTCTTTTTTAGTAGAATTATGTGAAAATTATCACAAACACGCGCAACTGAACTTGATGAATAGTACACTTTTTTCCCGTTTTTTCCCGAATGTATATTGCTCGTTGAGTGCATATGACAATTAAAAACCAGTAAGGGAGCTATTTTCGGCTATGCCGAAACTTATATACTCTTGCAAACGTTTTCACAATTATACTTATTAGAAAATCCTTTTTAATTTTCCAATAAGAATCATGATGAGCGTAGCCACGCCCATTTTCTAATTTGTCTTAAAGAAGGCAATGTAGTCAAACTTCACTACATTTTTCAATCTTGTATCTCGTCTGTTTCAAAGAAGTCTCATTTTTAAGTTTTTAGTTGTATGGGCGGTACCACGCCCTTATGTCCGATTTTTATAAAATTCTGGATTTGAGTTAGGCATTAACAAAAACACGTAATAGCAAAGTTTAGTTTGCTTATCTAAGAACAAAAAAGTTTTTCTAACAAAAACTGTATTTTTAACCGATCGTTCCTATGGGAGCTATATGCTATAGTAGCCCGATCTTGACCATTTTTGCACGGTATCTTTGTTGATGGCAAAAAAGTTTTTGTGCAAAATATTGAGCCGATAACTCCTAAAATACGCGGTTTTTTAAGAAAAAACCTAGTTTTGAACGATCGTTCCTATGGGAGCTATATGCTATAGTCATCCGATCAAACTGAATTTTACATACCAAATACCTGCAAAGAGAAGAAAATTTCGCATTGAAACAGACAGACAGACAGACAGACGGACGGACGGACATCGTTATTTGAACTCGTCTCGTCGTGCTGATCAAGAATATATATACTTTATATAGTGGGAAATGTCTCTCTTTTTACAAGAATATAATAAATTATTTGAAAAAATAAAATATTTAATGATATTAACACAGCTGATGAAGATCTTTGAGGAATTATGCAGATTGGCGCTGCAAGGCGAATCATTTTGATCAAAAAAATAGAGAATTTTATGGATTGAGTACATTAAAGCGATTGTATGCAGCAGTTGTCTCAGCTTTTCAAGATACATACAACTAGCTCTCCAAGTGTGTTATGAAATCTGACTTTTTCTTATACATTATTTGCACACGATGCCGAATTGCCCCATTTTTCACACCTGAACTATTTGAACGCCTAAATTTAAATTAACTTCATCGCCATTTTATTTTACCTCTCCGAGACCAGTGAAAAGTAAAAATTGATGATATAGAAATATAATTTTGCAGTTTATTTGCTGTATAGGGCGTGAAGTTTTCGGTGCGAACTCGGCAGTTTTTTACATATTAGTTAGTTCTGCACGAATACATTCATATATGAAAACATTCAGTGTTCAACTGAGTCATACTCAAGCTTTACAATACAACGCACAACAAAGTATGAGTAAATGTTGTGTTGAGTGAAAGTTGAAAGCTTTCGAAACAAAACAAGTGAATGCTTATGAATATGAGGTTGAGAATCATTCGAATTGATAGACAATTCTGTTGTGTTGAAAATAAATAATGTTGTGTTGGACAAAAAATGAGAGAAATATAAATTTTTTGTTTTACATATTTTCAAAATAAAACTAGAAACTAAAATTTTATATTTGGCATCGCCCATTGAATTTGGTGATCGAGTTATAGTCTTTTTAAAAAGTGGATAGTGTAAGTTGCCGGGAAACAGTGGGCGTGGCATAGAACCGTTCAAATTTGAAATGCTGCCGACCATCACGAGTCAACCTTCCAAATCAAGTCTCCATCTCTTGAAGTTTTCGAGAACCCCCTTCTATGCGTTACATCCATTTCGGCCAAGCAAACACAATATACCCTGGTACACAGAAGAGGCCAACAGACCTTGTACGGCCTTTACTGTTCCTGAAAATGTTCTAATGGAAGGTCATGCCCGTTGGCCTGCATTCGGCTGTCCATTTTTCGACGCGCTTTGCTTACCTGGACACCATAGTCTTCATGGGGTCGAAGGACCAAGGAAGTGTTTTGGTGGAGCTGTTGTTTCTTCTTGGCTGCAGCAAAAGATAGTCAGCTTGGAGAAGCACCCCGAGGTGATTAGTGCTGATTTTTTGGGACAAATACCCACGTCAACAAACTTTTTTAACGGTTTTCTTGAAATTTTGAAAACATATACATATTCTTTTTTATTTAGGTCGTGGCAACTCTAATATAATTATCCCGCTTTATAACTGTCTTCACACTATGAGATAATCAGGTTATTATAATGAACTATGAGTTTACTGCTTAACTTACAGTTTCGGATAATCATGAGTGGCTACATGGACTTATTTTGTCATCCCGGTTAAGAATATGTATACTTTGTAGAGTCTAACTCTCGTCCTTCTGGCTACATACACTTTGTCCAACACATACTTAATATACTTGATACAAGGTGTATGCAAGGTATCAAATGGGATAGCTATGAATAAATACTTATAGAATGACTTAAAAATTAAATGAACTAATAATTGAAAAATTAAATTCAATAACTTCCAACTATATTAACATATTGTCAATAAAGCTATTTAGTGAAACTTCAGAAGATTTTGGCATTGAGGCCAGTACAGCAGGACAATTGGGAGGAAAAAAATATTCTTTGCATTAACTGTTGGACGCAAACAGGACACTTCGCAACAGCATGTGAATGGAAATAATGTAGGTGAAAGAGAAGGCACAGTTCGTTGCTATTACACATGTTACACCGGCTACAATAAGAAATGGATAAAAAATGTAATGCTTGCTACAGCGAGATTTTTACTATGAATTGTTGCGGCCTAAGGAGATACTACTTGTCATAAAGATCCCAACGCCTCACTTTGATGGATAGTTGTTGGAAAAATTTTGGGGTTGCAGACGGAAGAGCTGTTATCTGTAGCATCGCTGGGGCAGAAGAACAGAGTATATATGTATTGCTACAGAAGTATTGGAAATTGGACGAGTTCTCCTACAAAGCGTCCTGGTTTACCACTTCGGAAAAAATACCAAAAAATATAGTGGTCCTATCAAGAAGACTCCGAAATAAACAATACCTGGAGATGTACGAAGAATTTCTGCGTTTAAATATTTTCCATATGTTTACAACTCTAGGAGGAGTTTGCACTGAAACAGTCAGACTGACAGACGGACTGGAATATCAACTCACCTTGTCGATGAAGTATATATATATAGTCTCATACTTTTGTAACGACTGCGGGGAGGGCGTTGCTTACCATTTTTCAATTGAAACAGATTTCGTTATCATTCAATTTTAACTCTTCTAGACCAATTTGTTCTAGAGATAAAACGTTTGTATTTTTTTAATACATTTAGGCAAGTTGCTTTTACATACAGACGAACGGGAAGAATTTTTCTCATCCTTTGAGGCAGCTGATTGTAAAAATCAGCATAATCGTATTACTATAGCATATAGCTGCCATAAGAATGGTCGATCAAAAAGGAGGTTTTTGCTTACAGACCACTTTGACTTAAAGCTATCATCTAAATTTTTTGCACAAGATTGTCATGGACGACAATAGACACACTCTGCGAGTTTGGCGAAGATCGGAGAATATAGCTTCCCTAGGAGCAAGTGGTCATAAATTAGGTTTTCGCTTGTTATAACGGTGTTTGCGGAGTTATTGGCTCAATATTTTGCACAAAACGTCTTTCAGGTAAACGCAGATTTAATGCAAGAATGTTCAAGATCAGGCTGCTATAGCAGATAGCACTCATAGGAAAGGCCGGTCAAAAATAAGGTTTGTGTTATAAAATGATTATATTTTTCAAAGTTTTCTAAGAATCGGGCGTAGGGTCGTAGCACCGTTCAT
>JBAMBP010000924.1:0-47041 GCA_037044515.1 Phortica magna | reverse complement strand
GACGGTGGAACGTGAAGGCAGAAAGTAAAACTATGCTTGTTGTTGTTGCGTTTTATGACTGTTGGCGTGGGCGCGGCAACAACAACAGGTACTTAGCATGAGCGTGGTCACTGACGCTAGCGTCAGAATGACGGAACGTCAATTCAATGCATAATGTGTTGTTGTATTTGGCTATACAAAGTATATAAGACGCTAGCGTCAGAATGACGGAACGTCAATTCAATGCATAATGTGTTGTTGTATTTGGCGCGACCGATCTACACTGATCCGAATGATTCGCTTGCCGACAAACAACAACAATAAGGTCGATTGACACTGGCGCCTATACGACAAAGCGTGGTAGCGGCAGTTGAGTGCTAGCATAGGCAAACGCTGGCGTTTGGCGGCTTATTCTTGAGTCAATGACACAACAGCGGTGGATGATCAGTTGTTTTCGTACACAACTGCGCTGCTTTGCCTTTTCGTAAGCACAGCCAATGACAAAAGGCAGTGTGAGGCAGTGACGTCGCTGAAGGCTGACAGAAGTCGCCACAGTGGTGGCGAAAATAGTTGAACCTTGTGTTTTGCTCAGCATTTGAGGCGCTGCGATCTTCTTGGCGCCGCCTACCGCGTATTAATCGACGGTTGGCGTTGCAGCCAGTTGGGACGGACAGGCGCAGGCCTGACTGACGAAGTATTTGCGCCAGCAGAATAGCTTTGGATGAATTTGCAATTCCCAAGTAGTTAAGACAGCATTTAATAAGGCAAGTCAGTTTTTGGCGAGCATAGCTCTCTTCTCTTCTGGTTTGGACAAAAAGGAACACAACCTTTGCTCAGAATCGAAGCGCTCACATAAGCTGCAAGCGAGACTGACCAAAGCTGGGTAAGATTTCATTGTCTACAGTCCCAAACTATTTCTAGGTATTTATACCCTGTACATACTGTACCAGGGTATATTGTGTTTGTTTGGCCGAAATGTATGTAACGCAGAGAAGGAGGGGAGGGGGACCCTATAAAGTATATATATTCTTGATCAGGACGACAAGACAAATTGATCAAGCCATGTCCGTCCGTCTGTCCGCCCGTCCGTCCGTCCGTCCTCCCCAATGGTTCTCGGAAACTATAAAAGATAGAGACTTGAGATTTGGAGGATAGACTCGTGATGCTCGGCAGCAGATCAAGTTTGAACGGTTTTGAGCCACGCCCACTCCTTCCCGCCCAACCAGCTATGCCCACTTTTTTAAACGGCTATAACTTGAACACCAGAAACGCTAGAACAATGAAAGTTGGTATGTCGACTAAGTTGGTAAAGACCTACAAAACTGCATACCCCAATTTTCCCCCCTCCCCTTAATTACCCCTCAAAAAGTGTTTTATTGTTAATTACGATATCTTCAAAACCATGAAAGGTACGAACCTCAAATTTTGTGTGTACACTCAGTAAATACATACCCTTAAGACTGCATACCAGAAAATACCCCTCTGAATTTAGTACTACCCCTCAAAGACCATCAAACTTAAATTTTTCGTAAATTTCACTTTTTTTTTACAAAAATTTGTATATCTCCATAACTATAACAGATACGAACCTAAAACTTTGTATGCAGATTAAGGAAATGTATATCTTTAAAACTGCATACTTAATTTTTCCCCCTTACCCTTTATTACTCCTCAAATAGTGTTTTTATGTCAATGGCTATATCTCCGAAATTAATAAAGGCACTGACCTGAAATTTAGTAAGTAGGCAAAGTATTTATAATTTCATAAGACTGCATACCAGAAAATACCATTTTGTATTTGGACTACCCATTAGAGGTCGGCAAACTTAAATTATGGGTAAATTCCAGTTTATTTTGATTTAAATATGTATATCTCCACAACTATGAAATATACATGTCTGAAATTTTGTATGCAGGTTCAGTTAATATACGTCCTTTAAACTGCATACCGAAAAACACCCCTTTATTTCTAGCTTCCCCCCACAGAGATCAACAAACTCGAATTTTTCGAAAATACTTCACTTTTGACTGATTTTTGTGATATTTGGAACACCATTTAAATAGGTGAGGGAATGTGCAGGGTATTATATGGTTGAGTACACTCAACTATACCGCCCTTACTAGTTTTTTCATAAACTTGTTGTTGGTATAATTGATTTCTCATACTTACTTGGTCAGATTAGTTTCAACGTCCCACGAAGAAGTACAAGATACTTTGTCCCCATTACCTTGCACATATGCACAACTTACTATACCCTTCATAGCCCGTTTCGCGTTTTATGTATGAATTACAATAATCTTTATCAGATCATCTCACCTGAAATCTCTCTCTTGACACTCAACTCATCCATTCAGCGCTACATTTGTGAGTCTACTGTGGATTAGTGGCCTAACTACAGCGGCTTTTAGATGGACGTTTAACACGGATTCAAATTTAGTCTCTGACCACACGTGGCTGTGAGTTGGGGCATAGCTGGCTTAATGCAAATAAATTTCCCCCATTAATTATTATTTTTATATTTTTAAATAACTTTAAGTAATTTTATAGCAGTACATTGTTATTAATAAGCAAATAAACAAACACAACATACCGCGGTACAGTATGTACTGGGTTTCAAAAATGGAATTTACCAAAAATTTATTTTTATAAAAATCCTTAATACAAATGCTGTATTTGTAAGGCAGCAGCGTGGAGTCATTTTCTAACACTGTGTAAGACAACAGTGTGATCCTAAATCTATATTGGTCGCTTATCTATTTCTTGTCGGTATATGGTCACCAGATGTTGTAAGAGTTCCGCGGCGGCGCGCAACCATTCTGGTGCAACTAGTGCATTATCAGCCGTTGTGAGATGTGCAATACGAATGGTATTATATTGCAGCCTTATTGTTGTTCACACACCGTACGGTATTTTATGTTCATTCTTGAGCATTCTGCGGCGGGTCAGAAAATGTAATGGCAAATAATTTTTTCCGCTGTATACACCTTAACCTCGCATATAAGATTAGTATTATTATTACCAGACTGACCAATATCAGCGACGCATGCCCAGACGATGTGTGTAAATGTCTTTCAAATGGACCTTGTTTTCGTCCAGCTGTTGAATTTTTGCGTGCAGCATTCCAATTCTTTCGTGTTATTTATTAACACCTTGATCCCCATGGGTGCCAGTTCCATTGGCGTAACTTCAGCTTCTTTCACGGCAACTGGGCAGGAAATGTTGCCTTAACCGTTGAAATCGAGTATTGCCTCTGGTGCTGTTTATGCTGTTAATGTTACGCCACGCCCTCTCATTTTCCTGACGACATTTGTTGCGTTCTGCTTCTGACATCAAGTTATACGAGTTAGGGGCTGAGTGGAAAATAACATAATCCGCTTGCACCAGCGGAATCATCAGATGACCATTCCTTATTAAAGGCATCGAAATAACTTTCTAAAGGTCAGTTTGCTGGTTTATGTATAGTGGTGTTGTGGCTTGAATTACCACGACGCCGTCTTTAAAACCACCTTGTGCTGTGAGAAGCGTCTATGCTGCTTGTAACCGGTTTTTTAAGTTTTTGCCAGGCAAAACCGTGCCGTGGAATGGATTCTTAAATTTCCGGAATCTCTTCCAACATTGGTTTTGTATATCTCTATGGTTGAGACCGACGGATCAAGCCAATTGCCGGGGCGCAATATCATCGGACATGATATTTTCTTTCGCTGACCAGATTTTTCCATTATGAAATTGTTGTTTTCTTCTATTATCTTCAGTTGCTGCTTGATGCTATTTGTCGCAGAAGTACATTTCTTTTCAAATTCGGACAGATTTTTTCCGCTTTTTCAATGAGCATTGGAGCATTCTTTAGTACGTCGAAGAAACCTTGGAAGTCGTATTTGAAGAACAACTTCCAATATGAGTTCACCACCTCTTCTCTTCCCATCTTGTCCAGAAAAACTGCCGCGTTGCTCCCGAATTCTTCAATCTGTACTCTGCTCTTATTTTAATTTGGAATTGGAGCCGATGAAACCACTTGGAAAAGGAACAATGCTGTTACGACGCTTGTGTTTGGTTTCTTATATCTTTTGGGTGGGGTTTGGTTGTTCTCAATATCTTTTCTTGGTAAAGGACAGACTTTAATCAGCAATCTTTTTATTTCTACACCACTCGTCTTTATAGTGACGATTTCACTTTCTTATCTTTTCCTTTGGTAATGTCCACAATTCTTCCCATCGGCCATTTTTTTGGATGTGTATTTTCTTGCGTTACTAGCACCTCTTGACCTTCAATAAGATTTGGTTTATCGTGTTGCCACTTCGATCTTTTTTAAAGTAACACCAAGTAGTCTTCCTTCCACATTCTCCAAAACGCTGCAGTAACCTCCATCTGTCTTGGCTTCCGATTCTCGCCTTTGCTTCAATGTTTTCTGGACCAACCAGTGTCTTCCATTGAGAAAATGTCCAGGTGTCAAAACTTCGTCAACTTCAGCGTCACGACTCATTGCGGTAAAAAGTCGTGAATTTAATACTGCTTCCATTTGGCACAAAAGCGTAGAAAACTCTTTAAACGTGAAGCTGTTTTTACCGACGACAAGATTTAGGTGATATTTCACCGATTTCACTCCGGCTTCCCAAAAACCTACCATTATAACCGCCACACGTAAGCTAAAACACTCTGCAACTAATTTATGGGGGAGTATTTTGTGATGTGAATGATGCACGCTTTTAGTTGGCTTGGTGAAATTCCTCTTGATGCGACGTCAGCCGGATTTTACTCAGATTTAATGTAGCTTCATTTTACTGTTAGCAACTGTGCGGTAATATAATTCACTTTCGTTTTGACAAATTTTTCTTTGCTCAATTTATTTTTAATCCCAGCTAGCGTGATTTGCGAATCGCTTCAATCATGTAAATGGACATTCTCACCTAATGTCGGTAGCATTTTTACCAATCTTTGCTTAGAATGCAGCTATGGAGGCCTTTTCGGAAGGTTCGCAAAATCTTTGTGGGTTCATAACTTCTTGTCCTTGGCTGCCAATCCAACGGGAAATGCTGATTTCCATCAATCTTGGAAGCTCATTTAAAACTTTTTGCCAGAAATCCGCTTGGCTACTGCAGATTTCGAAGTCCTTGAAGAGTCACTGAAGTAAGCCATCCCAATGTGGAATTTTCACTATGAACGTGAAACTGTCCTCTTTCGGATTATTTTGAAAGCCTACTGTTTTAAAAGCTTCATCGTTTTGTGTGACTATTCTCTCAGCAACATCGTTTTTGATGACACTCTCTGTAATCCTTTCATCGGTGGCGATCCACTTTCTTAAATGCATTCCAGCTTTCTCTAACATCGCTTAGATCTCTCGTCGAATTCTGATGCAGTCGTCAACGTCTTGCAGCCCGTCATCAAATCGTCCATATAAAAATTGTTTTTGATGATTTTTGAAACATCGTCGCTGGACTTGCCGAAAATGTTCGCTACTTTATGTAATCAACGAACCGCCAAACACGGCGCGGACGACGTTGTTAGCTTATACTCCTGTATAGCAGCTTTCGGTTTCTTCCTTCATAATATAAGGTGGGGTTGCTGATCTTCTTCTCTTATTTTGATTTGGCGATACATTTTTTCTTTGTCTGCTGTCACCACATATAAACATAATCGCCAGTTTGCCAATATGTCGAAGATATCTCTTTGTAATTTTGGACCCACCAGCATAACGTCATTCAAGCTGAAACCATTGCTTGTTTTCGCTGATGTGGCAAATAATATTTGCCATTGTCCACTGCTTCCATATGGCCGAGCTCCAGATACTCTGTCATGAAAGCCGTATAGTCTTTAAGGAGTTCGGGTTTCTTTTTGAACTTCTGCTCCATCTGCATGAATCTCGCCTGTTCTTGTTTTTTCGGATCTCCAAGCTGAAAATCGTCCCGAAACGGAATTGCGCCGACGAGACGTCCACTTTCACCCTGTCTAGTTGTCCTTTAAAAAATTTCTTGGCAGCGCAACGCTTCCTCGACATCGTTGTCGTCGTCACTCTCAAGCCCCCAAAACCGCTGCAGATCGTCTATTTTGATTTTCGTTGTCGTCGCCGTGATCAATTGTTTACGTGATTCTCTTGCTATGTTGCTAGAAATTATCCAACCGAACTTTGTTTTTTGGCACAGTGTATCTTTTACGGGTTTGACACGGCCCATCATTATTGCTGAAAATAAGTTTGCGCCGATAATCATGTCAATTCTGCTCGGTCCTATTTTCGCTTTTTCCTTTAAGGTATGGATGCTTTCTTGATATATCAAGAAACTTGCGCACGCTTTCTTCGCAATTCAACTTTAGTGGCTCTATATCTAAGACTCGGCTTAGGTGGTTATCAAATATTTTACGATCATTTTGGTATCGTTTATGAATTAGTTTCTATGCTGCTTCATAGTAAGCAGGTGACCAACCACCAGCTTTGCTTCTCCATTCAGACATGCTTTTAGGTAATTTAGTCTCCAGGCGTTGATGATGTCTGTTGTGAATTGTTTCACAGAATAACTTAAAAAACGTAGGCCATTCCTTGGCATTTCCATTAAAATGTGGAAGCTCTAGCTTAGAAATTCGGCAACATCGATTTCTGATATCCTCGATTCTTCTTTGGGCAAAATCAGCCTGCTTTTACTCTTTAGCGCGTTCACTTAGCTTTATCATTGCCGTCGTGATATCTATTTTAAGACGGTAAATTCCCCTTCTGTTGAAAGCCTGACTATGATACCGACCATATTATTCATCTCAGTCAAGATGTACTCCAATCGGCGATGACAACCCACTACTTTTGATACATTTGGCATCTCTTCGAACGCGTCGGCCTCTTGCAAGAGAAGCCCTCTTGCCATATCTGCCTGCTTTCAAAATGAGTTTATTTATGCTTGAATAATTTTACATTTGCATAAAGTAACAAGAATTCTACAAGAATGAAATTGAATTATACAATTATCATTAACTAATTATTAAATGTATTTTTACAACGAACAAAATATTAGTTCTAACAGGAAATTGTGCAAATAATTCGACTTTTCACAATTTTACATTTACATTCTGATCAAAATAATAGCAATATAACTTTGATTTTTGTATTCTGTTCTGGCATTTGTAGCAAATACACAATATATATCAGGATCCTTTAAAATTCAAATAAGGTCTCCAAAAACGGTCAAATTGGTAGTTAATGCAGTAAACTTAGCTAAAAATCATAAAAGGCAATCTTTTGGAGCGTTAAATTTTCAATAAAATGACGTCTGCAGATTTTCTACACTACCAATAAAATTCAGAAGGCACAAAACCAAATTTCCCCATACAAATCGTATGGAAAGTAGAAACACGTGATGCGGGCCATCTTAACATTAATATAAAAATCTCAAATTTTACCTGTCGTGTTTTTACACCAAAACACAACATTTAAACCTGTTAGTAAAAAAGCAAAAAAAAAATTTTAATTGAATCATCCTTTTGTACATACATACATACTAGAGGTCTGCGTGAATGCATTCAAAACGCCAAATGAGTCATTCAAGCAATGAACAAGACTTGTTTTAATGTATTCAAATTTCTTATTTGGACCTGAACCCGATTCACTCATTTCATGTTCACTGTACGAAGAACTTTATTTGCATTCATTAAGCATTGAGTATTCTAATAATTTGTACTTTCCCTCTGTAGCCTGTACACAAAACTTTAATAATCAATGAGTTTCAAATGAATGCATTTATGCAGATCTCTATTACATACATATTCATGCAATTGCTGGATTTTCAGGAAGGGGGAGAGCCATTATCGAAATACTTGAAAAAGTATCGAAATTTGTTTCATGGATAATAACAACAAGCCAAACTAATTAAAATTTGAAGGGAATACACATTTGTAATCACAATATTTCCTATGAACTTATTCTACTAACTAAATAATTTAAAATATTATCGTATTTTTTAGAAAACTCTTCCATGAACTCTTTATGAACGCCTGTTTTGTATTGTTAACTTTCTTTCTTTGTTAACTAGGATACATAACTCTTTAAAGAAAATCGGAATTTATATGATTGTATTATTTCAAAGTTATTATTTTTATCATATATTTTAGACTTGATATCATCGAAGATTGATTTTCTAACACGATTATCACACAGCGTGAGTTATGATATTTGTATTGTGCATATCATGTAATAAAAGCAGTTTTCGTCTCCGCACTCATAGACTTTAAAATTGAATTTGATTTTATCAAAAAATCGAATACTTATTTACTACTACTCGTTGCGTTTCAGATGGAGAATTTTTCAGAGATTAAGAAAATGTTACTCTTAAAGAAATCGAGAATCTTTTGAATTTGTAGTTTTCTAGAGGGAGCTGTTTTTCGAGCTATCCTTTTTTTTGGAGTATTTTTAATTATTATTTTCCGCTAAATTTTCAAAATAAGTTCATTATATATTCCTTGACCTAGCTCTAAAATATTTCGTCCCCCTTTGCATTTTATAGCAAGAAAACGGTCGCAACCTCAAACATAAATCAGCCAAAAAGGAGCTGTTTTGGGTATAAGAAAAATAATGCATTGTAAGGTAGATGCGCTGTGACAGCTTAAATATGTATGTTAATAAATAAATAGCCACAAATTTCTTTGTTTCAGGCAAAAAATGGAAACTAATCATTTATCTTATGTGATGAAAATTAACTCTGAAATAGCTAGCTCAATGGTGTCGGGGGATGTGTCATTGGGAATTAAAATAAACTCCTAAATTTTCCAATTCAAAATTGTTTTTGTTCAGATAAGAAATTTATAATTTTGATAGTGCTGCGTCGCGTTCATTTCTACATGTACTTGTGTATACGACGTATTTGCGGTGAGGGTGCCACTCCTGTTTGAGATTTCGGGGCCAAGTGAGAATCTGGCTGCAGTCGAAAAGAAAACGTGTAAGTTTGAATAGGATAGTGTAAAGATGAGCAGTACATTTTGAGACCGTGCAGTGCTATATCAGTGATATAATATCACTAATGGTCGACTTTTCAGCTCTTTATATATTGGGCAACCTTTTTAGTTAGCTGTGTGATTACCACTGTAGCTGCAGCAGTTTTTTATGCTGGGGTCGTCTCTCGCTGGGCAGTGTGCGGAGTCACGAAGCTCGCCACAAACTACACACACCAGACCTTGTATGGCAATTCGTACATTGTACCGGATTGTTGCATTTGTTTGGTTCTTCTACAATGATTTTATAGTGCAAGAGGGGTTGCGGATTCCAATCCTTTTTTTTAGGATGTTGGAATTAGCGCCGATTCCTTTCTCTTGTAGCGCTTGGCTACTTTTGTAGGACTTACTTCAAACTCTATGCTCTTGAGTACGACTTACAAGCTCTTGCTGCTTTTTAGTTGGTACTTGTAAAAGTTCTTTTTGTTGTCCCTTAGATGCTTCGACAATACTCTGTAGTTATCTTCAGACTTAGCTTGCACTTTTGCTTCGTGAATATTTTCCTTTTCAAGAGAAATTATATGAAAGTTGTCTTCCCAATAAGCTCAATACATTTTTTAACGAGAGCATTGCACGAAAAAACTTCCGAAGGTTGAACTTCTGTGTAGAGTAGTCCCTTATGTTATGCGCTTTTGTACAACACATAATATTTTAAGAAACACTGGACAGCGCTATACGAAGAAACTCTGTTAACACAAAAAGTTTACAATTTTAATGTCAAAGAATATGATTCTTTTGCAGCATACATATATGATATGGAATTATTAACATTATTAAAAAATTGGATGACTATGAATAGATGTTCATAAAACGATTATAAATATGAAATTGATTGATAATAACTATTTTTGTAAAAAAAGGTTTTGGTTGTTAAAACTCTATTTTTGCAAGGATTAAAAGTTTTATAAATAGCAAAACAATAAAAAAATTAAAATAAAAATTTGAAAAATAAAACTTGTAAAAAATACACACGCCAACGAGAAAAAATGTTTTCAAGAACTGCAAGTAATTCCTATGTATTTTGGTTTGATTCCGAAAATAATATACGTAAAGTCGTATCACTCAAAAATTTCTCAAATTCCAATGTTTTGTAAAAATCTGTAAATTACTGTTTTTCACACAAGAAATCTCAGAAACTACTGAATATCTTTTGTTGAAATTTAAATAGAATATTCTTAGCAACCTAATATATCAAGTACGAAAGAAGTTTTTTGACTAAGCGCCTCTTTCGAGTGTTATATATTTTTTAACATAAAAACTCTTAATTTTCTTCCCTTTGCTACTCGAATTGTATTTATTTTGCATGAAATAATGTTTCAGTTGTATTGCTGGAATGTATGTAGATATCGTGAACACCACCAACAAAGATTTTTTCTCAACTTTTGAGCTTTTTTATTTTATTTTTAAATTAATATAAATTAATCTGTTTCTGAATTCTCGTGTTTATTATTACCTATCTATTTTCTGAATTTTTCAGAGCTTTTGATTAAATGTCTGGCGTACCGCCACCACTTTCAATGCAGAGCCTACAAAATTAAGGGTTCTAGCTTTCCTGTCGTGCACGTTCAGTGTTGTCAGGTGAGTCGTGTCAGCGACCAATAGTTTCCGCGTTGTGGAAACTGGTATGTCAATGTTATTGTTTCCCGTATTAATTCGTGACCTCTGTTCAATTTGTGCAGTGTGTCATGAAAGCAAGTTCTCCTCCTTCAAATAAAGGATAGTTTTGGTTCACTTAGTTCTTGGGAGTTTGTGTTGACTATCTCAACTGGTTTTTAGTTTGTTACAGAGTACTAATCTGTTGTATTCTACTATTGCCTGCAAAAATGAATCGACTACATCGTCTATCTTCCCTCCTTGCTTTAAGCACCTAACAATTTATATAAGTGTGCTATGAAACCGCTCAATCCGACCATTGTAAAAGATTTGGGCATTGTGCTCGTCAATAAAGGCTTTTTAACGCTTGATTTTAGCGTTTGGATTTCTATCTGAGACCGCGAAGGTTAATAGTGTATAATCTGTAAAGATCATTTTGTTGATTTTAATTCTTTATTCGTCGTAGCTTTACTTTTGAACAACTTTTTAAGTTTTCCGTTTGCTTGAATTATTTATTCTTCATTCACTTTATTTAGGTTTGATTTACTGAGTTTAATTCTTTATTCGTTTTAGTTTTACTTTAAAAGAATTATTTAACTTTTTGTAGTTATGCAAGGATCATATTTTTAAATTAAGAGATTTATTTTTAGTTGTGCGTTTATGTTTAGCTTCATTTATTGAGCTCTAAATTTAAACTTAAACTTACCCACCTCTGTTGGGTCACCGACCCAACAATAAACAGCCAAAGGCCAGCAAATGTCTATGATTGCACTCAACTGACGCTATCACGCCTTGTCACACAAACGCCTGTGTGTCAATCGTTCTCACTGTTGTTAACTACCGGCAAGCGAACATTAAAAATCTAGATTAAATCTTTCTCGCCAAAACAACAACATCATCAATGCGCTGGCCTGACGTGCCGTAACATTGGCGCACCGTCGTGACTGTCTTAACGCCAAGTGGCTGTTATTGTTGTTTGCCGGCGAGGGAATTATGCAGATCAACGTAGATCAATCGCGCTTAACCCATAAACAACAGACCATGCGCCGAACTGACGTTCCGCCGCACCGACGCTTGTGTCAGTGACGATGTTTGGACAGTACCGGCTGTTGTTGTTGCGCCTACGCTTAAAGTCACAAAACTGACCGTCATAACATGCAACAACAACAACATCCACAGTCGTTCTTTCGTCATTTCCACCGTCACTTTCGCCATCGGCCACATATGCAACAACAACCAAGCTGCAAGCAACTTGTTTACTCCAAGTATTACAATAACTTGTACATGTTGTAACTTTCGGCGCAGGCATGCGCCTTTAGGCATTGAACAGTGTGGTTGTTGCCGCCCGCTACTTAGTTTTGCTGCCTCATAGCGATGGCAAGCTTTTGTTGTTGGTCAATATTCGACGTTGCTAATCAACATCGCTAATCACCTTTATTATATGTGGACCGCGAATTCGTCTGCATTTCGCTTCCTCACAAAGCAATTGTAACTAAGTTACTATGGTCCGCTTTGCTCGACTTTGCTATGCAAGCAAATTGGGGCTGCACCGTATGATCGGTCAGTGCAAGCAAGTAAAGTACTCTCATGACGCTTGGGAGCATATTTGTAGAATATGCAAAATGGTTAATAAATAAGTTTAGGTTTCTCAATAAGGAATAAAGAGATCAGAGACCAGCTGGAGCGAATGAATGTGCGTGGGTAATAGTTCGAGACGTTCACTGAGCTATTCGCAACAGACGCGACTCATCTGAAGGAGGCGGAGGAAGCAGTCATTGCGGTGATGCCCCCGTCACCAGCTCCGCCGATGCCGTCCAAGAAAATTTAAACTGGCGCGATAAATGTGCCGCTCTCTCCGCCGATGCCGTTAAAGCTTGTGAAGTCTAGCACGATAAAGGCTGCACGGGAAGCGAAAAAAACACAAGCTGTCATGTCGTGCCTGCAGTTTTGTAAACTCAACCTAAGAAAAGGAACTCCGTGCGCAGAGTTGTCCTATCTGTGGAGGAAAGTTTAGGACATGCATACTCTTCATACAGTGGGAATCGACACGATGACGTGGAATCCACCATATAAGGGAGTTACAATCACTGAAAGGATTCATGACGTTTTTAGATCACCAATTTTTAGCATTAGAATTAGCGTTCTGGCACCACTACTGGTTGACAACACGCCACCGCCAGTTATTACTGCACTAGAATCAACGATATCTCTTACTGAAGAAAAAATTACAGCGGCGAAACGCAAGAAATACTGCCACGTCTCTCCATTAACTGTCGCATTAGTTGTAATGCTGTTTCTTCTATTGGCATTGGTAGGGGTTTTTGTTTCAAAGGAATTTGGATGAAAGGTCTGTCGCCTAAACATGGAGAATTATTGTGTAGTTTGTCTCGAGCTATATCGGTAATACTTGATAGCATTGAAAAATGGGACGAAAACTATGCAAAATCTTTGCCCAAAATTGGCTCCCAACCCAGGATATGAAATGGTAATTACTCACTTTGAGCACAATGAATGAACATGACATAATCAAACCTAGTCATTGAATTCGTTGCACGTACATTGTCAGCCGCCGACATGTCCACAACAATTATGAAAGTTAAAAACAATGACGATTTCCTGCTGGACCTGATACGGAATTAGACAACAGTCATTGATTCAACGGTCGGCGAATATGGCTGTAAACGCTCATCGCGATCAATTTGTGCCAATCACACAACACGACTTGGATTGGCTAGCGAAGATTCATATATTTGTGCAACATGTCCACTCAGCACGATTTGAGAATCTCACTTGCGAGATACAACTACTTATTGAGTAAGTCTCCCCGGATTGTCGTGCGAATCTTGTACAAGGAAAGTTCTTGTGGAAGCCAATGAGCTAAAAGAACCAATAGAATTCTACGAGTATCACTTCTGTAGAAACAACTACAGTTTGTAAAAATTACTCAGCTCAAATCAGTCTGAAAGGGTCCGGCCAACTAGTTGCAGATCCTAGATGCACGCTACACATTTATGACATAATCGTATGCTCGTCTAAATATTATCATTCCTAAGGTCACGTTTGCAAAGTCTGCAAGTGACGACAGTACGTCATATAAATAAGATTTGACAATTAAACGCCTTAAAATACCGAATTACTTCTCAAATACGTTCTTTGTAGTTACTCAGCAAGTATAACACAAACAGATGCTCCATCACCACCAGGTCAGGTTAACAACAGCTTTCTGCTAGTTGGCGTTTAATTGTTAAGGTTGTAACCTAATGGCTTATTAGGGTCTGCAATTATAAGAATTTCATTAAAAAATTCTGATCTTCCTTTGAAAAAAGCACGCAGAAGAGTTAAGGCTTCTCGTCTCCATTCCTTACGAAAGCGTAAACGTCATTTTTTCTAAGTAAAGCAAACACGTAATTTAAATAACTATCTGAAGCAAAGAGCTATCTTTTATATTTAAAAATCAAATCAAAATCCAAATAAATTAGCTGGTAAGCCTAGATTCAAACCTGGGCAGGTTTGCATTGAAAGGAAGATGGGGTTTCCTCATACTCCTAAAGGCAGTGCCTTGATGGAATTACGTGATAAGCAATGGATTGTGATCAGAACTCAGATAAAAATTCAATTTACTCCAACTACTTGGACATGAACCTGTTGTTCATAATAAACTGGATAGTGAACCAAAGTATTACGAATAATAGCAGCTGCTCCTCAAATACTATGATTACCCGATGATTAGCAGCATACACACTAAATCCAATATAGCGACAGTGATTAACGAAGGCATTGTGTCTGGAAGGGCAAGAGAGGATGTTTGATCAGAAACTGTGGCTGGAGAAAGCTGAGAAGACCAAACAGAATTAGGAAGTCGATCAAGAAGAGTATTTAGTCCTGGTAAAATTTTCTCTTGACTCTGTCTCCATTTGTTAGTTGCGACGATTTTTTAAATTTCAATTCTTGGTTCGAGAAGGCCAAGAATCGTCTTTATCAGTTAAATGGGAAGAATAAAGCCCATTAGATGAATTCTAGTGTATAGTAACAGCTTGAGCCACTATTCTTAACAAAGATGCTACGGTGCTAACATATGAAATTTAAAAGAATTTTTTGGCGACCAATATTAGTATAAAAAGTGAGGGTACTTTTTAAATTTAGCGGGCAACGTATTTTCGATTATCAATTTTTTTGTTTTGTTATGTTGGTACACTCTTTTCGATCATCTGTACCAAATTTCAAGTGAATGGCATTTTTTGTTTGATTGTGAGAGGCGTGAAGGTTTTAAGTGTTTTGCATGCTCGGCAATTTTTTGATATCGAAAAATATGGATCAAAGGATTTGCATCAAATTTTGTGTAAAAAATAAAATTAAGTGCTCCGTAACACTTGAAATGTTGACAGTGGCATACGGTGAAACTGTTCTGAGTAAAAAAATGTTTACAAGTGGTACAAACTCTTAAAACATGCCAATGAAGAGCCTCGCTCTGGACGCCCAAGCACGTCACTGATAAAAACGTTGAAGCAGTGAAGAAAATTGTTTTGGAAACACGTCGAATCACTATCAAAGAAGTTGCTGAGGATGTCGGTATATCGCTTGGCTCGTGCCATGAAATTTTTTCTAACGTTGAGACATGTGACAGCGAAGTTTGTTCCGAAATTGCTAAATTTTAACCAAAAGAACCGTCGCAGAAGCATCGCTCAAGAGCTGTTGAATGACGCCAACGACAACCCAGATTTACTTAAAAGGGTCATAACTGGTGACGAATCATGGGTATATGGTTATGATATCGAAACCCAATCCCAATCGTCCCAATAGAAGCAGGCAGAAGAGCCAAGAACAAAAAAAGCACGCCAAGTTCGATCAAATGTCAAAGTTTTGTTCACTTTTTCTTCGATTACCATGGCGTGGTGCATCAGGAGTTCTTACCATATGATTGTACGGTCAATAAACAGTATTATCTGGAAGTTATGCGCCATTTGAGAGAAGCAATACGCAGAAAACGTCCAGAATTGTTGAAAAACAATTCATGGCTTTTGCATCACCATATGATTGTACGGTTGCTCACTCATCTTTGCTTGTGACAGATTTTATGGCCAAAAACAACACCATATTCACCGGATTTGGCCCCATGTGACTTTTTCTTGTTCCCAAAACTAAAAAGACCTGTGAAAGGACGGAGATTTACAACGATTGAAGAAATAAAGAAGAATACATCGCTGAAAGAGCTCAAGGCTATACCGAAAAGTGCTTTGAGGATTGGAAAACCCGTTGGCATAAGTGTATTGTATCTGAGTGGGATTAATTTCAAGGGGAGAACATAAATATTGATAGATATCAAATATTTTTTTTTAAAGATACAAAGTCACCTTACTTTTTGAACACACCTCATATGTACTTTATGGGGTGTCCCTTTTCTATGCGTTACATACATTTTGACCAAACAAACTCAATATACCCTGGTAACACAGTGTGTAAAGGGTATACAAAATTGTCAAAACATGAAATGCTAAAACTGGTTTATATATTTTTTCAGCTAAAAATGGTTTATATATTTTTTCAGCTAAAAATGGTTTAATATTTTTTAACTATAGCGTACTCTTATTAAAAATATGAAAAAATATGTGGTTGAGTGTATTCTACGGTACCGAAAAAAAATAAATCTCATAAACTCCATGAACAGAAGACTTAAGGCGTTGTCGATATAAATTCTGTAAAAATGTTTATAATAATAATAATTGATATTTCACACTTTTATCTTATTTTGTTTTAAAAAATTATGTAAATTTTTTTCTCGCTCATAATCCGTTCTTTTAATCATAAGATCAATTAAGTGCAATTTATTTTATTACTATACTTCGTTGCTAATACCAAATCGCATACAAAATGTGTCAAATCGCAAAGTGTACAAGTGTACATAATTGCAACACTTTGGGGCACACGCATAACAAAACTAATACTTTTACGAAAAAAAGATCAGAATATACAGTTAAGAAAAAAATAATAGCACTATTTTGATACTTCTTGTTCATGATCAACAAAACCAACAATTTAGGTTGGGATTTTTGCAACTAACGATATTTAGTTATTGGTTAGTATTCCCCCTATACGAAAAGAGCAATACTTCTGTTGAAATTAACATAGTTATTTATGTTTTAAAAAATTTTTGGAAAAAGTGCTAAAATGTAGCAAAAACTAGTAAGGGCGGTATAGTTGAGTATACTCAACCATATAATACCCTGCACATACCTTCACCTATTTAAATGGTGTTCCAAATATCAAAAAAATCAGTCAAAAGTGAGGAATTTTCGAAAAATTCGAGTTTGTTGATCTCTGTGGGGGGAAGCCATGAAATAAAGGGGTGTTTTTCGGTATGCAGTTAAAAGGAATTTACCCCAAATTTAAGTTTGCCGGCCATTAATGGGTAGTCCAAATACAAAATGGTATTTTCTGGTATGCAGTCTTATGAAGTTATATATACTTTGTCTACTTTAACAATTTCAGAGATATAGGCATTGACATACAAACACTATTTGAGGGGTAATAAAAGGTAGGAGGGGAAAATATAGTATGCAGCTTTAAAGAGATACATTTTCAAAGTCTGCATACAAAGTTTTGGGTTCGTATCTGTTATAGCTGTGGAGGAGATATATAAATTTTTGTAAAAAAAAAGAGGAATTTACGAAAAATTTAAGTTTGACGGTCTTTGAGGGGTAGTCCTAAATATAGAGGGGTATTTTCTGGTATGCAGTCTTAAGGATATGTATTTACTGAGTGTATATACAAAATTTCAGGTCCGTACCTTTTATGGTTTTGAAGATGTAGTAATTAACAATAAAACACTTTTTGAGGGGAAATGAAGGGGGGGGGGGGGGAAATGGAAATATGCAGTTTTATAAAAATTTACATACTTAGTCTACATACCAACTTTCATAGTTCTAGCGTTTCTGGTGTTCAAGTTATAGCCTTTTCGAAAAGTGGTCGTAGCCGGTTGGGCGGGAAAGAGTGGGCGTGGCTCAAAACCGTTCAAACTAGATCTGCTGCCGAGCATCACGAGTCTACCATCCAAATCTCAAGTCTCTATCATTTATAGTTTCCGAGAACCATTGGTGAGGACGGACGGACGGACATCGCTTAATCAATTTGTCTCGTCATCCTGATCAAGAATATATATACTTTATGGGGTTCCACTCCCCTCCTTCTATGCGTTACATACATTTCGGCCAAACAAACACAATATACCCTGGTACAGTATGTACAGGGTATAAAAATAATAGCACCACTTTCGCTTCACTTATAGAAATCGTAATATTTCGAACCTTTCCTTTGATAGAAAGGACGTGCCTTAAACAAATGACTAAGATTTCACTATTTTGATCGGTAAGATTAATCCAAAATTTTAAACACAATCGGGCTAGGAAAAAACTGCAGTACTGAAAATTGTCAAATCCTCAAAATATATTTATTGAAGGATAAATCGTACAGAAAAAGGAATCGATTTGCTAAGTATTCAAATAAAATGGTAAGGGAACACCTTAAACTATAAAGAAACCAGTAAGGACGTTATCTTCGGCCTTGCCGAAGATGTATACTCTTCACGACACTTTTTGTGGTACACCCATTTTATTTTTGGAATCTTATTTCTTTTTGTCCACATAGCCTACAGATCAGTTTTCGTTGTTATACCTCATTGAGTGCCAGATATATAGGAACTTTTGGTTTTGGTCATATGTATGTGGGAGGTTCCACGCCCATTTTGATATCAAAATAGCTTTTAAGCCACATTATCAACAAAAGTATGAAGTTTCAAGTCGATTAGTTAAGAAACAAAAAAGTTTTCCGTACAACGACTTAAATTTGGTTTCTCTTCCTCTTCTTCATTTTGTATGGTAGGTCCCAGTTCCAGCAGTCCGATCTCAATGAAACTTGCAGGCATTTGATCTGGTGACACTTACTTACTACTTTTAAAATTTCAGCACTTTAACTTCAGAAATAAAAAAGTTTCCCATACAACGATTTAAACTTTGTTTCTCTTCCTCTTCTTCATTTTGTATGGCAGGTACCAGTTCCAGTATTCCGATCTCAATGAAATTTTCAGGCATTTAGCCTGGCTACGGTTGTTTACCACTGGTATAATTTCAGCGCTCTATCTTGGAAAACAAAAAAGTTTTTCATACAACGATTGAAATTTTTTTTCTTCTTCTTTTCGTATGGTGGCTACCAGTTCCAGTGGTCCGATCTCGCTGGTTCCGACCAATGTGTCATCGTAATAAAATACAAGGGTCTGTGCAAAGTTTCAGGTCGATAGCTTCAAAACTGAGGGAGGAGTTTGCATACATACAGACAGACGGACAGACGGACATGGCTATATCAACTCGTCTTGTCATCCTGATCAAGAATATATATTCTTTGTATAGTCGGCCACGCCTCCTTCTGGCTGTTACAAACTTCGTGACAAAACTATAATACTTTTCACTTCGTGAAGAGTATAAAAACTAAAAAACGTGAGTGCAAACGAGCCTTGACCTATGTTTACGTCAATAGTATCATTCGGCAGAGCACAAATGATCCTTTCAAGGCTTCAACTGGGCTTAAAAAGGAACTTAAAATAACTTCATCAATGCAAATAGTTGTAACATGTCCCTGGCAACATAATTAAAAAGTCTTCTGCCCGAGAAAGATCCCTATTTTAAAATAATAGATGTTACCAAACACAATAATTTCACAGAAAAATGTCAAAATTTACTAAACAAAAAACCAGTAAGGGAATTATTTTCGGCTAAGCCGAAACTTATATACTCTTGCAAACGTTTTCACAATTATTCTTATTAGAAAACCCTTTTTACATTTTCCAATAAGAATCATATCGTAGCTACGCCCATTTTCTAATTTGTCTTAAAGAAGGCAATATATAGTCAAACTTCACTACATTTTTCAATCTTGTATCTCGTCTGTTTACAGAGAAGTCCCATTTTTGAGTTTTTAGTTGTATGGGCGGTACCACGCCCTTATGTCCGTTTTTTATAAAATTTTGGATTTTAATCAGGCATTAATAAAAACACGTAATAGCAAAGTTTAGTTTGCTTATATCCAAGAACAAACAAGTTTTTCTAACAAAAACCTGATCTTGACCATTTTTGCACTGTCTTGATGTCAAAAAAGTTGTTATATTGAGTCGATAACTTCAAAAACACGTGGTTTTTAAGCAAAAACATTATTTTTGAACGATCGTCCTTATGGGAGCTATATGCTATAGTCATCCGATTAAACTGATTTTTACATACCAGCTACCTGCAAGGAGAAGAAAATTTTCTGCGTTTAAATTTAAATATTCACTTGAAAACTCTGGGTGGAAATCGCATTGAAACAGACAGTCGGACATGGCTATATGAACTCGTCTCGTCGACCTAATCAAGAATATATGTATATACTTTATACAGTCGCATATGCCTCCTTCTCTGCGTTGCAAACTTTATGACAAAGTTAATATACTTTTTTTGCAAGAGTATAAAAAAGGAATTTTTTATGGATAGACAGGAATAAAATTGTTATACAAATACAATGCAAAATACACAACAAACACTATTAAACATGAAGCGATCAGTGTAATGGTATTGGTTTGTTTTTCTTATTACGCTGTTAGTTCAATATATTGAGTAAAAACCATATTGAATCAACTTGGTTGCAGCAATATTTTGGATACATTGATGCTACTCGAAACACAATATGAGATGCCACTAGTATGGGTCTTCCAACCAGACAATGATTCCAAGCACACCAACAATAAAGCAAATGAATGGTTCGAATGAAGACCGGAAACCCCATTGGTGTGGCTTGCGCAGACACCAGACCTCAATCTTATCAAAAATTTGACAGTTGATGTCATAAAGGCAGTTGCTGCTTCTAATCCCACTCAATTCCAGGAAAAAGATTCCCCTAAAACGATGCCTCACTTGGCTGAATCGATGCCAAAACGTTGCGTAGCTGCTATGGCCAATAAATCTGACGTAACTAATTATGAAATTAATAGAATAATCTTAGCATTGATAGACAATGAACTGTCTGTAATACAGTTAGTTATATTTTTCACATTTTTTGAATATAAAGTGCATTTTTAAAAAGTAGTGTTATTTTTTTTTGTTCATTTTATAATTTTTTATAAATCTTTTTAAAATGGACCAAACCTTAAATAAAACAATGCATTTCTTTCCATACCTAGTTTCATTAGAGTATCCTACTTTTAAAAACGTATTGATAAGTTCCTAAAACTTAGAAACATAGTTAAGAAGCCTTTGTAAACATTTCCAGTGAAGGTGGTGCTATTTTAATTTTCGCAGCTGTAAATTGATTAATTATACTCTTCATGAAGTGAAAAGTATTACAGTTTTGTCACGAAGTTTGTAACACCCAGAAGGAGGCGTGGCCGACTATACAAAGTATATACATTCTTGATCAAGATGACAAGACGAGTTGATATAGCCATGTCCGTCTGGATGTCTGTCCGTCTGTCTGTATGTATGAAACTTCTACCTCAGTTTTGAAGCTATCGACCTGAAATTTTGCGCAGACCCTTGTATTTTATTACGATGACACATTAGTCGGAACCAGCGAGATCGGACCACAGGAACTGGTAGCCACCATACGAAAAGAACAAGAAAAAAAAAATGTAAATCATTGTATAAAAAACTTTTGTTTTCTAAGATAGAGTGCTGAAATTATACAAGTAGTAGTAAACCGTAAGCAGGCTAAATAGCTGAAAGTTTCATTGAGATCGGATTACTGGAACTGGTACCTGCCATACAAAATGAAGAAGAGGAAGAGAAACAAAGTTTATATCGTTGTATGGGAAACTTTTTTGTTTCTGAAGTTAAGGTGCTGAAATTTCAAAAGTAGTAATTTAGTGTCATCAGATCAAATGCCTGCAAGTTTCATTGAGATCGGACTACTGGAACTGGGACCTACCATACAAAATTAAGAAGAGGAAGAGTAGCAAAATTTAAGTCGTTGTATGGAAAACTTTTTTGTTTCTTAACTAATCGACTTGAAACTTCATACTTATGTTGATAATGTGGCTTTAAAGCTATTTTGATATCGAAATGGGCGTGGCACCCCCCACCATATGACCAGAACCAATAGTTCCCATATATCTGGCACTCAATGAGGTATAACAAGGAAAACTGATCTGTAAGCTATGTGGACAAAATGAAATAAGATTCCAAAAATAAAATGGGCGTACCTAAAAGGTGTCGTGAAGAGTATACATCTTCGGCAAGGCCGAAGATAACGTCCTTACTGGTTTCTAGTTTAATTTAGTATAGAAATTTTCTTAGCGTACAATGATCTGTTTTGGCGGGTCGACCGGCAAAGAAACGAGGTGGTAAAGTTGAATTGGGAAAGAGCACCCCGAAATACATACACACCAGTTTTATAAACTCTCGCAAAACTTTCCAGGCAACCCCATTTGTTACGACGAAATGACTAGACCAATGAGTAGACTAAGCCATTTCTGTAAAAAATTGTTGTTTCTTTAGAATCTTATTATTTAATTATACTACCATATTCTTAAAGTACTATTTTAATATCTTTCCGCGCCGATTCACTATGCCCATGCCTTCAAGACTGAAAATTTTTAAAAGATCAAAAATTTACGTAGGAAACTGAAATTTGAAGAATATGTGACAAATGGATTATATAAACAACATCAATTTTGAAGTTTCATCAAAGCATCTGTTAATTTACTCGTGTCGGTGAAACATCAAAAGTGAATTGTCGGTTAGTATAATTCGACAACAATATGTTAAATTTGCATTTATTAAACAAAATTATAAACTGAAAATATTTTGTGTGAAAGACAGAGAACGACTTCAAAAACTTCAACAATAATAAATTTGCATCAGGCTATTTTCATTTTTGTATCGTTGTTTATAAAGTCATTATGTCATGTGTTTTAATTTGACAATAGCTTACAAATTCTTGTTATATTATAGTTGTATAATATTGTTAATAATATACACTGTGTTGAGCACGCTCGAATTACTGAATTGTACTAACCCCGCTCCCGGACGCTTCTTTATTTATGACAATATTCTGAGCTGCGTTACAGTGCCGCAGCATGTTTAATCTTAAATTATATTTGTTTATTAAATCGTAGTTCTATCTTATTTGAACATTGCGTTTGTAAGACGGCAGTTTAATCTAACATTTTACGACCTGCTGCGTTGGTCGCAAAAGCGATCGTTACATAAACCCGTTAGTCTTATCTGCTTGCCGCCTGCTGCATAGGCCACGAGAAGCACTATCTGCGACCTTCGATCCGTTGATTTTGTCAAGCGGCTGCAGCTGTCGGTCGTAAATGCGTTTCTGTGTATTTTATTTTCTAACTATAAATTTTTTAATTTACTAATGCTGCGCTTGGTAATTTATCACGTTCATCCATGAACAATAGTTTCTATGTAAAAACAAACACTTTATGTCTTCATTCTCTCGCTTACTTAAACTATAGATGAATTTGTTTGTCTGCGTCTTTTTAATACAACCTTTATTAATGAAAAAAAAAATAAAAACATTCTTGTGATATGGTGTTTAGTGACCTCAATCTATTTATGTATGTTGCATAATTTTAGTTGGCTCCAGGTGTACACAATTGTGTATTAATACAATTAAGTGTGTTATTTACACAAACACTAACAAGACAAGCGGCAGCAGATCGTACCGGCCGTTTCGGGAGTAGCCACACTCCTTGATCAGCGTTTTTTGCTTGATGACTGTCCAGCGATTTACAATTGCCATCTGACGTGCTGCATATCGAAAACACACTTGGGTCTTGTAATATCAATTAAGTTTTCAACGCTAAATTTCTTTCTTAAATTTCTGAAATGTTGATTGGTCATTCTACTTGTGTGCTAGTTACCGTTAAGGATCGCGACAATGCTCTTATAAACGACATTTTCATGGATTTTACTTCTTGCCGACAAAATGTCTAGCAAGCACTCTACAACAGACCCACCGACGACTTTTTTATCGCCATGGCAATTACAATATAAAAGACAAAAGTAATAAGAGAATACATAAGTGTGTTCCATCCCATTCTCTCGAAGGTTAAATTCTATGTACATACACCCAGCAGTTTTTTTCTGAAAACATTCTAATGTAATGTGAGAAGCGTTGTCTAAAAGTTCCCAACCTTTCTGCGTTGGCAATATTCGTAGGACGTTTTGCTAACACAGTCGCATGCCATTTCCCATTGAATAGGAACGACACGAGCAGCAGAGTCGCATTCGTTTTGCGGATCCCAAACCATCACCCGTGGAATGAATATACGATTGTTATACGTGTTCGTTTCTGTTATATTCTGCTGCTCTGCTCAGGCTGACATTCTGCTTTTACTTGGTATTTGCAACTTGATTTTTATACTTTTGCAAAAAGAGTATATTTACTTTGTCATGAAGTTTGCAACGCAGAGAAGGAGACATCTGCGACTGCATAAAATATATATACTCTCGATCAGGTCGACGAGACGAGTTCATATAGCCATGTCTGTCTGTTTCAATGCTACTGAAGTTTGTATTTAAAAATGAGCTTGATCGGATTACTATAGCATATAGCTCCTATAAGAACGACTTTTTGCTTGTTTTTAGAGTTATATACTCAATATTTTGCATAAAAGTTTCTTTGAAATCAAACTGCAAATACTTGTTTTTTTAATTCCTGACTATAATTCAAAGTTTTATAAGAATCGGAAATAAGGGCGTGTCACTGCTCATATAGTGAAAAACTTAAAATTGGGTTTTTAGTGTAACCAGAAGAGATACAAGACTAAAAAATGTAGAGGAATAAGACCGCATGTCATTCTTTAAGACAAATTATAAAGTGGGCGTGGCTACGCCCCTAAATATTTAAAAACGTATGTAATTCTTGTTGGGAAAACGATAGAAAGGATTTTCCAATAAGAATTAATAAACGCTTGCAAGAGTATATAAGTTTCGGCAAAGCCGAAAATAGCTCCCTTACTAGTTGAGTTTGGTTTAATGCATATCAGTTTTGATTTTTCTTATGTTTAGAGGAGTTAGATAGATTATAAAGACAGAGATTAATGTATTTTAACTTACGTGAATAACATATAATACGCGCCGGCACCATTTTTTTGGTTTCCCTTACAAATTTTGTTTGTGTTATATTTCTTGCCTATCCTTTCTACTAAACCCTTTAATAATACAGACAGCTCGTGTTTTTGTTATATCGGCTTAATGTTTTTAACGAAGGCAACTATGGTTTCACGAAGCATGTAATCTAATTGCAAACGGCAGGCCTGTTTTGTGGGGCTCATTTCAACGCAAAAAAGAAAGCCACTAGCATTCCTTAAACAACTGCTGGGCATTCATATGTGTATATTCTGCCTTTTCATAGTATCATTTCATCGAATTTCAAATCACACCTATGCTGAAGCAGTTTCACAAAAAAACACTCAAAAAACACTCTTAAAAATACAATTTGCGCGAGCAGCCAAACCAACTAAATGAATTCAAAAGTGCAGAATTTTTTTCGAGATTGGCTACCTATACTTCAATGTGTGCAATCTTTTTTACTTTATTTATTAGTATCCGCTTAAAATTGTTAACTGGTTTTTACTTTTGCTGTATTTTGAATATGTAAATTATTTGCTTACAACTGTCATATGTTTGGCAATCTCACAGCATAGGAAACAAAATGATTGCCATAACAATTGTAAAAGTTGGCGGCTGTACAATTTCTTAATAATGTGTGATTTTTGTGAATTTTTTTGAGCGGAAAAATAAAACAATATCAAGTTCGTTGTTTTTATGTGTTATTAAGTGTACATCCAAGATAATTGACATAAATTTTCATTCGGAAATATGTAGTACTTTTAAAGACATGAGTGTTCTCGTAGAACCTTAACAAAAGCCATCGCATCGACAACTGGGGTAATTAGTCACCCATTTTAATGAAATTAGTTTGTTTGGTTCGTATTAACAGTGGCTACCGTTAAGCGTAGGGGTTTTTTGAAATTGATTTTTTTTTTTTTTTTTTGTTACCTGATCAAGAATACATATACTTTATATAGTCGGAGATGTCTCCTTCTCTGCGTTGCAAATTTCATGACAAAATTCTTATACTCTTGCAAGAGCATAAAAATCTGTCTTAATCGGGCCTTGAACTTGAGCACTTCAACTCGACGAGCAACAACTTTATAATTTATTGTAAATAGTTTATGTTAACACTTTTCAATAAAAAAAATAAATTAATTTAATTTTTTCTTATTTCTTAAATATTAACTAAAACATTAAATTTTGATTCGGTAATTAATAATCGTTTTTGGTTGGGAATAGAATTATAATTTTGTCACGAAGTTTGTAACAACCAGAAGGAGACATCTTCGACTATACAAAGTATATACTTTCTTGATCGGCTCGACAAACGAGATAATATAGCCGTCTATCTGTATCCATACCATTTTTTCTCACAGTCTTAATGCTATCGACTTGAAATTTTGTACAGACCCTTGAGTTTTATTACCATAAATAATTGGTGGCAACCAGCATTTGGACTATTAGGACTGGTAGCCCCCATACAAAAAGAAGAAGAAACCCTAAATCGTTGAACGAAAAACTTTTTTATTTTTTAAAATAGAGACAAATGTCTGAAAGTTTCATTGAAATCGGACTACTGGAGCTGGTACTTGCCATACATACTTGTCTCATTTTGTAATAATAAGTTAATCTTTTTTTTTTCGTATAATAGCTTTTGAAATACATTTTTTATTTTTCTCTTTTAATCTAGGGCTCACCAACTATTGTGCCTGTTACAAATTTTGATCCCGTAAAAGACGCACACGTACTGCGTAAAGCTATGAAAGGTTTTGGCACGGATGAAGATGTTATAATTAATATACTTTGCCGTCGTTCCAATGAACAACGCCAGGTAATCATTTTACTACTACCAGACATCTGCATCCTAACAATTCTTTTTAAATTTTGTATTTATTTCTTTATTTAATATGGTAATTTACTGTTAATTATATTAAAACACTGTCTATATTTGCTAAAGTCTCAATGAGGAAGTGTTGCAATTGGCTCAACAATACGTTTCCGCCCGCGTAACAATATCCAATATCAATTCCACCACATCACATTTTGTACATATTCTTGCACTTGCCTAACTTTTCACGAGTCCTAAAACCCAGCCATGTGTTACTGAAAGCAGAATTAACATAAAAGAAATAAAAAAATAATAAATTATCATAAAAGCCTAGAAGAAACTGCAGTTGAGAGGTTAGACTTTAATAAATCATGATCTTCAAGTAGGAACAACTGTTTTTCACACCCTCATTCTTCAATCGAAACTGATTTTATTTCCATTTAATATTCTATATACTAATTTTAACAGTTCTAAGCCAATTGGTTTTAAGCTTCCAGCTAACCAGTCCAACAAAATCAGAAATGGCACTTTGTCATACAAAACAGGCAAATAGAGGGTAACAACTTTTAGGTTTGGTATATAAGTCTGCACCTAGTGTTAGAAGGGTTACTTTTATACCCTGTACCTTATGGTATAAGGGTATATTAGGTTTGTGTGTGTCGAAAATGTAACACCTACAAGGAGGCGTCCAGACCTTACAAAGTATGTATATTCTACATTTGTATCGAAAGACTTAGCCATGTCCATCTGTCCGTCCATTTGTCTGTGTGAACGCGTTCTCTAAAACTATTATACTTATGTAGAACTAAATTTCTTCGCAGGTCGATTCTGCTATTCAATACGCAGATTAAGTCTAAGTGGCCGACTATACAAAGTATATATATTCTTGATCAGGATGACAAGACGAGTTGATATAGCCATGTCCGTCTGTCTGTACGTATGCCAACTCCTCCCTCAGTTTTGAAGCTATCGACCAATTTTGCACAGACCCTTGTATTTTATTACGATGACATATTGGTCGGAACCAGCGAGATCAGACAACTGGAACTGGTAGCCACCATACGAAAAGAAAAAAAAATTTCAATCGTTGTATGAAAAACTTTTTTGTTTTCCAAGATAGAGCGCTGATTATACAAGCAGTAGTGAACCGTAGCCAGACTAAATGCCTGAAAGTTTCATTGAGATCGGACTACTGGAACTGGTACCTGCCATACAAAATGAAGAAGAGGTAGAGAAGTAAAGTTTAAATCGTTGCATACTTTTTTGTTTCTTAACTAATTGACTTGAAACTTCATACATATTTTCACAGCGTTGGCTTAAAAACTATTTTGATATCAAAATAGGCGTGGCACCGCCCGCATAGGACCAAAACCATTAGTTTCCATATATCTGGCACCTAATGAGGTATAACAACGAAAGTTGAACTGTAGGCTATGTGGACAAAAAGAAATAGGATTCCAAAAATAAAATGGGCGTACCACAAAAGGTGTCGGCAAGGCCGAAAATAACGTCTTTACTGGTTTTTAATCCTTTCCGGGCCTTAGTTTGTGAATGAGAGGCCAGTAACTGGAACTATTTTGGGTAAAAATATACAAAAGTCATATTTGCTGGGTTGCTTTTTTAGATAGAAACATTAGATTTTGGAGTGTATACAGAGGATTTGAAGCTCAAGAAGAAAGAATAGAAATATGGGCGTGGCCACGCCCACACATAGTACAAATTTAAAATGCTTATATTTTTATACCCTGTACAGACTGTACCAGGGTGTATTGTGTTTTTTTGGGCGAAATGTATGTAACACATAGAAGAGAATAGGGGTACCCCATAAAGCATGTATACTCTCTATCAGGACGACAAAAAAAAATTGATTAAGTGATATCCATCCGTCTGTCCGTCCGTCCTCACCAATGGTTCTCGGAAACTTTAAGAGATAGACCTTGAGATTTGGAGGATAGACAGACTCATGATGATCGGCAGCAGAGCAAGTTTGAACGGTTTTGTGCCACGCAGACTCCTTGTTTATTGACTAAAAATCATAGTAGACCAAAATGTTAGCATCAATATTTTTAATACGTTGATTGATGCTACACAAAATACAATATGAGATGCCACTAGTATGGGTCTTCTAACAAGACAATGATTCCAAGCATACGAACTGTAGATTATATTTAATAAATAATATTAAATATTATACCAGCCCGGTTTGCCAAATAGTAGAAATGCTTAATATGTAGTTTTAAGAATATTTTATTTAGCACAACTGCACGCTTTCGTCATATGCAAGCAAGTAAGTAAGTAACGGATGTGTATAAAGAAAAAGTAAGGAAACAAAAACTCGTACGCAGAGATTTAAATAACCTTACCATTCCCTTAACAGCTCTGCAATTTTGGCGTTCACGGCCAGAAATCGGTAAAATTAACACGTTGCCGAGTTGGCTGTTATAACCCTAATTGTAATTTTTTTTATAAAAACTACCAACAATCACATAAATGTTCCAAGCCATCGTACGCTCAATTCGGTTGCTACCCGATCGGCCAACACGAAAAGCCCATTTATTTTAAAAGGCTCCTGTTTCATTCCCAGGTCTTCAGCTTAGGACAACTCAGAAGTGATCAGAAAGCTGGCTTCACAATTATTTATAATTGTGCCAGACTCTATAGCTGTCAAATAATGACTGACAAATTAGATTAAATACAAGAGTTTCTTTATTGTGATAGATCTTAACCTTAGCAAGTCTGAATGCAACAGCGGAGAAATTTCTTCTAGTTTCTGAGATCGCGCCCTGCTGGGATGGCTCTCTTCATCGCTCTGATGATTGTTGTCCTGAGGTTATTTTCTCCTATGTGTGTACTGTATTTTAGGCCTGAATGGAAGCGAAAAAGACTTCCATGCTTGTTGTGAAAGCCTTCCTGTTTGACTCAGTGAACTTCACTAAGGTTTCTCGTTCCGAGACCAGGAACTCAGGATCTTTTAAGGTAGTGATATTGATGGAGTGGTGGTCTGAGTCTTACAAGATATCAGCAGGCCAATGTGTGGCGAGGAGTATCGCGGGATTTAAAATGGTAATTTTCTGGAGTACTTAAGTGCTAGACGAATTGGGTTGTCTTCGTTAATCGGGCTGAAACTGGATGATCTCAACCGCCATCCTTGCAACATTTCCAACGCTCTAAGGCGGTGTTCTCCCGTCAAGAGGTTATTGGTGGACGGTTTGCAACCTGGACTGCAAGCTATCAGTGGTGGTAATCAGCCTATCATTAGTTCGACGATGTTGGTTCATGGGCTACGCTCTGTTTCAATAGGATATTGCTTGAAAAAGCTGGAAGATCCAGATTCGTGTAGGCAACTGTGTGGTGTATAACAAACGCAATGCTGCCATCAGTATCTCTGATACGATCTTGTCGCACGATGCTGGAACCTGCTGCTGTGCGTTGTGTTAATCTTGAGGTCTACTTAGTGTTCTGAAGTGCTGCTATTCTCTTGTTTTTAGATTCCATGAAAACAATGTGTTCCGTAAACTAAAATAAAATGTCATTGTAATTCCATTGGGCGACTAAATAAGACCTGGTTATCACGTAGTTGCATGAAGTTTCTCGGCATCTGTAAGGGATGGGTCATACTGGTAGAGCACGGTAGGTCACCTGCCGGGTGGCGTAGATACAGGGTTTGAGGCAGCGGCGGGTGACGCAAGGTCTTGCGTACTAGGTTGTTGCGTTGACGCGTGTAGGTTGTATCATGCTGGAACGCAAATTTACTTTATGGTACAAGGGTTTATTAGTTTTGTGCACGTCAAAAATGTATGTAACACCCAGAAGGAGACATCTCCGACTATGCCAAGAATATGTATTTTTGATCAGCATCGAAAGAGAAGTCGATTTAGTCATGTCCGTCCGTCTTTTTGTATGAACGCGTCGATCTCGGAATCTGTAGAAGGTAGAACCAAAATTCCTTTTCAGATCAATTCTGCTATTCAATACGTAGATTAAGTTTATTTTTGGTTCCCCTACGGGGCTTAGGTAAGTGGTGAGGGGCAAATAACTGGAGCTACCTCGGCTAAAAAATACAAAAGTCGTATTTTCTTGGTTGTCTTTTAAAATAAAAACATCAAATTTGGGGTGTAGACAGCGAACCCCTACAGGAAAGAAAAGAAAAGTGGGAAGTGGGTAAAAATTTGCTTATAAATGCTTATATCTTTAGAACCATTTATCCTAGAATAATGAAACTTTGCATATATGTTATTGGGATTGATAGCAATAAGATTCAATCATAAAATGTCAAAGTCGAGTGAAATTCTTCTACAAAAATATCTTCGTTTGAGTAGTTTACTTGTTCTATTTACATTGTACAGTTTGAAAATTATATTATTCCATTATTTATTATGGTTTCATTTGAAGAAGTCTTCATTATTAATATTTTGGTTTATTGTCATTTGTCTTGCATTTTGGATTACAATAGTGTCTTCATTTATTATATCTATTTTTTCTTTGTCGTCGTATATTAGTTCAATGTTATTGTTTGCTATGTAGCTTTTGCTGAGTTTATGTTCTTTAATTATCTTGTCGGCTTCGTAACCGTATATTTTATCTTTGCTAGTTATTATGTCTATTATTTGATTTGGTTTTATTATATGAGGTATCGTCTTGGTGTTGTAAGTTATTTTTGTTATGGAGGTTTCTTTTTTTATAAATCCGTCCTTCGGTGATATTGGACTAATTTTGATCATTACCGAGTGTCATGGTAATTGTCTAAAAATGTATTTGGACGTTTAATGTTGAAAGTATGTGTATTTTGTAGTGTTGGTTTTTTAAACTTTGGTTCTTCCCTGTGTCTCAAGATTATGTAGTAGTAAATAAATCCTACTTGTCTGTTTTTTGTGTAGTTTACCCTAGTTTTATAATTGGGGTTTTTTCCTCAAGATTGAGTGTTCTTATTTTTTCCATTAAAGTATTGTTGAGTCATTCTATATCACTTTTCGCTGTGTGACTATTAGGTTTTATCGAATAGTATTCTATGCAACAGTTCTCTGATATATCCTGAATAAAATTCGCTATCGAAAACAAGTTCTTTGGGCCTTCCTTTTATTGCTATATACCAGAGACGGGCAAAACTCATGCAATCAGAAGTTCCATTGTGTGGGTAAGCATCGAAAAACGAAGTTGGTTGGCTATGCACTGAGAAAAATTGCGATCAAGAGTGAGCACTCAATAAAAGCCATTCATGTTTTCAATAATTCAGTGAGTTTTAAACAGCGATTTTTTTGGTCAAAAGATCTCTAAGCGCGCTAACACGGTGACGAAGCAAAACAAGACCGACACATCACCCGACATATCATTTTCGAGCGACACTCGAGATTGGCTACACTATGAGTGAGGCGACAGCGATGCTTCAGCATTGTGTGCCCTATGCACGCTTATTAAGAAAAATGGAATTTGCCCTTTACTGCTATATACTATTGAATATGACTGACTATCATTCCGTTGTTTCTGTCGAATAGTGGTAAAGAAACTGCGTTTTTGGAAATCTAATCTATTAATAATATAAAATATTTTTTGCTGTTGACATACATATGTCTCGACATGTATTAATTCGTTCGTCGTTTTTGGTGTTTCTGTTATTTGTTTTTTGTCGCTTTTCTATCATATTTGAATACATAGCAATTGTTTATAACTTTGTGGATATATGTTTTTAAGCTGGGATTATATATGTGCAATTTTAATTTTTCGTAGGTGGTGATATCACAGCGACCGCTCTCATTTTTATTAAAAAGGGCAATTTGGGTTTTTTATTTGTCTTGTAATGGTTTATCTCTAGCAAATTCTATGCATTTTACAAATTTTATTTAAGATCGTGGTTCGAGGAGTACTCTCTTTCGATGAGTTTTTGTAATTCGTAGTACTAATGATAACGTAGATCTGTATACGATATATTCCTACTTTTCCTTTATCGAGTTCGCTGCTTAGAATCTTGAATGTTTGATTGTCAACTAAGTCGTTCTATTCAATAAATATTTTCTTGTTACCAAAACCAGTTGTAACTTGTTGTAGCTTTTTTTTCTACAAATTTAATTTGAGTTTTGAATCGGTTAACTTCTGTGAATGAACGGTTTAGACTTCTGTGAATCTGAATATCTTGAATATCCCAGTGTAAACCACTGTCTTCTCTTCTTTTATACACAGTTATTTACACAAAATTATATTTTTTCCTTTTATACTATCAACGTTGAAATTATATTCTCCTAGGCTTATTAATCATCTTTGGAGTCTCCGATCGCGTAATTGCTGGGATCAGTTGTTATCTTGAATTTTTTTATTAAATTTGGATATCCAAGTATTGAGGTATTGGTCAGTCTAAGTTTGTCATATGACGTGATGTAACTTAGGTCACATAGATTAATTTTTTTATTTTTTTATAGTTCTTTTGACATTTCCCTAGAAACGATTTAAGTTTCTTCTGTGTGTTTAGCAGTTTGAGGTTTCGTATAATCGCAACCCTACTAGGATGATGTTTTATTTCTTTGTTGGTGAGATCTTGGCCCAAAAATTGTGTTTCTTTCTTAAGAAAGTTACATTCGTCAATTTGTACATTTAATTTGGCTTTTCTGAAGTTTTTGTATTTGACTCTGAGATTGAAGTTATGTTCCTCTAACGATGTACCAACTACTAGTATGTAGTTCATATAGACGACACATGTTTTATTGATTTGTTTCTTTTGTACCTTATTCATTAGTTTTTGGATGGTGTTGTGAAAGCTATGAAATTATGAATTGAAAATTTTTCATCGACTGTGTCTTCGATAAGTGGAGGTAGTCTTTGACGATCCTGCATTTTTTTTCTCCTAAATTAATTAATTTTTTCTCTGGCTATCGTTAAGCGTAGGGGTTTTGATTTGACCGATCGGTCGCCACTTTAAAACAAAATAATTTGAAAAAACCCCTACGCTGTTAATACGAACCAAGCAAAATAATTTCATGGCAATCGGGTAATATCTGGCCCAATTATCGATGCAAACATGAAGAAGGTATCTTTGGAACTACTCAATATTTTTTAATGGAAATTTGTGTCAATAATCTTGGATGTACACTTAATAAGACATAAAAACAACGAATTTGATTTTGTTTTATTTTCTTGTTAAAAAAAATTCGTAAAAATCACACATTTTTTGGCCGTCACAATGCCGTTTAGTGTTGCTTCGTTTCCTTCTTTGTTTAATTGATCGAAGTTGATCTTTTGTTTCAAATCTTTTTTTATTATAGGTTAAGGGGTGGAATATTGTACATTGAATTTGGGTATTCATAGTTTACAAAGTATAGTTTTTTTTTTCCTAATATATCGACAAATCTTCCTACTGTATAAATTTTTGCTTTAAACGGTGTGAAGAAATGTTGACCAATTATAGCTAAACAATTTTATTTGCTTTGTTTATGATTTTCACTGATGAGGTCCTTTATAGGAAAATTCTTCTGGAAATGGAGTAACTACATCGTATTTTAATTCATTTGTTCCATTGAGTGTTTGAGAAAAGTATGGTTCTGTCATTGTGATTTGTACATTTGTACATGTACCCGGTGTCAATCAATCATCCTAATTTTATACTCTTCACGAAGTTTTTTACTGTTTTTTTTTTAATTATTTACTCTAGTTGGACTTCTTTTTGCTTTTATTTATTTTAACTTCGATTCCGATCCACTTTTTCCACGTTTGGGGGTGATTTTGAGGGC
Organism: Phortica magna; assembly: GCA_037044515.1. NCBI lineage: Eukaryota > Metazoa > Arthropoda > Insecta > Diptera > Drosophilidae > Phortica > Phortica magna. The sequence continues at coordinate 12,874 of JBAMBP010000924.1, read as the reverse complement.
AAACGCAAAAACTACGATTTCATTGAAAATGCTATTGTTTTTTTAAAAGACTGTTAATATATAATTAAAACTCAACAAAAAGCACGAAATATGGGGTAAAATTTGGACACATTGGAAGAATTTGGCTTACATCCAAAGCAAATCTCATAGTTAATATTAAACCAAGGTTAACTCCGTGTGACAAATTTTTAGTTTCACACTCATTAGTTTCCTCTAATTCAAATCTAGTCAAACTCTCGAACATTCCAGATTTAACCCCGAGTTGTCTACTCAGTTCGAACGTTGTCTATTTAAGTTTTTTTTTTTAAAAACAGAAATTAATTTGTCTGCCAACAAATAAAAATATTACAAATTAAAAATATTAAAAGATGAGTTTTCATACCACTAGTTTATCAGGTAGTTTCACACTATCTGGTGTTGCTGACACCTGTGGTCATTTGATTTCTAATGGGAGGGGTATGAAGCATTTTGAAAATATTTTATTTATTAATAAAATTCCCCTGTATAGTTTTGCCCGGTAGTGAAAATTAGTATCCTTATGTATTTCGGGGTGCTCTTTCCGAGTTTGAACTTTGCCACCTCGTATATTTGCCGCTTGAGCCGTCATTAAAAAAAATGGCTTCCAAAGTCCGTTTTATCACCATATCTCATTTTGGTTCATTGTACAACAAAACTAGTAAGGGCGGTATAGTTGAGTATACTCAACCATATAATACCCTTTACACACGGTAAGAGATGTGACGTCCCAATTAAAAAAAATTGTATTTCAAACAAAGGGTCTGAAGACGTTTAACTACCATTATTTCAAATTAGAGCACGTTTTCTTGAAAAACAAAAAAGTTTTCTGTTGAAGTTCCTGCTACACAAAGCAGGAACTACCTAAAGTGCTCTCATCCCAATGAATTCTCAAGACATTTGCTTCTCTTCCTCATCGTCAGTTTGTCTAAGGCTACAAAGTGTAAAATTTAAAAATATCAATTATTTATAAAACGAATAAGATCCTTTTCTTCTCTTAATTTTTTTCACTTTATATAACAGGTACCAGTTCCAGGCGTCCGATCTCAATAAAACGTGCAGTCATTTGCCCTACGCACGTTAAACAGTTCTATATTAAAAAATAAAAACCATTGAGGATTGCTGTCGAGAGTCCCCGACTTCGAAATACACTGTACCTTCAATTTGTAATGGCTGTAATAAGTTATTGTCCAGACCAGACCCCTTTTTTCCAAACGAATAAGATATATATTCCTTTTTATATAATACATATCAAATTTTAATTTTGTACATCAATTCGTTCCAGAGAAATAATGGTTATCTATTTTGGCTATAAGTGGGCGTGATTTTTCTTTCTATCTTCTTGGGCTTCCTGTCAGCTATATACACTCCAAACTTGATGTTTCTATCTAAAAAGGCAACCAAGAAAATACGAGTTTTGTATATTTTTACCCGAGGTAGCTTCAGTTATTTGCCGCTTACCATTAAACTAAGCTCCTGAGAGGAACCAAAAAATTAATTTGATCTGGGTATTGAATAGCAGAATCGAGCTGAAAAATTAATTTGTCTATGTCTTATAGTTTCCGAGATCGTCGCAATCACACAGAATGACAGATAGACGGACAGGACTAAATCGACTTCTCTTTCGATACTGATCAAGAATATATATATTTTATATGGGGTGTGCGACGCTTCCTTTTAGGTGTTACATTTTCGACCTGCACAAAACTTATTTACCCTTGTACCATAAGGTATAAGGTATAATAAAAAAGTTTTCAATTCAATGACGAAAAAGTTTTGCTTCTCTTTTGTTACAATGCTCGGATTTCAATAGATCTTTCAGATATTTGTTCTTTACACGTACAGCTACTACTTGTCAAATTTCAATCTTCTATCTTGAAAAACATAAAAGTTATTCATGGAACGACGAAGAAATGTTACATATATTCGTCTTTTTAATTTTTTAATAGTAAGCAACTCTATATTAAACAACAAAAGTTTTTCATATAATGACGAAGAAGTTTTGCTTCTCTACCTCTCCTTCAATGTGTATAAGAGGTATCAAATCCAGTGGTTCGATCACAGTTGAAATTTCAGACGGATCTTCTTCATTTGATGTAACAGGTACCAGTTCTAGGGGTGCGAGCTAAATAAAACTTTCAGACATTTGTTTTTTGCATGTCAAGCCACTTGTTTTGAAATTATAGTCATCTATCTTTGAAAACATTACATTGATTCACACAACCTCAAAGAAATGCTGCTTACCTTCCTCTTCTTCATTTTTTATTACAGTTAATGAAATTTTTTAAACTTTTGGCCTAAGCAGGTAAAACAAATAGTTGAGTTATTTGAGCCCTCTGTCATGAAAAACAAAAAAGTTGTCGATTCCAGTTCTCTTCTTTTTGTATAGGCGACACCAAAAAAATGTAAATGTAGAAAATTTGTTTTTTTTTTGCAGGCAGTTTTTAGGAGAAAATCAGCTTGATTGGACTACTATAGCATACAGCTCCCATAGGAACCATCGGTCAAATATTAAGTTTTTGCTTGAAAAATAGCGTGTTTTTGGAGTTATCGACTCAATATTTTGCACAAAATCTTCTTTGACATAAGCAAAGATACTGTTTAAAAATGTTCAAGATCGGAATTCTATAGCATATAGCTCCCATAGGAAGTTAAGAAACAAAAAAGTTTTCCGTACAACGACTTAAATTTTGCTACTCTTCCTCTTCTTTATTTTGTATGGCAGGTTCCAGTTTCAGTTGTCCGATCTCAATGAAACTGTCAGACATTTGGTCATGTCACATTAAATTACTATTTTAGAAATTTCAGCACTACTCAATTTGGAAAACCAACAAAAATTTCCATACAACGACGACTAAATGTTATTTCTCTTCCTCTTCTTCATTTTGTATTGCATGTACCAGTTCCAGCTAATCGATCTCAACAAAAAACTTTAAGACATTTTAGACAATGACGTTAAACAAAAACCAGTAAAGAATTGCAGTCGAGAGTCCCCGACTTTAACATACTTTGTACCTTCAATTTGTCATGTCTCTATTAGTGTGCTTACCAAAGCGAAAAAATGGAATTTCCTTTTAATATTATACACACTAACTTTTACTTTTCTATACCAATTGTTTCAAGAGATATAACGTTTTGTTTTTCGCTATAAGTGGTCGTGGCCACGCCAATTTTTCTATTCCATCTTCTTGGCCTTCAAGTTAGCTATATACATTCCAAATTTGATGTTTCACCATTATTAATGCAAGCTCCGGAGGGAAACCAAAAAATAAACTCGATTTTTTAATTTTTTTATTCAATTTTAATTCTTGAATAACAAAGGCGGTCATTAGTACTATAAAATGATAAGAATATAAAGTAATAACTATAAAATAGTGAACTTATTTCAATATAATTTAATTTAATACTAACAATAAAAAATAAATATAGTATAAACAGTCGTATGAGTACCTTGCACACACGGTAGGAGGAGTGACGTCCCAATTAAAAAAAATGTTATATTCGCAACGCCCATTTATAAGATGTTCCAAATATCAAAAAAATCGGTCAAAAATGCAGAGTGTTTTTTGGAGAGGGGTGTTTTTTGGTATGCAGTTTTAAAGACGTACATTTATTGAGTCTGCACACAAAGTTTCAGGTTCTTTTTTCGTATAGCTGTGGAGATATGCAAATTTCAGTTTAAAAAATTGAATTTACCAAAAATTTAGGTTTGATTGTCTTTGAGGGTTGGACGAAAATACAGAGGGGTATTTTCCGGTACGCAGTCTTAAGCACATGTATTTACTGAGTCTACATACAAAATTTCAAGTCCGTACCTTTTATAGTTTTAAGATATAAAAATTTACAATAAAACACCTTTAGAGGGGTGAAAAGGGAAAAACTATGGTATGCAGTTTTGCAGATCTTCACTTACTGAGCCTACGTACTTTTTTTCACCCTGGTACACAGTGTGTACAGAATATAATAAGTAAGATAAAAAAATACAAAATAATTTAATTGATAAAATGTTGAATTAATATTAAGAAGTCTCTGACCCAATGGAAAGAAATTTATTTTCATTATGCCAGCTATGATTTTACATTTAGCCTTGTGTGGTAAGAGACTTAAAGTACAAGAACGCCATTCCATCCAAAAAATGACGCAACAAGCCGTTATTTCCCCCCAGATTCTCGTAGGTAGCATAGAATGGTTGAATTAAGTGTTGAGTGAGATTTCAGGTGTGCGGATATGATATAAACTATTATAATTCATACATAATACGCGAAACGGGTCGCTAAGGGCGAAATTAGTTGTGCATCTATGCAAAATTATAGGGACAAAGTTTCTGGTATTGCGTCGTAGGACACGAAAGAAATCCAACTGAGTAGGTCTGTGGAACCAATACAACCGTAAATCAATTTATGAATAACTAGTTAGGGCGGTATAGTTGAGTATACTCAACCATATAATACTCTGCATATACCCTCACCGATTTAAATGGTGTTCCAAATATCAAACAAATCAGTCGAAAACTGGAAAGCGCGGAAAAGTTGAGTATACTTAACCATATAATACCCTGCACATACCTTCACCTATTTAAATGGTGTTCCAAATATCAAAAAAATCAGTCAAAAGTGAAGAATTTTCGAAAAATTCGAGTTTGTTGATCTCTGTGGGGGGAAGCCATGAAATAAAGGGGTGTTTTTCGGTATAAAAGGACGTATATTAACTGAACCTGCATACAAAATTTCAGACATGTGTATTTCATAGTTGTGGAGATATACATATTTTAATAAAAATAAACTGGAATTTACCCCAAATTTAAGTTTGCCGGCCATTAATGGGTAGTCCAAATACAAAATGGTATTTTCTGGTATGCAGTCTTATGAAGTTATATATACTTTGTCTACTTACAAAATTTCAGGTCAGCGCCTTTAACAATTTCAGAGATATAGGCATTGACATACAAACACTATTTGAGGGGTAATAAAGGGTAGGGGGAAAAATATAGTATGCAGCTTTAAAGAGATACATTTTCAAAGTCTGCATACAAAGTTTTAGGTTCGTATCTGTTATAGCTGTGGAGATATATAATTTTTTAAAAAAAAAAAAGAGGAATTTATGAAAAATTTAAGTTTGACGGTCTGAGGGGTAGTCCTAAATATAGAGGGGTATTTTCTGGTATGCAGTCTTAGGGATATGTATTTACTGAGTGTATATACAAAATTTCAGGTCCGTACCTTTTATGGTTTTGAAGATGTAGTAATTAACAATAGAACACTTTTTGAGGGGAAATGAAGGGGGGGGGGGGAAATTGAAATATGCAGTTTTATAAAAATTTACATACTTAGTCTACATACCAACTTTCATAGTTCTAGCGTTTCTGGTGTTCAAGTTATAGCCTTTTCAAAAAGTGGGCGTAGCTGGTTGGGCGGGAAGGAGTGGGCGTGGCTCAAAACCGTTCAAACTTGATCTGCTGCCGAGCATCACGAGTCTATCCTCCAAATCTCAAGTCTCTATCATTTATAGTTTCCGAGAACCATTGGTGAGGACGGACGGACAGACAGGACGGACATCGCTTAATCAATTTGTCTCGTCATCCTGATCAAGAATATATATACTTTATGGGGTCCCCCTCCCCTCCTTCTATGCGTTACATACATTTCGGCCAAACAAACACAATATACCCTGGTACAGTATGTACAGGGTATAAAAATATCAATACTAAGTTAAACTAGAGGAAATTCCGTACAATTTATGTACTAACCGTTTTTTCGAAAAACTAATAGTTTTGGCATACGAGTGCCGCTAAATGTAAGAGCTTTGTTCTTTTGTCCAAGTAGCGATTTCTCACATTTTGTATGGAATTTGGTACTAGTTTTAATGAAATTCGTACTCAGAGTCAAAATTTTCACATTTCATCAACTTTTTGGTTTTTGTTGTTGAGATTTAATGTTATATTCATCAACTATTATAAAAAAACCCGTTCCAAATTCGAGTTCAGCTCTACAAATCCAGACAAACCATATGTTCATCAAAACTTTCACGTTTTTTATAAAAGAGTCAACTAACACTTCCTTTGTTGGGCCTGTAAGTCAGTGGACGGGTTTGGAAGTGTTTACTTGAATATAGGATTAATATAATAATAAATCTTAACACTAAGCACATTTAATTTATTCAAATTTTCTAAATATAGACTCATTTAAAACAAGACCAAACCCCATACAAAATGTCAGAAATGGCAAAGCGTATAGGGGTTCGAATCGTGTACACTTAGCGGTTTTCGTACGACAAAACTATTAGTTTTACGAAAAAAAAATGATAACATAAATTGTAGGAAATTTTTTTTAGTTTAATTTAGTATAGAAATATTTTTATTGTACAATGTGCCGAAGTAAAAATGTGGTGAAAAAACTGACTTTAGACAAAATTTTTTCAAAATGGCGGATCGAGCGGCTTAGATACGAGGTGGCAAAGTTGAAATTAAGAAAGAGCATCTCGAAATACATAAGAATACCTGTATATTTTTGACAGTAACATACACTGTGTTGAGCACGCTCAAATTACTGAGTTGTACTAAAGCCCGCTCCCAGACGCTTCTTTATTTACATCAATATTTTGCGCTGCATTGCAGAGCCGCAGCATGTTCAGTCTTAAATTATATTTGTTCATTAAATCTTCGTTCTATCTTATTCTAACACTGCTTTTGTAAGACGGCAGTTTAATCTAACATTTTACGACCTGCTGCATTGGTCGCATAAGTGACCGTTACATAGACCCGTTGATCTTATCTGCTTGCAATCTGCTGCAAAGGCCGCGAGAAGCACTATTTGCGACCTTCGATCCGTTGATCTTGTCAAGCGGCTGCAGCTATCGGTCGTTAATACGTGTACAAGTATTCGTCTTTCCACCTCTTCCAAAAATCCCGTTGTATTTTTTAGATGAACTTCCAGCGGTTTAAAGACGATACTCTATCATTGGCATTCCAATCAAAAAATGTTCCGGTGTTAATGTGTCTTCCCTATTCGTGTCATTGATCGCGTATAATGGCCGAGAGCTCATCACAGCCTCAATCTGAGCAGGTACTGTCGACATTTCTTCAAACGTCAAGCTTCACCAATTTCATTTTTCCAAAGTGAGGACTTGCCGGGGGACTAAAGTGCCACGATATTTTTCATTTGTCAACACAGGTGCCAGCTCATCACAGCCTCAATCTGAGCAGGTACTGTCGACATTTCTTCAAACGTCAAGCTTCACCAATTTCATTTTTCCAAAGTGAGGACTTGCCGGGGGACTAAAGTGCCACGATATTTTTCATTTGTCAACACAGGTGCCAGCTCAACTCCTTGTCCAGAATTTTGTTGGCACCAACAAAATTTGTCCTATTGTCCGAATACAAAGGAGAGCTTTTCCCTCGACGACTAAAAAACCTTCTAAGCGCCGCTTAAACCTAAATGCTTCTGACGATAAATCGCTTATAGCGTCTAAATGAATTGCCTTTGTCGTCAAACAAACGAATACAGCGATGTAACCCTTAAACCACATCTGTCCACTAGAACAACGCATCTGAATCTGTCCAGCATAATCAACACCCGTATGGTTCAAAGACCAAGATAGCGACACTCTACTTTGCGACAAGTTTTCCATTATTTGTATAGCGCTGCTTTGGCAATAGCGGATACATTTCGAACATTTTCGAATGCATCCCTTAACCTCTTTTTTCTCGGCTACCGTTTTTAGTGTCTGGTACTGCTGATCTTGGAACTGCAACACATCTTCCAATGTTTGGACCACTTTTGTTTATTTTATTGATTGTTCGCACAATCTCAAACCTTCTTTGTCCAATTTTTCCACCACAATATGGGCTGCAAAGGGATCGTCTCGCATTAAAATACCCCTTGTTTTTATGGTATTTATGCACTCCGTTGTTGCATCGATCAGTTGTCTTATGCTTTCGGCACTGCTGCTATTGACCATTGGCTGATCCAACAAATGATCCCAATGAGTAGTAAACAAAATTCTTTTGCTGTCGTAGGGGTGTTTTAAAAGGCTCCAGGACACGCTCATAATTAGCATTTAAAATTTGTAAATGCTGCACCAGTTTTGGCGCTGCTTCATATTTTGATGAACCCTCTCTTCGAATGAATTGTGGAATGTAGCCCATTAATTTATATCTAGCTTATAAAAGCTGGTGTTTTTATTTTCTCGTCGAATCCTTAATTTTTTCTTCAATGATCACTATTTCTTCAAAGTATTCTGCCGGAAGGTCCATCATACATTGATGTGTACATCATTCCGAATCGCCAACCCGTTGTTGAAGTGATTCTTAATCTCTTCCATAAACGTCTTCAAATATTTAAACTATTGTCCGCTTACTCTGACCTTTCCCCTTAGGTCGTCCATATTTCGTCGAAGGACGTCAACTCTCCGACTAAACGTATTGAAACTAACGGGCACCGTCACTATTGTGGTTTTCGACGTATCACTTTTCGGCAATTCCGGTGAGAGTTTAGTTTTACGCGTAGTAGGTTCTAATTGAATAATTTCATCATTCAATACTTCCTTAAGCTGATGGATAACTTCGTCGCATTTCTCAATAAAGTTACCAAAGACATTATTCTTGAAGTAATCTTCGTCACCGATACCATCCGCCATTAACTCCTGATGATTTATTTATCGGCTAAGGCTGCGCTTGGTAATTTTCCATGTTCATCCATCAACAATACCAATTTTCAAAACTCCCGGAAAACTTTACAGACAACCCCCATTTTTACGACCAAAAGACTAGACTAATATGGGTTACTTTCGTTGCGCAGTGTGGATGTCCCTTTAATTTACTTATATGTTCAGGTTTACTTAGTTGGGTATCGTTGTTAAAAATAAAGTTAACTTGACCAGAATAGTGAACATCGCCTGTGCATGAAAATATAACCAAACGCATTCAAACACTTTTTATGTAAATAAATTAAAAACCAGTTTTTTGTTCTTTAGTCCAGTCATTTCGTTGTAAAAGCAGGGGTCGCTACGAAAGTTTTCCGAGAGTTTTGAAATTCGGTATTGTTATGTATTCCGAGGTGCTCCTTCCGAATTTTAACTTTGCCAACGATTAGCGATTTCATACATTGCGATTCCGAGTAAAAAGTCCAAAGCTTTGATTCTGCATTAATGGATGAAAGACATTTTTGGCATCTACTAAATGCGCGTTTGAATTTGAATATGATTTTTAACACACCACTACACGCTATCAGATGATTTAATTACTTCAACAAAATAGGCAGTATGCATGTCTGAAGGCTGATGGATGCTTTTTTTTTTGCTTTGTTGAGCCTGCGAAAACAGACAGAAAGGAACTGGATCTCTCCAAAATTTCTTTTACATTGAGTGTACCGAGTAAGGTTTACAAGAAGGTTTAGTGTTAAGCATGTGGCACATGGACTTGAATCTATGCCAAGTCAGTCTCGTCGCTTGCACGTTGTGTTGTACCTGGTCACAAGTTTGCCCAAAGGTGGTAAGGTCGAGGTCTAGCTACCTGTATTGTGTTATGCAGTTTCATTTATTTGCCTTATATTTTAAACCACAGCCACAGCGAAGCTACATATATGGGCCACAACCAATGAGAGACCAGATCAAAGGTAAACCAATGATCTGGGGCTGTCTCTCCCCGCTGTACCAAATCAACCGTTGGTCCGGTGTCGTGCTACTGTTGAGTAATAGTCATAATAGTTGTGGTGTGATTACAGTAGCACTACCAAATTCGAGTCCAGGTGACTCCAAGTAGTTGGTCAACTTATGCACCCCTCCTTCTCTGCTACATAGCCAACTATGCATTGCCCATCTAGCTGGACACGGACCAAAAGGTGGTTGGATATCTTACCACCTTTAACCAAGACGCGAGGTTGGAAAAGTGTACTCTTAGATTTTTCCAAGCCCGTTCCCTTGGCTAGATTGCAAAAGCAGACAGATGGCAAGCTGAAGTACTAGCTTATATTGCCAGGTTAACAAAAGAAAAACAGCTAGTGATGCGCGTGGCTATCCTAGCGTTCGCTGAGTTCGATAACGTATTCGGTGCCGTTTCCAGCACGGCCCGAGTTAAAAAGCTGGTAAAGCTAGTGATGCGCGTGGCTCTCCTAGCATTCGCTGAGTTCGATAACTTGTTCAGTGCCGTTTCCAGCACGGCTCGAGTTGCAAGACGGCTGGTAGGTAGTGAGGCTCCTTTTTGAGCAGTCTACTTTGAACCGAAAGAAAGATTATACGTTAACACGAGCCCTTTCACAGAAATTTATTAGTTCCTTTATGTTTGCAATTTTCATGTCCGCGAAAACGTCCTTTGTTGAATTGAAATTGCTAAAAAAAACTGAGAAAGTCATTTCTTATATTGATAAATCTTTGGCAGTTAAATATTTGGTGCTCTGCAGAGTTTTTGGCGGCGCAGAGTTCACACCCTTCTCTTGACATCACACCCATTTAAAGAGTGCTACAGGGTCATACGTGTATCCTGTTAAGAGACGGTTTGCTAGTTTTTGTTGATACGTGTCAAGGTCTGTCTTTTGGAACCACCTTTTTTTTTTTGGTAGTTCAGGGTAATGTTTTGCCTTTTGCTAGGGAGATTCTTTTGTACGTCTCATTCCAGTTCGTGTAAATTTCTGTTTTTATGGCTCTAAGAGATTCCTTTGTGTTGAAGTCGAACTGTATATGTTTCCCAAATTTGTGGGCAGCATTCGATCCTCTATCAACCTTCTCATTGAAGGGTATACCCACATGCGCTGGAGTCCAAATTATTTCGCATTTTTCAAGCTCCGGCCAGTTAAAATTTTGTCTGATTTCTTGTATCAGATAAGATTGCTCCGCAGTGCCATTTAGCAGCTGCACAACCCCCTACTATCGGTAAATATCCCTATTTTGTTGGCCTTGACTTGTCTGGGTTCCTTAATTGCAAGATTTAGAGCTATGAGTTCCGCAAAAAGGGATGTAAATTTGTTGTTTTGTCTGTACATATTTGTTTTGCTACAAATAATGTTGTAGACTCCAAGACCTACTCTGTTTTGCATGACGGAGGCGTCATTAGCAAAGACGGTAAAGCCTGAGTCCGTTAGAGTCCTTAATTTATCTGCATCCATGCCTCTTGATATCTCATTAGTTAGGAGTTTTTTGTTTGTGCCTAAAAAGTTTAGATGGCAAACTAAAATATTGTTAAGCATATCAGTTCTACATTGGTGTTTTCGAAAATGTGTTGAAAACTCCTAAACATGTTGGCATAGTTTGAGATGCCTTTTGCCACTCAAGTGCTCATATAGCAGGGGGTCGTTTCTTTTTATCGTCAGAATTTCTTTTGCTGTAAGATACGAAGAGTACATGATTTGCTGCATTGGGGTGAAGACCCAAACACCTTCTCAAGGCTCCTGTCTGGAGCGTTGTTATTTTTTTTGTGGTCCCAGAGCCAAAATTATTATAGGTCGTGGAGGCGTATTCCACTTTCGACCTAATAAAACTTTTATAGACGTTTAGACCCACTTTTGGTTAGAGACCACTCTTTATTGTTGTAGCCATTACGAGCAGATTTTTGCTGGCTTGGATTTCTTTTGTGATTTTGTCAATGTGTCTATGTATAGTGCTGTTGGCTGCGATTGCCTTGCCCTGCCTAGAAAACACATGCTTGTGCTTTGGGGTATTGTGTTTTGGTTTATGTTTAAAGGTATCTGTTGATTTTTGGATCTTGTCATTGTGTGACATTTCTCGGTATTTATGCCTAGACCTAGATCATTTACTAGGAGGCTGAAATTATAAATGCTGTTTTGGGCGTTCTCGCTGACCTTTAATTGATCCCTACCAAAGCTGACAATTGCGAAGTCATCCACAAATTGATAAACTAGCGTACCGCACTTGGAGATTTGGTGTAATTATTTGGTGTATAGGTTGAATAGTATAGGTGAGAGGCAGCTGTCCTGAGGCAGTCCACCTTCTATTTCGACTGCAGCCTGTCCTAAATTTAAGGTACGGACCCTGAAAAAGGAGTAAACCTAATCTGCAACATATGCTGGGAGTTTATCGTGCATCATCAATTTGTGCAATAGTTTAAGGTTGACATTATTGTGTGCATTTTCGATGTCTATGAAAATACAGATCACATGTACATACTGTACCAGGGTATATTGTGTTTGTTTGGCCGAAATGTATGTAACGCAGAGAAGGAGGGGAGGGGGGACCCTATAAAGTATATATATTCTTGATCAGGACGACAAGACAAATTGATTAAGCCATGTCCGTCCGTCTGTCCGTCCGTCCGTCCGTCCGTCCTCACCAATGGTTCTCGGAAACTATAAAAGATAGAGACTTGAAATTTGGAGGATAGACTCGTGATGCTCGGCAGCAGATCAAGTTTGAACGGTTTTGAGCCACGCCCACTCCTTCCCGCCCAACCAGCTACGCCCACTTTTTGGAAAGGCTATAACTTGAACACCAGAAACGCTAGAACTATGAAAGTTGGTATGTCGACTAAGTATGTAAAGACCTATAAAACTGCATACCCCAATTTTCCCCCCAACCCTTCATTACCCCTCAAAAAGTGTTTTTTTGTAAATTACTGTATCTTCAAAACTATAAAAGATACGGACCTGAAATTTTGTATGTAGACTCAGTAAATACATGTCCTTAAAACTGCATACCAGAAAATACCCATTTGTATTTTTGACTACCCCTCAAAGACCACCAAACTTACATTTTTTGTAAATTTCACTTTTTTTTTACAAAAATTTGTATATCTCCACAACTATAACAGATACGAAATTGAAACTTTGTATGCAGACTTCATAGATGTATGTCTTTAAAACTGCATACCCCAATTTTCCCCCCTAACCTTTCATTACCCCTCAAAAAGTGTTTT
>JBAMBP010000923.1:0-94618 GCA_037044515.1 Phortica magna | reverse complement strand
TATCGTTTGGTTCTAGAAGTCCGATCATGCCGGTCCGATCATGCCGGTTCGGGTTGATTAAAAAAAAAAAAATTCTCTGTAAAAGTTTATGTCGATAGCTTGAAAACGGCGGAAGGTGATGTATAATAACAAATAAACAAATAATACTTTATATGTATGTATGGAGAAGATGACTTCTTCAAACAAAAAAAAAAAAAAAACCAAACAAACCTTCTGGACAAAGTTATAATTGATTCTTATTCTGAGCTGTTCAAGAATGTTGTGACTTGAAAAAGGTAAATGTATATTTTAATCGCAGTATACAGCCAAGAAATTAACAAGAGACTTCATGGATTCATATAATATATTATGAATGGCGGTATCACAACTTCACTAAAAACTCAGGTAAATAAGAAATCAGTCCCATATTCAGCAATCATCAACATTTTTGCAATGCCAAGAACACGCTCTGCTATGTAAATTTGTATACAAAACTTCAGAACGAAGTCTAAGTTTGATAGTGTTTGTGTGAAGTAATATTCCCCTCCCGCCAATTTGTTGTTGCTGCTTGTCGTGGAGACAATTTAAACTGGACATGAAAGAATTAGGCTTCATATATTCAGACATACTTCAATGTTCTTTGCGTGTGTGCGCGCCTATGTAAGCAAGAGTACTTCTTTCAGAAGGAAGACGATGGGACTAGGGATACCAGGACGTACACAACGAAGCTTCCCGATTGTTGCCTCCTATTCTGATGTCAAGTGCTTCGCATATATTTGCAGAAGTGTGGCGCGGACAATGTCCTAGTCTACGTCTGCATATGGTACATTTGTGAGTTTGTTCATCTAACTAATATCGCGAAGGAATGGTGAACGTGACAAAAGGCATTGCCTTTGGTCATTGGGTTGCTGGGGTTGTTTTGATTGATGTGAAGAACATTTTTGAGCAGCATTTGTTTGCTCTGTTCTGCCGTCTTTCGGTATTGAAGCTGTTAACGTTTTCTATTTCGATGGCAACTCGCGATTGGGCTTATTAAACCTGAAACGACATAGTCGCCATTGAATAGAAAAAGAGGCTACCGTCGTCAGAAACTTTATGTTTGATTCCAGATTTTAAAACAAATTTCTATGCGTCATATTATATTTTGGTTATTTTTTTTAATATACTAAAAACAACAAACTAAAAACGGGCATTTATTAAAAGGAACCAGCAAGAAACTAACGGTGAGATTATATGGGCTTGTAGTAAAAGACTCAGAGATTCTAAGTTATTTATTGTAGAAAATGCTTAAAAGTTGTATTAATAAGTACTTAGAAGTTAAAAATTATTTTTAAAAACGCTTATATTTTAGTATAAATCAAAACTGTTTTGTTAACATTTGTCAGTTTAAAACATTATTTAAACAATACAAACTTTTAATACAAAATTATGTTTGCATGTCTTATTTGTTTCAATATTTTTTTTGGTTTGTTTTATATATTTTCCCTTATGGAAAATCGTCGTACTTGCAGACCGAGGCAAATGTGTTAGCATATCTGTTTATTTTGATGTGAGGTAAAGCTATATTTAAATACCACGAAGAACGCATGTACACTTGTGTTCCTTGCATATTTCGTTAGCATGTATACAAGCTTCTATGTATAGTTGTCAATATATATGAATGTAGTATATAGTTTAATTTATAAACGAATTGTCTAAGAGTTTTCTTAGCCGTATCTCTGTCGCACTCTGTTTTAAGCATACCGTTCTAGCTTATGTGTTAGCATCGTTTATACACGATTATTTCAGGACGATGGCCAGTCGACGGTAAATGTTGAAAAATACCATTTGAATTGTTTTATATTTCCTGCTTTCTCATCTTAAACAGAAAAACGTTGGTTTATGAGCTAACACATATACAAACGACTTGAAGCAGGTATCAGTGCTTACAGTTTCAATACAGCGACAATAACATAATAAATGCAAACCAGACCAGATTAGAAAACTATTTATATACTGCGACCCTTTCATGTTTTAATATAAGACAGCAATAATCCTTAGATTTCTGAAAAACGACTGGATGGTCATATTCATGCTAAGTTTATAAATCTTAGGAGTTTTTTTTATTAAAGGACTAAAGAATATTCATTGACATGTTTTTATTTTTTTTATTTTTTTTGTTTTTAAAATAAATACAAATATGCCAAATTAACCATATTTGCCATATGTGATTTTCTATTAATTTGTTTCAAAAGAAAATATTGTATGACGTTTAGTTGCAAAATCGTTACTTTTTCAGATAATTACAATATACAAACAAAAGTCCATCTTAGATTTATTTTTTGGAAGCATAGATTTTATAAAACGTAAAACTAATAGCAACAAACGTATAAAACTTCTTACACTCCCTTATACCTCACACACAAGCGACGAACAAATTTGCCTTCGCCTTTCAATTCTCGCGAAAATTTACTTAACATTTTAGGGGTGAGGTTAGTAAGTTGAATTCGTAATTGTATATACTTCGGTTTGCCGTATAATTGTAAAAAGGATGTTGAGAAGAAGAAAACTCTGAACGACAAACTGACCGAGAGACATGTACGTATTCAGGCAAAGGCGAATGTACGTAACACGCGCATACTAAGGCACCCTCACCCTCGCGGATATTCATATATAGCAACTGACGTATACACACATATATGCAAGAATCGTCATTAGACAAAGAAGGAAGATGAAAAGTTCTCGGCAAAGGACGGACACCGGTGCTATTTGTTGGCAAGAACAGCATCGCCGTTGAAAATCTGAAGACTAGTACGTGCTGCGATAAAGCAAAAACTGTAAATTTCGCAGCGATGGACGCACATGTACATATTTATATGTGTGTACATGTAGTATAGAGGCCGGGCAGACGACGTACTTTGGTTGTCAAAGATATGTGAGTATTTTCTTGCTTTGCAATATTCCATTATTTTTTGTCTTCTTCCAGATGAATGATACTAGCTTCTCAACACAAATCGAACTTCGTCTATATTTGCGGCTTTAAATACATATCCTCACAAGAAAGCATCGACCGACTATTTAAACCATTTGTGTGTGTATAAAAATTAGTGCCTCAACTTTAGTTTATTATATGTTTTTTTATTTAAATACAGAAAAATCTCAACTTTAGAGATTGAAATTTTGGTGAAAGCAAGGGTATATTAGTTTTGGGCACGTCGAAAATATAACACCCAAAAGAAGGCGTCGCAGACCCTATATAGTATATATATTCTTGATCACTATTGAAGGAGAAGTCGATTTAGCCGTATCCGTCTGTCATCCTGTGTGAACGCGTCGATCTCGGAAAAATTAAACATGTAAATCTATTTATTTATAGTCTATGGTCACCATGGCCACACCGCAAACTGAAATTTTTATATAAATTCGTCATCTTTCGCCGATTTTTTTTAAATCTTTAAAATGTATAAATGGGCAATGCCAAATACACGTTTTTTTTTATTTCCGTCGTGGTAACACCTACCTACACAGGTAAACAGCAATTACTTGTATTCTAATTAATTATCTTTTACTAGCATCCAATCATAAGTGTCTTGCGTTCATTTACTACTCAAAAGTTTGTTTTATAAACTTGTTGCTGATAGATCCATACATAAATATGTTGTATTTTATAGATATATTTAAATTATTATTATTCTGGCAGAAGCTTTTTTTGTCTACAAAAAAGAAGAAACTATGTTATTTTATATGTATATATTTTAAATAAAATCAACTCAAATTATTAAAATTTCAGTTTTATTTAACGAAGATTATGTGATTAACGATCTAGAATATGTATACGGTAACATTTATAATTAATAAGAAATAATTAAAGTAATCACAATTTTAAAATAATATGATAAGAATGGTTAACTAAAACCTAACTCTGAAAATATTAAATGAAATTTCACTAAAAACTGAATTGTGCCGATATTTCTGACAAATGCGTCAAACAAGACCGAACCAAACATTTGACTTTCAAACCTGCTGACCAAACACAACCTTGTTCTCTCCCTTTCAAATGCGTCCAACTCGTTGAGAATTTAATTCACAGCTCTCTGTGCACAGCGAGTTCTCCTGAAATGCGAAAATGCTCACCAAAACAAAACGAAGAAAAACGACAAGAACAAAACTGTTCTTCCCTACGCCGACAGAGCAAAGTACAACAACAACGGCCAACAAAGTAACACGGTGAAATTCAGGCGGGTACGGCTCACGCGACTTTCCTCAGTCTTTGCCATATGAAGTCCAGTTAAGCATAGAACTGCCCATAGTCCGCACTTATGTCGTCTAGAGTCTGAGTGAATGTTCGTTCATTTATTCCCCTTAAAAACTTGTTTTTCTGCTTATTCTCGGGCATCTTGGCTTTGTCATCATTCGAAATCGTGGTAGCTCTTGCGATATTTTAGCATAACATGTGGCATTGTGTGTGCAAGCAAAAAAGAGGCAAAACATTACATTGTCCCGTCTTAGCACTACTTGCCCTGTCACACCGGCAGTTTCGCATACACGCAATATTATATTCCCCTGTTGCCCACATACATCGTATGTGGTGGTCCTTGTTGTCGTTCATTATCTGTCCGTCTGCATGTCTAGAATTCAGCAACAATAACATGAAAACAAAAACGAACGAAGGCAAAGTACAAAACGAAGGGCATGATGATGAAGGCAGCATTAAGAAGAAGATAGGCCTACCGCGGCAAGGATGTTGCGCGTAGTCGTCGTCGTGGTAATCGGCGACCTAGCGATTGTGCCTTCAGAGGGAGGATGCGCCCAAATAGCGAAACATAGCGAATGACCAACCGACTCGACTGCCGAACGGTGCGAATATATATAAATATGTGTGTGTGTGTATGAGGAAAATTGCGGGAAAATGTGCAGCATGACAAAATTTGGACGTTGCTAGCGATGGCGACTTCTTCGTTGTCGTCTTCGCAGTTATTAATCATTGTTCATTTTGCTGTCAGCGAAAGCGGCCGCGAAACAGGAGAGAGCTCGCGAACGAACGAATAAACTCGGTTGTGAACGAAAAGGTGTAGGAAAAGCAACGACAGCTGCAAGTGACCAAAAGTGAGTCTGATTTGACAAGCAACCAAATGATTCAAACCTTCTCAGGCACACACATATGCATGTCTTTGGCTGACGAGACATTCACAAGGAGACTATGAGATTTGAAATATTTGCGCGTCAAGCGACGGAAACTTGCTGCTAAAATCGAAGTTCGCTCACATTTGTTTGCTAGCGCGTTCGCGACTAATGCTGGACGCGACTGCTTAGGTTCGTGGGACATTGTTTCGCGACATCGAAATCATATCCTTTCGTAAGCCGGTCGTGTAAACACTAGTATTGTGCGTGCGGGTAAAACGTTTTGTTTAAGACCTCTTTAATGCCTCATGAGTGATATACGTACGTAGCGGAATGTTAACAGATATTTAAAATAATATAAAAACAAAGAACAAACTAATAAAATACTTTTGTGCGTTAAAATAAAAAAAATAATAATAATGTGAGAATTATTGAAAAAATATAAATAAAGGATATTTGCGGGAAAACTCAAAAGTTTTTAAACAAAAACAGAAAGTAAGAAATTTGTGACTACTAGGATTTTTATAAGCATCTTAAATACTTCGGATTATCTTTTCTTCCACGGAGTAGTCGAATATAAGGTTAGTAAAACATTTTTAGAAAAGTTTATTTGAATGTACCATATTAATGCATATATACATGGTTATATGTGCTTGTGTTTTGGTCATGTGCATATGTGTGTATGTGTACCTTAAAAAATATATCCGTATTTATAACCACTGAAAAAAAAAGTGCATCAATATGCTAACAAGCTAATCGTTCAGTTTTAAATCTGAAGAGTTGAAACATAAAGCCATTCTTAGCCATTATTATATAAGAACAAAGACCCAAATATATTTTGATCTATTTTTTCCAATACATAAACAAAGACTTTTTTTTTGTTTTTTTTTAATTGTCTGTTAGCTTATAAGTGACAGTTAAAGTGACTAATTAAAGAAAATGGGCTCGAGACCTGTAGTCAAAATTTTTAAATTCTCTGTTAGCTTATTAGTGACATTTAAGTAACAGGTACTAATTAAAGAAAAAGGGCACCAGACCTGTATGTAAATTTTTACTTACAAATTGGCATTTGAAGTCGTAAACTGGATTATTTTTTATTAAGTGCAAATGAATTCCTGTACTACATAATTGATCATTATGAAATCGAAACCGTTTAGAATTTTTAAGTTTTGCTTTTTTTGTTTTTATAATCCGACCAATGAATCGTGATAAATAATTGTTTGATTTCAATTTAGATATTTAGTAGAAATATTAGTTATAATTCTATTTCATACATAAATTACACTAATTTGAAAAAAACACTATTAAGGGCGGTATATACGAATAGGAAATGTCACGCTCCAAATAAACAAAGTGTTATATTTCTGACATTCGCCATTTATATATGGTTGAA
Source organism: Phortica magna (assembly GCA_037044515.1). NCBI lineage: Eukaryota > Metazoa > Arthropoda > Insecta > Diptera > Drosophilidae > Phortica > Phortica magna. The sequence goes on along the minus strand of JBAMBP010000923.1, from coordinate 88,146 downwards.
ATTTTAACAAAATCGGTGAAAAAATGTACATAAATTTCAAGGGTCATGGTGAGGCAACAATGTTAGGAAAAAAATGTTTTAGGGTAGGCGTGGCCACGCCCATTTCGTGATCGAATCTTATTATACTCCAACACAATAGCATACCCGAGGTAACTTCAGTTATGAAGACCTCACCACTGAACCAAGCCCCGGACGGGAAAAACAAAATAAACTTGATATGCTTTATCAATGACAGAATCGAGCTGCGAAGGATTTTTGGCTGTACATATTGTAGTTTCCGAGATCCACGCGTTCATACAGACGGACAGTCGGACATGCCTTAATCAATTTCTCTTTCGACACTGATCAAGAATATACATATTTACTTTATAAAGTCATATAGGGACCATTGGGCCAAAAATATGGGATTTATTGAAGTTTTCAATATAATGATTTTTAGAGTGAGCAATGAGAAGAAAGTTTATTTTCTGATATGCACTTTTTTAGAAGTACGTTTGCTTCCCCTTTGTTTCTATATTTCTTTATTTTATAGCCGACGTAACGACGTAAAAACTGTTTGTCAAAGGGGGAATTGGGAGAAGGAAAAAATATTCTAGTATCCAATTAAGTGGGTCTTTTTCGAGTATTGAAAGGGGTAGGCTTGAAAAAAAAACAGACCTCAAGAGTCTACGCTCCAAATTTCAAGTCACTACATCTTGTTTTTGCCGAGAGCCATTGGTTAGGACGGACTGAAAGACCGACTAATATATCTCAATCGATTTCTGCTGTTGCCGTGATCCATATATATTTTATATTGTCGTATTTTCCTCATTATTAGCATCAAAAACTTTTTGTCTTAATCAGAGTTTTAAAAATGGAGAGGTCGTGAAAATTTTTCAGTCTTATTTGTTTCTGACTAGACCCCTCATACTTAATTTTTTAAAGAGGCACGAAATTATTTTGATGAAAAAATGGCTCCCCCCCCCCCACTAATAGCCAGAATAAATCATTTCTTTATATACAACCCAACTAGGTATTAAAAATGAAAATTGGTATCTAGGATATTATATTAAAAATAAAGTAGCTTTCAACGAAAAAATGGACGTTGCATAAAAAAGGGCGTGAAAAGTATTTTAGTAATAGTAATAATTATTGGTAACGCCAAATGTAGCGGTCTCACAGGTTTATTACTCGCTCTATGCAAATGAGCAGAGATTTAACTAATGCAATTTTATTGAGAACCAAAAACGGAAAACGATAATTTACTTTTTTCATTATTATTACTATGCCCAGAATTCGTTCTTTCGTAGCTATTTGCTACAGTAATCTGATCAAGCTGATTATTACATACAAAACGAATTAAATCCAGTAATGACGTTATCTTCGGGCTTGCAGAAGATGTATACTCTTCACGACACCTTTTGTGGTACGCCCATTTAATTTTTGAAATCTTATTCTTTTTGTCCACATTGCCTACATATCAATTTTCGTTGTTATACCTCATTGGGTGCTAGATATATGGAAATTATTGGTTTTCGTCATATGTGGGTGGTGCCACGCCCATTTTGATATCACAATAGTTTTTAAGCCATACTATGAACATAAGTATGAAGTTTCAAGTAACTAATTGTTAAGAAACAAAAATTTTTCCATATAACGACTTAAATTTGTTTCCCTTCCTCTTCTTTATTTTTATGGCAGGTACCAGTTCCAGTTGTCCGATCTTAATGAAACCTTTAGGCAACAGGTCTATTTAAGCCAAATTACTACTTGTGATATGTCAGCACTCTATCTTAAGAAAAAAAAAAGTTCCCTATACAACGATTTAAACTTTGCATCTTCTTCATTTTGTATGGCAGGTACCAGTTTCAAATGTCCGATCTTAACGACACTTTCAGGCATTCAGTTTGGCTACGGTTTACTATCACGTGTAAAATTTCAGCGCTCTATCTTAGAAAACAAAAAAGTTTTTAATACAACAGTTGAAATTTGTTTTATTCTCTTCGTATGGTGGCTACCAGATCCAGTTGTCCGATCTCACTGGTTCCGCCCAATGCGTCATCGTAATAAAATACAAGGGTATGTGCAAAATTTCAGGTCGATAGCTTCAAAACTGAGGGACGAGTTTGCATACATACAGACAGACGGACAGCCGGACATGGCTGTATCAACTCGTTTTGTCATCCTGATCAAGAATATATATACTTTATATAATCGAAGATGTGTCCTTCTTGGTGTTACAAACTTCGGGACAAAACTATAATACTTTTCACTTCGTGAAGAGTATACAAATTTTCTGCGTTTAAATTTTTGCGATATTGTTAAAGCTGAGCTCTTATTGAAACAAACAGACGGATTGTCATAGCTACAAAACTGTTTTTGCAAGAGTATAAAAATTAATAATTTAATCCTTGTATGGAAATGTATTTTGTTTTTAATGATAGGGCCAATCAGAACAAGTCTTTTAACGTACACAGATCAAATGTCTGTAAGTATCATTGAGATCGACCACTGAAACTGCTACTTGCCAAACGAAATGACGAAAAAAATAAATCAATTTACGTCTTTGTGTGCAAAACTTTTTTATATCTTAACTAATTCACTTGAAACTATATTTTACTATTTTGATAAAAACCAGAAAGGGAGCTATTTTTGGCATTGACGAAACTTATATACTTTTGCAAACGTCTTCCAAATTATTCTTATTGGAAAATCTTTTTTATCCTCTTACCAACAAGATTCATGTACGTTTTTGAAGATTTAGGGCCGTTGTCAAGCCCATTTTGTAATTTGTTTTAAAAAAAGCATTGCAGTCATACTTCACTACATTTTTCGTTTTTTATCTGGTCTTACAGAGAAAGCCCATTTTAAAGTTTTTCTTTGTATGGGTGGTGCCACGCTCTTATCTCGGATTTTTATAAAACTTCAGAATATAGTCAAGGATTAATAAAAACATGTTATTGCAAAGTTTCATCTGTTTATATTCAGAATAAAAAAAAAAGTTTTCTAACAAAACCCTTATTTTTGACAGATCATTCCTATGGGAGCTATAATATGGTATGATTGCATTACTTTCGTTAAGGAAATTTAGATAATTGGAGTGGCTCTGGCTGTTTGTCCTTACAAACTTCTTTATTTCTTATTGGAAAAACTATAAAACGCACTTTCAAATAAGAATAATTGAGGATATAAGTTTCGGCAATAGCGAAAATAGATTCCTTTCAGTTTTATAATTATTTTTTATCAAACAAAACTTTTAAATAAGTTTTCGTTGTATAATACTATTCACTTCGTGACTCTTTTTGCAAGAGTATAAAAACACTTCACGCCTTTTTCTGTGCCACGACTTGTTTTCTTTGGAATCTTATTAATTTTGTCATTGAATGCCAGAATTAAATCTGAAGCAGGAAATAGCATACATACTGACAGACAGACGGATATGGCTATATCTACTCGTCTTGTCAATCTGATCAAGAATATATATTCCTTGTATAGTCGGAGATGTCTCCTTTTGGGTGTTACAAACATCGTGACAAAGTTATAATACTATTTCCAACGTTCGTATGAACAGTAAGAACGCCATACTCGGCCATGTCGTAGATTAAATACTCTTAACGCCCTTGTGCCACAACCAGTTTTTCTCTGGAATCATATTTCTCTTTATCTAAATAGTCTGACTACAGTATTCATTATTAATGATCATTGGACTCCAGAGATATAGAAAGTGTTGATTGTTCTTTGGTTCTTATTGTCTCTGGATTTGTCTGGTGTTGTTTTGAAATAGATCGGGTCCTGAATCAAATATCATGTATAAAGCATGTCAGTTCAAGATTACGGAAAATCGCCAAGTATACAATATAACATGTATTTTTTATTGAAACCAAAACAGTTAGGTATGTTCGAATTCTTCACAGAACTACTAAAATCAATTTATGACTTACAGAATTCAAATAAATAGTTGGATGTTGAAATTGGAATTACACCCTGTATACACTGTGTACCAAGGTATATTGTGTTTATTTGAACGAAATGTATGTAATGCATAGACGGAAAGGAGCGGGACCCCATAAAGCACATATATTCTTGATAAGAACGACAAGTGAAATTGATTGGGCGATATCCGCCATCATAACCAATGGTACTCGAAAACTATAAGAGATAGAGAATTGAGATTTGGAGGATAGACTCGTGGTGTTTGGCAGCAGATCTAGATTAAACGGTTTTGTACCACGCCCACTCCTTCCTGTCCAACTAGCACCACCTACTTTTAAAAAATGCTTTAACTCGAAATCAGGATCCTTATGTTGTGGTGGTTGTTGTAAATTGTTGTATTTCTAAAACTATTCAGAGACGGACCTGAAATTCTGTATGTAGACTCAGTAAATGCACCTCGTCATAATTGAGTACCAGAAAATACCCCTTTTTATGACATTTTTGATAAATTTCACTTTTTTTTACTTAAAATTTATATTTATTTATATATTTCCAAAACTATGAATTATACAGTGAACTTGCTTAGTTAATATACCTCTCAAAATTCCCCTCTCTTTCATAGTTACCCCTCAAAGTAGAATTTTTCTCGGAGATGTCATAGGCAGGGTCAATTGTAACAATTCTATCTCCTTTGACTAGTTACCGTACGAGTCCTGCCGTACTACTTTAGGGCATATGAACAAAAATATTAAACAATCTTAGGGGGCAGAGAAAGTGATTTTTTTTATTATTATAAATTTTTTTTAATTCTTTTTTAATTGTAATTGAATAATTTTATTTTTTATTATTTATATTAATTAAATTGATAAAAATTAATTTAATAAGCATTTAATCTCTGGCGGCACTGCATGTATTATTATAAATTATTCAAAGCTACAAACCAAACCAAGTTGGTGTTCCAGTCATTTTTGAAACCGATCCGACAAAATCTGCATTATGGTTTAAAATTCTGCAACTTTTAATGGGATCTGACTTAGGCATTTTTTTTCGTTCATATAAAATTGTAACGAGAATAATAAGTTTAAAACGGTTAAATTTACAACGTTGGTCGTTCTTTAGTTTTTCTTAATAATATCTAATTGAGATATAAAAGGATTATCAGACATTTAAAAAAAAAAAACACTATTAGAATGTTATTCGCAACTGTAGATTTAAATATAATATGATTTATGAGATATTCAACTTTTCGTCTGAATATTAAAATATTATCATAACGCTCCTAAGCTTTTACTTTAAAATTGCAATGCTTCAACAGGTGCAGAGAGTCATTTTAGCACCATCATATGTAATCACATACCAACACATAAAGACACAGACAAAACAAACTTTTTTTTGAATGGAATTTGTAAATATACTTTTTTATCAAAGTTTTTTTTTTCTTTTCACATACACACATATCTATTAGGAGTTTCTGTCGTTGACCTTTATTTCATAACCAAAGTAAAACGGACGGCGAGTTCAATGCAGAGCCAACCAAGAGAAACGATAAAAATAGTATATACAATAAAATTATAATTGTACATAGGAAAAAAATGAAAACACTGCTCTCACATCTGAGCATACATACATAAATAGGCGACATAAGTACCCAAACACAACCACCATCCATGGAGCAGAAGGACGGAAGGTCGGTTGAACTTACTTGGAGTAATACTTTTATATTTATTTCATTCTTTCTGTTATTTGCTTTGGACGATTTTTTATTTTATTTTAGTTTTTGTGCAGTCTGCAATGTCCCAGTTCGTGAAAGTTTAACTCTGTGGGTAAGGACAAATTGATGGTTAGGGGTCCTTATCCGAAAGAGAAAGTAAAAATAGTTTGGCTAGTGAGTGGCATAAACACACACTAAAAGACCTTGTAATTTTTTTACTCAGTTGTAAAAGTTTTATTCGATAAGTGAACTCAATTGGTCTATTGCCTTTGATATGTTGAAAGCTTGGAATGAATGTTACAGACGGGCGCAGGGAATGGTTTAAGCTTCGTAAATTAAGGTAAAGGTTAGACTCTAAAAATGCACATACATAGTTAAATAATCATGTACTAATTCAACTGATTTTTTGTTGATATTCATTTAAAAAAAAGGAAAAATGTAATTTTTTTTAATTAATCGTATAGTACATTATCTTATATTTGAATGCACGGTTACGTTTAAAAAGTTAATTATGAATTTAGCTATGAAGTAGATTGTTTGTGTATTTAAGTATGGTAAAAATATGAAGTAGTATTATTGAAACAAACTGGAAAAAATATCATTGTTTTCGTTTGGGAATTTTAATTTGATAATAATTAACTTTTAAAATAGGTAATTTTGCGTTTTAATACATTTACTCTTAAATACGTTTTTGCTCTTAATACAATTCTTTGGCAAACAATATTCTCTCTTATTTGTGATTGTGTCTTGCTCGAAAAGCAAGAGATGAAAGTCATTAAGCGACAGTCATGCGCACAACAGGTTTTCAATTTTAAACTTTCGCATCCCGTTGTTTCGAATAAATTCAAGTTTCTTTACTTCGGCTTTACCAGCAGAGGCGGAGCATATTGTCATTCGTTCTTCCCTAGTTTTGGCACCTCTTACCATGACTCTAGTTTCAGATACCTCAAATTGTGACTGCCAAGGACTGATAAGCCTTGTCTCTATTTGATGTACTGCACCTGAACTGCTTGTGCGGGCAGGTAGCCAGATTAAGACTTTGTTTATCATAGCCCAGTCATTTGGGATGCCTATCGCCTTCGCATTGCTCAGGCCCTGACACTGTCTTTTGAGTTTATGAAAAAGGTAGCAACTCATAAAAAGTCGTGAAAATGTTCGGTCGTGCTTCGTAAGTTGTCGTGTGCAGCACGTGACTGTGGCGACGATGTTAAACATTAAGTGCTTGTTGCTCATTCGTGGAAACGCGAAGCGTAGCGCGCAACGGTTACAGAGCGAAGAAAATGCGCCAATTAGCATTTCCCATTGTTTGTGAGGTCGTCTTGGTTTTTTTATTTCACAGTGCTTGAATTTAGTTTTTTCGGTTTCTTAGGTCCTGCGCCTAATTGAGTAACATGCAAATAAAGAGTGGCAGTGAGATACTTGCTCCAAAAGAGTGTATACAAGAGTAAGTTCATATACGCACAATAATGTAGTATACGTGCGTCTGTGAGTTTACATTTATTCACACCGCAAGCTGTCTCCGAAAGTTTTAAAATGCGACACGATTTTATTGGGTGCCCTTGGTGAAAGCACGAGTCAATTTGGAAGCGATTCGTTAACAACCCTTATATACAATATTATGTATGCTTTATGTGTTTTAAGCTGACGAATGGGAATGTTTTCTTAGTACTTGAAGTACATATAACCATTTACACATGCACTAATTGTAAATTGTATTTTTTTGTATGTTTTTTCCAGATATCAAACTGTTTGACAACGGCTTAAAGTTGGATATTTCCAGCTACCCACACATGAACATCCGCATAAGTACTAAGGGAAAGCGTCCATTACGGAGCTTGACCCCTAGTGATAAAATTCACGCGATACAACGCATTCACGATGGTGAATCTAAAGCATCTGTAGCTAGAGACATTGGTGTTCCAGAGTCTACATTAAGAGGTTGGTGCAAAAATGAAGATAAGTTGCGTTTCATGTCGCGCCAATCCTGCGCTGATAAATTATCTTCGGACTCACTGGCTGATAAGTTGGATGCGTCGGCCGGTCTACTGGGACCACCAGAAAAGCGCCAGCGGCTAGAATCATCGCTTCCATTAAACTTTTCAAGCAAAATGAAAATAGACGAAATGACATTTAAACGAGGAAATTTAAATGGTGTCGACTATAGTACAAATAAAGCACTTTCTGATTTAAGTTATAATGGACTTCATGCGGAGTATGCGGGTTTTAACAGCGTTATAAAAAATAAGGTTTTTGGACCAGATATTTCCCGATCTGCCGATTCTGCAATAGCTGCTATAAGTCCACTATCGAGCTTAACTCATTTATCTGGAATCACTGGTATTTCGCAGTCACCATTAGCAATTAGTTTCAACGAGCTTACTTCAAACTTTAATTTATTAGCGCAGTTGAATCCTGGACTTACGGCCATGTCAGGTCTACACAGCTTTGCAGCAACAAATTCACTACGTAATGTTAAGCCAAAAGTCCAAACCCAAATTCAAAGCCCACGAAGTGAAAGTGGCGAGAAACATTCGGGTCTATCAGTTAAAAACTGGGCAAAGCAGAAACCGCTTTCACCTAGCGATGGTAGTTATGGTCTTAATTTAAGTCAAAATGAGTCAAAGTCAGACATTAAGAGTCCAAATCTCACGGTAGCAACTCAACTGGGATGCAGCGCGCCATCTCTACCTGGATTGCCAGATGATCCATTATTATATTGGATCAAATCCCAACAAAATATGCTAGGACTTAACAATCTATATCCAGCAACATTAAGTGCAAATAGTCCACCTATTCGATCATCTACACCTCGACAGCAACAACAACCGTCAACTAACACATTATCAAGCACGCCACCAACTACAGCAACACCATTAACACCATTATCGACACCATCTGGTAGCTTAGATGATAAAAACGCCGCTTGGTTTACTTGGTGCAAGGCTTTCAGCGCCAGTTTGCATTCACTTACTCCTAATGCAGCAAGTATTGCCTCGATGCAAGCAAGTTCACTACACCAACAAACACCTTCAAATTGTATTGAAGCATTCAATGCAGCTGATATCAATAAAGCTTCCTATGAAAATATCTTGTATTCTCATCTCACAAAAGTCAGTGGCAGCCCGTCTGTGCATAGCTCATCTTCAAATGATATCTGTAATAATATTGAAGGTGCCAGTAATACAGATTCTGTGAAGCCAGAAGATTTATCCGCAAAATCTCCAAAAGTTGTTAGTCCACTTCCCAGTCCAATTCACGAGACGTCGCACAGTATCATTACAACTAGCCCAGCTCAAAGCCCCATTTTGAGCCCCACCATTCAAACCGAAATTGACATAAAGAACGGGTTTAACCATGCGGTTGAGAACATCGTCGACTGCAAGGATGTTTTAGACAATATTCTTTATAAGATAAATAACAACCCAAACTCTTCTTTAGAAAGTACCACTACACCGATTAGTATCGAAGGTGGTAATGAATCTGATGGAAGTTATCATAGTGAACACTATAATAATAATGATGACATTGCTACTAACAACAATAATAATTCAAACAAGACAGATGAAGAAGAAAAAACTAAATGTGCTGAATATACTGATATTGACGCTGAGGATATAGAAGCAATAACTCACGGTGAGAAATTCTTGCAATGGCTCGAAAATTGTAGCAATCCACGCGTCACGGCATTGCAACTTATGCAGCTAAGATTCTTAATTTCCGCAATTAAGTCTGGAAATGATTCGAAGCCATTAAACAAGATGTGTATTACTTCAAGAAATGCAAATCTATCGGAAACTGATGACCCCACCCATGAGGAAACTATCCGAAATAAAAGTCGTCGTCGTAAATAGGACACAACTAAAGTAAAAAGAAACAAGAACAAAGGGCAGGCAGAAGACCTGAGCTGGCATCGCATGAAACGGAATGAAAAACAAATATCTTTTTAACCGACATAATTTAAAATCTTCGTCTCCGGCAGTGATGTCAGTATTATAATAGTTCACTCATATTATACTATTCCCTACTATCATTTTCTTCCACCAAAAGAAATGGTTCCTTGCATCTTTGGCAGATAAAAATAGGATCCTAAGATTACTAGGTAGTACAATCGATGCGATCTGAATTAAAGGAACGATAAAATGGATAACTCTATCTTATCAGAAAAATAAGACGTTTGAGTAAAAGATTTTCAGAAAACAAACCTTCACATACGTAGTTGTTTAATGAAATTAATAAAACTTCTGACATCAACTTCTTTATTGCGCTTACTAGTTTATATTTTTCATTAATTCAAGGTACTTATGATTTTTTTTATGTAAATATTGCTGAAGCAATTTAAGAAATAATTTTAATACGTAACACTATTAAATAACTCGCTTTTAAATTTTCGAGTCCAAATCAATTAGAAAAGTGTTATTATATTATAACAATTAAATGTTATTAGTTAAATATCTTTTTCAATTTCTAAGTGTATAAAAAGTTAACGTAGTAAGGCTTCGAAAAATTAATATATATTATTGACTTTTTAAAATACACCAAAATTATGATCATAAAATAAAAAAAGTAATGTATATTACAAAAATTCTGTAAGATTTGAAAAGATTGTGAATATTTTTTAGCAAAAACTTTTCGTACAGTGTTCGGAATTGGAAACACGAATTTACACAATTAAATCCAAAATGTTAAAATTAAAATTCTTTAAATAAAAAATATATATAATAGAAAACTTTTACTATAAAGAAATGAGATTTTTAAATAATGGTCAAAACAAGTCAAATGTCATGTTTTCAAAAATAATTGTGTCTGATTGTAATCAAGAAAGTAGTTTGACATGTACTTGTTGTAAATTTTTGATTTTTTTATATTTTTGAGGGATGATAGTACCAAAAGAAAGATTAAAAAATCTGATGGATATACATCGTTTTCAGTTTTAGTCTTCCCTATGCGGCTTATTGCGCAGTGTAAAACTTTAAATTTGTTTCCTCTTACTTGAAAACTACTGAACCGGTTTTTGTACTCTTCACGAAGTGAAAAGTATTATAGTTTTGTCACGAAGTTTGTACCACCCAGAAGGAGGCGTGCCCGACTTTACAAAGTATATATATTCTTGATCAGGATGACAAGACGAGTTGATATAGCCATGTCCGTCTGTCCGTCTGTCTGTATGTATGCAAACTCCTCCCTCAGTTTTGAAGCTATCGACCTGAAATTTTGCACATACCCTTGTATTTTATTACGATGACAACTTGGGCGCAACCAGCGAGATCGGACAACTGGAACTAGAAGCCACCATACGAAAAGAAGAAGAAAAAAAAATTTCAATCGTTGTATGAAAAACTTTTTTGTTTTCTAAGATATAGCGCTGTAATTATACTAGTAGTAGTAAACTGTAGCCAGACCAGTTGTCTAAAGGTTTCATTAAGATTGGACAACTGGAACTGGTACCTGCCATACAAAATAAAGAAGAGGAAGAGAAGAAAGTTTAAGTCGTTGTACGGAAAACTTTTTTGATTCTTAACTAATTTACTTGAAACTTCATACTTATGTGGATAATGTGGCTTAAAAACTATTTTGATATTAAAATGGGCGTATGTCCACTCACATACGACCAAAACCAATAATTTCCATATATGTGGCACCCAATGAGGTATAACAACGAAAATTGATCTGTAGCCCATGTGGACAAAAAGAAATAAGATTCCAAAAATAAAATGAGCGTACCACAAAAGGTGTCGTGAAGAGTATACACCGAAGATAACGTCCTTACTGGTTTTTATTTAAAAAAATTTAAACCTTGACGTCACCCGCTACCAAAATTTATCAACTAAAATAATTTTTTATACCCTGTTCCCACTGTGTATCAGGGTATATTAAGTTTGCTTTAGACCAAATGTATGTAACACCCAGAAGGAGGAGAGTAAGTCCCCACAAAGAATATATATTATTGATCAGGACAATAAGTGACATCGATTAAACCATGTATGCCTATGTATCCGTCCATACTCAACAATGGTTATCGGAATCTGGAAAAGCTGAAGATTTGAAATATGCGTTCGTGTGGTCGCACGAGCTTGATCCAAACATTTTTTAAGGAAACGGTATCTCAAACACTAGAAGCGATATAAGCGATAAGTATTGCCCAACAAAACAGCGTAATACATTTTTGCCCTTCCCCTCTTTGCTATTAAAAAGTATATTTCTTAAAACTATATCTCCTAAGTTATAAAAGTTACGAAGCTCAGCATAGACTAACAAACCTCAATGTTTAATTAATTAAGCTATGCGCACTGCGCTATCCTATTTTATTCAACAGCAGTGCTTTGTAAGCGATATAAGATAATTTAGAAAATGGGCAGGCTACGCACCTAAATCTTCAAAATCGTCTACGATTCTTGTTAGGAAAACGATAAAAAGGATTTTTCAATAAGAATAATTGGGAAAACGCTTGCAAGAGCATATAAGTTTCGGCAAAGCCAAAAACAACTCCCTTACTGGTTTCAAATTAAAATTGGTATATCTTTACAACAATGAAATATACTAGCCTGAGTTTTTGTATGCAGGCTCAGTAAATCTAGCTCTTTAAAACTGCATGCCACAAAATATCCTCTGACCGATTTTATTGATATTTGGAATACTATTTAAATTGGCGATCCTAAATATACAATTCCCTTTTCAATTGGGAGTTGGCACCGCTTACCGTGTGTGCAGGATATTATATTATTCAGTATGCAGGGTACAGAGATGTACAAAATACTTTTCAAATAAAATACAAAATACTTTTAATAATACAATTAATTAATTAAATAAATATTTCAACGTCGACGTTGTCATTGTGTTGTGACATATTTGAAATACTTGTATTTAAAATACAAATACAAAATACGTATTTGCGGATTTGCGGATTTTGTACTTAAGTACTTTTTTTTTAAAGTATTTTGTATTTTATTTGAAAAGTATTTTGTACATCTCTAGCAGGGTATTATATTGTTATGGGAATAAAAACCAATAATAACTCTTAATACTCAATAATAATTCTCTTCATTACCTCTTTTGAGCAACGCTCATTTTTCTTTGGACTCTAGTCTATCTTTATCCACATAGTCTTGATACCATTTTTTTATTGGTAAACTTCATTGAGTGCCAGAGATTTTACTTATCTTCTTCTTTTCGTATGGGGCTACCAGTTCATGCTGGTTCCAGGCGTAGTATCTGACAAAATATCCCTTCTTGCTCTTTCTCAGACTTAATGACTATGTTAATCATTAGTGTTTGAAATGTAGATTGGTTTCAGTACCACCTTCTGGAGCTCACTGCGTGGATGGAATTTAACGAGCAAAACTTATTTCCTCAGTAGGTCTACTTGTCGCTGTATTGGATTTAGCGTCAATGCTGCTAATTACCCGGATGATCATTATACTGTAGGTGCAGCTGCTATTAATCGTAATACTTTGGTTCATCGTCCAGTTTATTATTTATTAGTTTTTAATTGCTGGTGATTAGAATGCTGTTAGCGCTGGTCAACGTGGTAAAGTTATTCACCCATTGAATATTGTTATACCTACGGGATCATGTACTCATTATACTCTTGCAAAAAAAAGTATATTAACTTTGTCGAAAAGCTTGCAACGTGTAGGTAGAGAAATCTTCGACTACACAAAGTGTATAAATTATGATCAGCAGGACAAGATGACTTTGAATAACCACGTCCGTGTGTCTATTTCAATGCAAACTGCTCCTAGAATTTTAAACATATCGACAAAATTTAAGCGCAGAAGTTCTTTAGATATTTCCACGCATTGTATATCTCCGAATTATTTCAATCGGACCACTATAGCATATAGCTCCCCTAGGAATGATCGGTCAAAAATGAGGTTTTTGCTCGAAAATTGTGTGTTTTTAGGGTTATCGACTCAATTTTTCGCACAAGAACTTCATTGTCACAAACAAAGATATTGTACAAAAATGGTCAAGATCGTACTTATTAGAAATTTGATAAAAGCATTTTCTTATAAGAATAATTGGGAAAACGTAAGCAAGAGTATATAAGTTTCGGCAAAGCCGAAAGTAACCCTCTTTCATGTTTTCCTTCGACCACAGTCGGAGACCAAGTGCTTTAGATTTTGGAATTTTTGGTGCTATTCCTTCATCTTTCTTCGACATTTTAGGAAATTTTGATCTGAGTTCTGATCACATTCCACTGCTTATCACGTTTCATCAACGCGTTGCCTTTAGGAGGATGAGAAAACCTCTCCATCCTTACAATTTGGATTTTGAAATTCAACCATTCTCAATTCTTCGGCGTGCTCTTTTCAAAGAAAGATCAGAATTTGTTGAATGCCAACCCTAATAAGCCTTCAAGTTACAATCTTTGGAGATTTACGAACGGAAAACTCCAAGAGTGCTATGACAATCAGTAATGCAATGATAGCATAAAGTGTTTTACTCCAGTTGCACACAACACTAAACATAATAAATAACTAAAATTAATTTAGAGAACTTAAAATACAAGTATTTTATACTTAATTTACAAATCTATTGTGCTTGGGCTTGTGCAAATTGCCATATTTTTTACAATTTAGAGACCCTTCCACTCCCATGCGTCTCACTCAAAATGGCAGATTAAGAAAATAGAGACTTATAAGCATGTAAATAACCCACTTTATCTTAATCTAGCACGCAGGAATAAATCAAGCCACTCAGGTGCGTCACTGTGTAGACATCTTAGACTTGGGAAATCCACTCAACAGGGTATAATCTCCTATATACTAATCTGCCACGCAGGGGTAACTAAGAAAATCGCCGCTTGGGCTCCCCTACTATATGGAAGACAATCGATGATTCCACATTGCAAGAGAGATACTCTACAATGATAACTTTGCGTGCCATTGATGGCACACGAAGTGCAAAGCGCAATAAGCCGCGCAATATGCAAACGACTTCATGGTTTTCCAAATATCAAAAAAAAATCGGTCAAAAATGCGAAATTTAGGAAAAGTTGGATTTTTCTGGTCTTTGAGGAGGAAGCCATGAAATAGAGAGGAGTTTTTTGGTATGCAGTTTTAAAAAAGTATATTAAGTAAACCTGCATTTCAGACACGTATATTTCATAGTTGTGGAGATACATATATTAATTTTAACAAAAATCAACTAGAATTTACCCATAATTTAAGTTTGCCGCGCTTTGAGGGGTAGTCGAAAATACAAAAGGGTATTTTCTGGTACGCAGTGTTAAAGAGTTGTATATACTTAGTCTACGTACAATTTCAGGTCCGTAGCTATAACAGTTTTGGAGATATAGGCTTTCAAATATAAACACAATTTGAGAGGTAACTAAGGTTAGAAGGGAAAAATGTGGTATGCAGTTTTAAAGACGTACATTTATTGAGTCTGCATACAAAGTTTCAGATTCGAATTTTGCATAGTTGTGAGATATAAAAATTTTTGTTAAAAAAAAAACGGAATTTACCAAAAATTTAAGTTTGAAGGTCTTTGAGGGGTAGTCATAAATACAAAGGGCTATTTTCTAATATGCAGTTTTAAGGAAATGAATTTACTGAGTCTACATACAAAATTTCAGGTTCGTATCTTGAATATTTTTGACAATACAGTTATTAACAAAAAACACTTTTTGTGGGAAATAAGGGGGAAAAATTGTTGTATGCAGTCTTGTAGATCTTCATTTATTGAGTCTACCTACTGACTTTGAGGATTCTAGCTTTTTTGTTGTTCAAGTTAAAGGCTTTCCAAAAAGTGGGTGGTGTTAGTTGGGCGGTAAGGAGTAGGCGTGGCACAAAACCGTTGAAGCATCACGAGTCTATCCTCCAAGTCTCAAGTCTCTATCTCTAATGGTTTCCGAAAGCCATTGAGAAGGACGGTCATCCCTCAATCAATTTCTCTTGTCGTCCTGATCAAGAATATATATACTTTATGGGGTCCCCCTCCCCACTTCTATACGTTACATACATTTCGACCAAACAAACACAATATACCCTGGTACAGTATGTAGAGGGTATAAAAACGCGAAAAAGAAGTGTGTTAATATTAACAAGAGACCGAAGCCCTCTCGCAAAAAGCTCTCCAAAAATTCTGAATAAGAATCTAGAGATGAAAATTCCTGACAGAGAAAGAAGATAAGCAAAAGTATTTCTTTCTCGCTCGGAAAATTCATTCGATACGACGGCCATTTTTTTTTAAATTTGTAAATACTATTCAATTAAATTATGAATGAATTGTATGCGCTGTTGCCAAAAAAATGTAAACACAAGACAATTTCATGAGTTTGATGAAAGTTCGGAAAAGAATGAAGTGGGGCATGATCATGGTATGCGTTGTTGTCAAAGTATTAATGAAAGGAATAAAGAACAAAAATCAAATATTAAATTGACCACCGACTAAATGCCTTTGGCCTAACATTGAAAATGCTAGTAAAGCAATGGGCAGGTAGTTTTCACCTGTTGCTCTTTGCTTATTAATGAAAAGTCTAATGCTTTTGCGCAGAGTCATTTTGCTTTATCTTAAAAAGCAGGAATAAAAATAAATTTATTTATAATATATAATATAAAAACTGATATCAAAATTATTTAAACATATACATCACTTCAACATTTCCCGTAATAGGTTCGACTATGTTACACAGCCATACACACCACATACGACAATTTAGCGTTCAGCCAAGCTCAAACAAACATAAGTGTCATATGTGCATATCAATGCTTTGAATTGACTTATTATCAAATAGCAGAGTGAAGTGGGGCATGTATTAATGCAAAAATATTAATAACGAAAATCAAATCTTAAGCTGTGAAATTTGAGAACAGAAGCAATTGTATTACAGTAGTCCCTAATGATATGCGCTTCTGTACAACACATGGTCTTTGATGAAAAATGGACAACGCTATAGAAGGCAACACAAAAACAGTATGTTCTTTAGCAAACTAAAATGATTTCGTTTACTTCTGGTGCGTTGCCAATGTCTTTTCGCTCGTCTTATGGACAAAATCATTTGGCTCACCGTCAGTCAACGATTTTTGTGCGTTGCTTCGTTGTGTGTCTCTCTTCTCTTCTTATCCAAAAACTAACAATTTTGCATGTACAGACAAGTTTTGGTTGCAAATAACAATGTTTATATGATATGCAACTTATAGCAATATTTACCAAAAATAAGATGACTATTAATAAATGGCCATAAATTGATTACTAATATGAAATTATATGATAATAAATAATGTTGAAAAAGAAAATTAATTAATGCTTAGTTTATAAATTTTACATTTTTGGAAGTTTTAAAATTTTATTCATAATTTAAAATTTTGAAAGAAAAACTTCAAATTTTGAAGAAAAACTCAAAATGCTAAAATCGTATTTTCACAAAATTGAAATTGAAATTTGCTGAAATGAAAAACAAGACAAACCAGTAAGGGAGCTATTTTCGGCTATGCCGAAACTTATATACTCTTGCAAACGTTTTCACAATTATTCTTATTAGGAAATCGTTTTTTAATTTTCCAATAAGAATCATATACGTAGCCACGCCCATTTTCTAATTTGTCTTTAAGAAGACAATGTAGTCAAACTTCACTACATTTTTCAATCTTGTATCTCGTCTGTTCACAGAGAAGTCCCATTTTTAAGTTTTTAGTTGTATGGGCGGTACCACGCCCTTATGTCCAATTTTTATAAAATTCTGGATTTTAGTCAGGCATTAATAAAGACACGTAATAGCAAAGTTTGGTTTGCTTGTATTCAAGAACAAAAAAGTTTTTCTAACAAAAACAGTATTTTTGAGCCGATCCTTCCTATGGCAGCTATATGCTATAGTAGCCCGATCTTGACCATTTTTGCACGGTATCTTTGTTGATGTCAAAAAAGTTTTTGTGCAAAATATTGAGTCGATAACTCCTAAAATACGCGGTTTTTTAAGCAAAAACATCATTTTTGAACGATCGTTGCTATGGGAGCTGAATGCTACAGTCATCCGATCAAACTGAATTTTACATATCAAATACCTGCAAGGAGAAGAAAATTTTCTGCGTTTAAATTTTTTTGCTAACTTTAAAACTCTGGCTGGAAATCGCATTGAAACAGACAGACAGACAGACAGACAGACGGACATACGGACATCGTTATTTGAACTCGTCTCGTCGTGCTGATCAAGAATATATATACTTTATATAGTCGGAAATGTCTACTTCACTGCGTTGCAAACTTCATGACAAAGTTAATATACTCTTTTTGCAAGAGTATAAAAATCACTACGCACAAGCAAAAGAAACTTGGCAACGTCTCCAAAACAAAAACAACAAACAAGAATGGCAGACGGCTTGACGAGTGAATAAGACATACGTTTTTAGTCATTCTCTGTCAGAATTTTCACCTTCAGAATTAAAATCCTCTAGAATAAAAATTTTCAATCAAAAACGGGTAGCTTTTTTTGAGCGAGCTTTGGTCTCTTGTTAATATTAATACTCTCTGCCCGAGTGTGCTTACACTATACGTGACCTGATTGCGCTGCGTCAGAATTTGGTAACCTATGCACGCGTGTTATGAAAATAAGAGTTTTCCCTTCTCTGGTTTAAGCTTTAAACTAACGCTTTTATCGAGTTAGAACTGAAATGTGGTAAAATTCATCATAACCGAGAGCAAACAATTTGGTCATTTAAATGAGTGTATAAACATAAGCCCAAATAAATTGGACGCAGGCTTGCCTCTAACAACAAAGCGTTCGGTAGTAATCACCTCAAGAAAATATCAAAAAACGTACATAAATGAAATGTTTTAAGCAAACTCTACCTACGAATTTATTAATTGGCGCCCAACGTGAGGCTTCGTCAAGAAACGGTATTAATAATATACCTAACGTGTGTCTCTAGGTAAGCCTAAAACAGTTCTGATAATATAAAACGAACACGTTAGTGCCTTGTAAAAGAAATAATAATCTAATAAGACCGCAACGGTTCTAATAATACAAAATTAACGCGTCAGTGCATTGTGAAACAAACTGTCTTAAAAACAAAGCCAACAAGAAGTTTGAATAAAACAAAAAAAACATTTTTGTGCTTCCGAAAAACAAAGCCAAAAAGAAGCTCTAATAAAATGAAACCAGGGTTCTTGTACTTTCAAAAACCATATACATCAAATTTGTAATGTTGCTTGTTGCGTTTGAGTTGATTTAAGTTTTTAGTCCGGCCTAAGAGTAGGCAGCACATTTTTATACTGAGCAGTTTTTTAGACTTAGTAGTGTTTATACCCTATACACACTGTGTATCAGGGTATATTGTGTTTGTTTCGTCGAAATGTACGTACCTCATAAAAGGGGGGAGAGGGACCCCATAAAGTATATATATTCTTGATCAGGACGACAAATCCGTCCGTCTCAATGGTTCTCGAAAACTATAAGAGATAAAGACTTAAAGGATAGGCTCGTGATGCTCGGCAGGAGCTCAAGTTTGAACGGTTTTGTGCCACGCCTACTTCTTCCCGCCCAACCAACACCGCACACTTTCTGGAAAGCCTATAACTTGAACACCAGAAGTGCTAAAATCATAAAAGTCGGTAGGTAGACTCAGTAAATGAAGATCTACAAAACTGCATACCACAATTTTTCCCCCTCATTACCCCTCAAAAGGTGTTTTTTGTTAATTACTAAATCTCTAAAACTATAGCAGGTACGGACCTGAAACTTTAATTTTGGGTAAATTCCATTTTTTTATTAAAATTGGTATATCTCCACAACTCCAGAACTATGAAATATACGTGTCTGAAATTATGTATGCAGGTTCAGTTAATATACGTCTTTAAAACTCCCTCAAAGACCCGCAAACTCGAACTTTTCCTTAATTCCGCATTTTTCGCCAATTGTTTTGATATTTGGAACACCATTTAAATCGGCGATGTCAAATATAAAATTTTTTTTAATTGGGACGTACATATCCTACCGTGTGCAGGGTATTATATGGTTGAGTGTACTCAACTATACCGCCCTTATTAGTTTTGTGGTTGGGTTGTTGTTGTAGGTTGTAAAAAGGAGTAACATTCTAAACACTTTACTTTTATTAAATATTAAATAAAATAGTGTGGTTTGTTTTACGACCTTAATAACTTAATTAGAAAAGAAATAACAGGCTCGAGGTCAGTTTTGGTTACAAGTTTTAGTAACCAAAATATTTCCGATTTTTAACAACAAAAATATTGCAAGAACTAGCTCAAAGAACTAGCAGCAGGCAGATCGTACAGCTGTTTCGGGAGTTGCCAAACTCCTTCATCAGCGATCTTAGCTTAACGATAAATCAAAAGTCAAGCACTCTCTTTTGTTTTTCGTGATAAGCTGTATGAGAATCATACGCTATCAACGAAAAACTTCGAGAAGTGCTGCTTTGATCTATCGCCTTGCAAAATTGTTGTTGTTAAGGGCCACTGCGTTGGTGGAGTCAAGTCTTGACTCACGATTCAACTTGTTAGTGGACCAAAAAATTTTTTGAAAAATATAATTATTTTCCAAAGTTTCTGTCATACTAATTGTATGACTACGGCGTGCCCTCCGTTTTATAATAGTGTGGTTTGTTTTACGACCTTAATAACTTAATTAGATAAGAAATAACAGGCTCGAGGTCAGTTTAATTAAATAAAATAAAATTTTTGACCCTCCGAATTAAAGTATTTGTGAGACTTAAGTAATTCAAGGTCTAAATCCTATTGAGGCCAATCGGTTAAATTGGGCATAATTGGTCATAAAAAGGAGGCCTAAGAGCCGGACGTTGCTGAAGTTTGTTGCAACTTGAGGTGCAAGCGATTTTTTTAAACCGGAAAACATGCAAAACGTTCACATACTATGTGGTGCGAGTCGGCACATATATTAATTTAAACTATAATATAGAATTCTTAAGTTCGAATTTTGTTTTTTTTTATTATTCAAAAAGATTCGTAAATCTGATGTGTGTCCAAATCGACATTTAATATAATTGTTTGCTACTCGTAAAACGATAGCACATAAGCTGGATTCAGGGTCATCAATTCGCGTCATAATTTGGGCATTGTACTACTAGCAACGTATTATATAAAATTTTTATGTCTTACGAACATTCACCACGTGATTCGCTGATTCACGGCACCTAAGACGACCACGGGCAGGGCAATCAACATTTCTGGAAAAGATTACACGTAATTTTCCTTCCTCATCGGCCAACTGATACGACTGAATAGGCAGCGAGACGGTTGATCTGGTGACGTTAGGCACAGGCAAGGTTTCAAAACATAATCCCTAGAAATGAGACTGCAACAAGCAACAGAAGTAGATGGATGACAACCAGATGCAGTTCGATCGCAAACCAACGATGACGGCTTAAGTGCATCGAAAAATTTAAATAATTAGAAACCAGTAAGGACGCTATCTTCGGCCTTGCCGAAGATGTATACTCTTCACGACACCTTTTGTGGTTTTTTTTTTAAATCTTATTTATTTTTGTCCACATAGCCTACAGACCAATTTTCGTCTGTCTGTTTCAATGCTATTTCCTCCAAGAGTTTTGAAGTTAGCAAAAAACTTTATATGCAGAAAATTTTCGATATCCGGTATCCGATCAAGATGCTTTTTACGTACAACTTTGCCTGCAAAAACAAGAAATTTTCTGCATTTAAATTTTTTCGCTAACTTCAAAACTCTGGGAGGAGTTCGCATTGAAACAGACAGACAGACAGACGGACAGCCAGACGGACATGGCTATATGAACTCGTCTGATCAAGAAAATATATACATAATATAGTCGGAGATGTCTCCTTCTCTACGTTGCAAACTTCATGACAAAGTTAATATACTCTTTTTGCAAGAGTATAAACAGTATGAAAACTATGCATATGTTACATAGCCCCAAAGAGTTACAGCCACCAAATACATTAGTTCTTTCCAATTTCTTTCCAATGTAGTCACACTTTTTTGAGTCACTTTCACCACCAGAAAATGGTGCTCGAGCAAGATTGGTACCCAATTTTGAACAACCAATGAATCGTCAATATGTTATGTTTGATAATGCCCCGATGAGCGGCAACGATGATGTCTGTTCGCCACGGAGGATTGTTAGCCATGTCACCCGCCTAACAAGAGGACTTACGTACAAAGCGTAAATACTCCGGGTTATGGAGTAATATAGAACATGATTGAGCAAACAGTACAGCGTATTCTCGCAAATAGCGCAGTATAAATCGAAAAAAAATAAAAGCCATAGTCGTAGGTTCTGTCAACAGAATTAATCCGTTACAAAATCAAGTCGAACGAGAACCGGTTCCAA
This sequence comes from Phortica magna, assembly GCA_037044515.1. Taxonomy (NCBI): domain Eukaryota; kingdom Metazoa; phylum Arthropoda; class Insecta; order Diptera; family Drosophilidae; genus Phortica; species Phortica magna. Next base: position 66,243 of record JBAMBP010000923.1, on the reverse strand, counting down.
TACATGTCCTTGCTTTGGCGAGCTTTTCTTCCATCTCTACGAATAAAATTGCCAACATAATGCAAGAATGGAATGTTATATTCGATGGTTCCGAACAAGGTTCAGGTGTTGAAGAATTTATCTATCGATTTAGTTCATTGACGGATGAACCATTAGACAGCGATTTTAAAGCTTTGTGTAAATATGTTTTGCTTAATGAGAAGGCTCGAGACTGGCTTTGAAGATACCACAAGAAAGTGAATGAAATTGATTGGTGTGGATTTTACCTTAAGGGAACAATATAAGATTTACATCTCAGATTTTCTTAGTAACGAACAAATTCGTTTCAGGAAACAGAAGGCATTTTCGTCTTTTTATGATACCCTTGCGTCCTTGATTGATACGTTTGGCATACGAAATTATGAGAAATAACTTGTTACCAAATGTTCGTCAACGAGGACGATTGATTTATTGGTTACCAGATGTTCGTCAACGAGGACGTACAGATTAAAAGATCTACATTTGATCAGCCAGAATTTTGCACGTATGCAGATCATTTGAAGAAGTAACTTGAAGTGAAGAAACGATTTATTGAAGAAGAACCAGTCAAGAAAAAAGTCAAACGCAATGTAGCCATAAATTGAAACTATTTTTGCAATATTCACCCCAATTATTATCAGTTCGCTTGAAATCCAGACGGAAGACAATTGGCCAAAGGATGAAAGTTCTTATCCACTGTCCAACCTTCAGTTGTTACTGCATTAAGTGCTTTTACAGTACATGGGAGGCCATTATATTAGTTCAAAGTCATGCCTTCGATTTGTCGATTAATAGACAACATCATTCCCCCTGATTTGAAATATTGTGTTATAGATACTTAGATGATTTGTGTATCGTGTCGGAAGATTTCAATTCACACTTGTCGATGTTAGTTCGTTTAGCTGATCAATTCAAAAAAGCAAATTTAACGTTGAACGTAGCTGAATTTCGTTTTTGCTTCACAGGTATATGCACTGATCCTAATAAAATTTCGTGCATTGTTAACTGCCCAACACCTAAGAATCTTAAGCAAGTGCGTGGGTTTTTAGGTGTTTGCGGATGGTAAAGGTTCAGCATTTTGCTGATATAACATATTCTATAAACGAAACTTTGTCTACTAAGAAAAAATTCTTATGAAGGTACGAAACACAACAAGCTATGGATGATCATGAACAACCTGTAACTTACATATCAAAAAAACTCAGTCGAGCACAACGAAAGTATAGTGTAACAGAAAGGGAATGTTTAACGGTGATCTTAGCGGTCGAAAACTTTCGATGTAATATTGAACTTCGGGAATTCGAAGTAATAACTGATCACTTAAGTCTAGTTTGGCTCATGCAGCAACAAAATGTATTGGGTAGATAGATTTTTAGGCACCAACAATTTAACTTCATGATATGATCACATCCAATGGGAAAAGATCATATGCCTTTTCTCGACCGAACGACGAAGAAATTGCAGTTTTCGAGGTAGGTCCAAGTATCGACTTAGAGTCCGAAGAGTCCATTTGATGACGGAAATTACAAGGCACCAATCTATCCAAGTTTTGTGATATTAAAATACAAAATCAGTTGTATATGCGTACTGAGCATGATAAAGGTATAGAATATCAAGAAAAGCATTCCTGGAAACTTTGGGTCCCTGAACGGTTAATACCAGAAATATTAAGACAAGCACATGATAGCTTAGTATCTTCGCATGACGGCATGCAGAAAACCACTGAAAAGCTCCGCCAAACTTTGTTCAGGTCAGGTTTAGCTCGAGTGCGAGACTACATCAGAAAATGCGAGACTTGTAAGGAAGCCAAATCACATAGTTATACACTTCCAAATCACCTAGTTATACACTTCGTCCCCTAATGGGAGAAATAAACCCTAGTTGTGAACCCTTTTATCGTTTTTATATTGATTTGCTTGGTTCATACCCGCGTAGCAAAGATGGGCACATAGGTATCCTTATAGTACTCGATCATTTTAGTAAATACCATTGGTAATTGAAATGCCATTCAATTGTATTTATTTAGAACTATTTTTCATGCGCTTAATGAACCAGTAATTAATGATAATGGCAATTTAAGGCAAGCGATTAACGCCTTCCTGACTTAATTGTAAATTAACTATCTTTAAACAGCTCCGTACTCTCACCAAAGTAATGCGGCGAAGCGGGTAAATCGCTCGTTGCTTGCGGCTGTGTGATCGTTTCTCAAACAAGACCAACTGAGTGGGTCCGTCATCTTACCAACATTTCTTGAGCGTTTCGAAGCTCTTTACACTAATCTTAAGTTTATTCTCCGTTTAGAGTTCTGTTTAGTATAGATATTATTGCACACGGATCGGACTATCGTCTACTCAAAAAATTTAAAATTCCTCGAAAAACCTATTGTTCCAAAAACAATCTGTATAAAAAAGTTAGTTTTTTGGAAAAGAAGGGGCGAGAGACACACAACGAGGCAACGCACAAAAGTCGTTAACCGGCGGAGTGCCAAACGATTTTGAGGATAAGAAGGGCGAAGAGACAGGGGCCAAAGAACTTACTGCTTTTGTATTGACAGAGCACTGTCCAATGTTTCTTCAAAACTATGTGTTTAACAAGAGCGCATATCATAAGGGATCACTGTACACCCAATTGCTTCTTTTCACAAATTTTCGCGAAGTATTCGAAAATCAAATCTTGTTTGGAGTTTAATACTTTGCATTAATACATGCCCCACACTTCACCTTTGCGAAACTATGATGAGCGAAAACCAGTCAATTCAAAGCATTGATACACAATTTGCACATTTGCTTTGCTTATGATATTGGTATAGGCATTCACATATTACAGCCGTTACAAATTGATGGTCAAGGGTATTTTGAAGTCCAGGACTTTTGACTGCAATCGTTACTGGTTTTTTTATACTCTTGCAAAAAGAGTATATTAACTTTGTCATGAAGTTTGCAACGCAGTGAAGGAGACATCTCCGACTATATAAAGTATATATATTTTTGATCAGCATGACGAGACGATTTCAAATAACGATGTCCGTCTGTCCGTCTGTTTGTTTCAATGCGATTTCCACCCAAAGTTTTAAAGTTAGCAAACAAATTTAAACGTTAATGTTAATGTCAAAGAAGTTTTTGTCCAAAATATTCAGTCGATAACTCCAAAAGCGCACTATTTTTCAAGCAAAAACCTCTGCTGTAGTAATCCGATCTGGTTTTCATATAAGCTGCCTGCAAGTATAAGAACATTTTCTGCTACTAGAGTTAATATACTCTTCTATATACTATTTTCTTTATCTATATAGCCTATATAGTAATTTTTATTGTTAAGCCGCATTGGGTGGCAGAGATAAAAAATTTAAATTTGCTTCTGTTCCTCTTCTTCATTTTTTATGGCAGCTAACAGTTTCAGTGGTCCGATCTCAATGAAATTTTTAGACATTTGGTCTGGGCACGCGAAGCTATTTGTGAAATTCATCTTAAAAAATAAAAAAATTTTTCCTGCAAAGCTTATAAAAAAATGGGTAGTGTATGTTGGGCGGAAAGGAGAAGCCGTGACACAAAACCGTAAAATTTTAGCACAATTTTGGCCCAGAAATTTTGGGCCAAAATTGTTCGTATTAAAACAAATTAAATGTACGCACTCTCGGTTTCGGCGACCTATTCTACTGGTGCTAACATTTCAGAGTTGTCAAAATATTTGTATTTATTATGGAAAGTAGATTTACGAGCAACACTTTACCAGGGACTAAAGCTTCCTAAAATTAGTATAAAAACACCCACACTATTTAAGTATAAGAACTTGTCGTAGAACTAATTGACTAATTGACTAATTGTAACGTTTTCAGATGACGCTCTAGTTTAATTTTGATTTTAAAAATCTCCAAGTTTTTGGTTAAAAACACTTGTAACCAAAATTGACCATGACCTTGCTAATATTGTACATTTATATATTGTTCAAATCGTTGATAAGACAGGTCTTTCACAATTTTGAAAGCAGTAGCTACGCCGTTACTCCAAATTTTTTAACAGCGGTGTAATTGTGGTGTAATATTGGGATTAGGGAAAACAAAACAATTTAGTACTTACCAAGCTGAATGGATCCTCAAGTTCTTCATATTCGATGAAATCAGCTACAAATTTAGCAATTTCTTGTAGGTCTCCAATTAATGAATGATGAATGAATCCAGTGGGGCGTATTGTTGTACACACAAATTTCTAATAAGATAAATATAAAATTTTATTTTGTACATTTACAAATTTATAAGACAATATTTTATATAAATTAGAAAGCGAACTTTTGGTTTTTCCAAAACTCATACACTCTTGCATAATCATTTTCCAATTATTCTTATAGGAAAATCCATCTTATAGTTTTTTCTAATAAAAATCATACAGAGAAAAAGAAAGGTTTTTGACTTAGCATAGCCCTTTGGCCCTTTGGCTCAAGAGTACAAGCTACACAAAAAATGCATGAAATTTTGGCTTACTTCTCTTTAGAGTCTCACTTAAACTAATATACCCTGATACACAATGTGTAAAAAAAAGCAGGAAAAAAGCTGATATGACAACACTAGCCAAAAAACCAGTAAGGACGTTATCTTCGGCCTTGCCGAAGATGTATACTCTGCACGACAACTTTTATGGTACACCCATTTTATTTTTGGAATCTTATTTCTTTATGTCCACATTGGTTTAAAAATAGTTTTTAAGCCACATTATGAACATAAGTATGAATGTTCAAGTCGATTAGTTAAGAAATAAAAAAGTTTTCCGCACAACGACTTAAATATTGCTTCTCTTCCTCTTCTTCATTTTGTATGGCAGGTACCAGTTCTACCATTCCGATCTCAATGAAACTTGCAGGCATTTGATCTAGTGACACTGAATTACTAATTTTGAAATTTTAGCACTCTATCTTAAGAAATAAAAAAGTTTTCCATACAACGATTTAAACTTTGCTTCTCTTCCTCTTCTTCATTTTGTATGGCAGCTACCAGTTCCAGTATTCCGATCTCAATGAAACTTTCAGGCATTTTAAGCTACGGTTTAACACCACTTGTATAATTTCAGAGGTCTATCTTGGAAAACAAAAAAGTTTTTCATACAACGATTGAAATGTTTTTTATACTCTTCACGAAGTGAAAAGTATTATAGTTTTGTCACGAAGTTTGTAACAGCCAGAAGGAGGCGTGGCCGACTATACAAAGTATATATATTCTTGATCAGGATGACAAGACGAGTTGATATAGCCATGTCCGTCTGTCCGTCTGTCCGTCTGTCTGTATGTATGCAAACTCCTCCCTCAGTTTTGAAGTTATCGACCTGAAACTTTGCACAGACCCTTGTATTTTATTACGATGACACATTGGTCGGAACCAGCGAGATCGGACCACTGGAACTGGTAGCCACCATACGAAAAGAAGAAGAAAAAAAAATTTCAATCGTTGTATGAAAAACTTTTTTGTTTTCCAAGATAGAGCGCTGAAATTATACCAGTGGTGAACAACCGTAGCCAGGCTAAATGCCTGAAAATTTCATTGAGATCGGAATACTGAAACTGGTACCTGCCATACAAAATGAAGAAGAGGAAGAGAAACAAAGTTTAAATCGTTGTATGGAAAACTTTTTTATTTCTGAAGGTAAAGTGCTGAAATTTAAAAAGTAGTAAGTAAGTGTCACCAGATCAAATGCCTGCAAGTTTCATTGAGATCGGACTGCTGGAACTGGTACCTGCCATACAAAATGAAGAAGAGGAAGAGAAGCAAAGTTTAAATCGTTGTATGGGAAACTTTTTTGTTTCTGAAGTTAGGCTGCTGAAATTTCAAAAGTAGTAATTTAGTGTCACCAGATCAATTGCCTGTAAGTTTTGTTGAGATCGGACTACTGGAACTGGTACCTGCCATACAAAATGAAGAAGAGGAAGAGAAACCAAATTTAAGTCGTACGGAAAACTTTTTTGTGTCTTAACTAATCGACTCTAAACTTCATACTTTTGTTGATAATGTGGCTTAAAAGCTATTTTGATATCAAAATGGGCGTGGCACCTCCCACATATGACCAAAACCAAAAGTTCCTATATATCTGGCACTCAATGAGGTATAACAACGAAAACTGATCTGTAGGCTATGTGGACAAAAAGAAATAAGATTCCAAAAATAAAATGGGTGTACCACAAAAAGTGTCGTGAAGAGTATACATCTTCGGCAAGGCCGAAGATAACGTCCTTACTGGTTTCTTCTTCTTTTCGTATGGTGGCTACCAGTTCCAGTGTTCCGATCTCGCTGGTTCCGACCAATGTGTTATCGTAATAAAATACAAGGGTTTGTGCAAAATTTCAGGTCGATAGCTTTAAAACTGAGGGAGGAGTTTGCATACATACAGACAGACGGACATGGCTATATCAACTCGTCTCGTCACTCGTCACTTCGTGAAGAGTATAATAAAAATCTCTCTGCAAAATTTGAGATTTCTATTTTCAAATCTGTGTATAGAGTTTTCGTTTTTTGTCTATGAACCCAATCTACCTATTAATAAATAATAAATATTTTTTTTGGTATTTTTTGGAAAACACAGTAAAACTTTGAAATAGTGCAAAGATTTTCAATAAACGAGCTTTAACAAACAGCGCTGAATAACTGAGATGCTTGTTTTCTTGTTGAGAAATATATCTCCATTTTTTCAATCAACCGATTTAATGGCTCTACAAAAAAATGTCCGTTCCTTCTCCTAAGTGAATTTATGATTTTAAGCTAATTAATCTCACAAGCCGGAAAAAAAATTTGTTTTCTATCTAAAGTTTGCTTTTGTGATAGTAGTAACAATAATTCTAATTTTCTAGTTTTTAAAGGTATTTTAATGCGTTTAAAAATTCTGCAAGTAAAAAGACCAGAAAAAGTATTGATATTTATTCATGGAAAAAAGCAACAAGTTAAACTAATTAGATTTTTTAGGATATTCATATTTCTCATTCATATTTTTTTCTATGAACCTTTTTTTAGCTGTAACTAAAAAATCTAATATTTGCTTGTGTTTTCGCAACTTTCCACAACTTTTTATTCGAACTCCGGTTCCATTTTAACATTTGTATGCACTTAATAGTCATAACCTTATAAGGCAAATCCGAGTTAATATGGTTATTATTATTTATATTCAATTATTCATTAATGAGACGCGACTCAATCATCGTAGTAGCACCAATCCTTGGCACAGTGATTTAAAATTTTGCGCATTTGGCTAATTCAGTGACAAAATCAACTACATCAACTCTCTTATGTATTTCACAAAATAAGTGAAACAATACTTTATGCACCATATTGTCTGTGAATAACTGATTTTTTAAAGAAATTAATAATATCCTTTTTTGTTTCATTTATTCGATTTCAGAGACAGTCTGTATCTGTGGCCACAGATCTCTTTCCAATGCCATATTAGGGCACAAAAAAAAATATTATCTGCCCGAGCTAACCGGGAAAGACTTTCGAGAATCTATAGACATTTTCTATCACTTTTTTAAGCTTTCTCAGCGTAAAAGTCATATTTTGGATGAAAATTTAATGTAATTCCATGCACTTTTGATTTTTTTATTTTTTTTTTATAATGTAATTGTTATTACCAACCAATAAAAATAATATAAATCACGATTTTTTCAAGACAAATTGATTAAGCGATGTCCGTCCGTCTGTCCGTCCGTCCGTCCGTCCTCACCAATGGTTCTCGGAAACTATAAAAGATAGAGACTTGAAATTTGGAGGATAGACTCGTGATGCTCGGCAGCAGATCAAGTTTGAACGGTTTTGAGCCACGCCCACTCCTTCCCGCCCAACCAGCTACGCCCACTTTTTGGAAAGGCTATAACTTGAACACCAGAAACGCTAGAACTATGAAAGTTGGTATGTCGACTAAGTATGTAAAGACCTATAAAACTGCATACCCCAATTTTCCCCCCAACCCTTCATTACCCCTCAAAAAGTGTTTTTTTGTAAATTACTGTATCTTCAAAACTATAAAAGATACGGACCTGAAATTTTGTATGTAGACTCAGTAAATACATGTCCTTAAAACTGCATACCAGAAAATACCCATTTGTATTTTTGACTACCCCTCAAAGACCACCAAACTTACATTTTTTGTAAATTTTACTTTTTTTTACAAAAATTTGTATATCTCCACAACTATATCAGATACGAAATTGAAACTTTGTATGCAGACTTCATAGATGTATATCTTTAAAACTGTTTTCCCCCCTACCCTTAATAACCCCTCAAATAGTGTTTGCATGTCAAAGCCTACATCTCCGAAATTGTTGAAGGTACGGACCTGAAATTTGTTCGTAGACAAAGTATATATAACTTCTTAAGACTGCATACCAGAAAATACCATTTTGTATTTGAACTACCCATTAGAGGTCGGCAAACTTAAATTTTGGGTAAATTCCAGTTTATTTTTATTAAAATATGTATATCTCCACAACTATGAAATATACATGTCTGAAATTTTGTATGCAGATTCAGTTAATATACGTCCTTTAAACTGCATACCGAAAAACACCCCTTTATTTCATGGCTTCCCCCTCAGAGATCTACAAACTCGAATTTTTCGAAAATTCCTCACTTTTGACTGTTTTAAATTGTTATAATGTTCTCCTGGTCACAAAGGCAAACTTTAATGTGTTAATGTCATGTCAATTTACAAGGAGAAAAGAAGATATTTCCGTCTACATGAAGTATACATATATTTTTGAACAGTATGACGAGAAGAGTTTATATACCACTGTCCGTCTGTCTATCTGTGTCAATACAATCTGCTCGCTCAGTTTTAAAGTAAAATTTTGTTTATCCTTGCAGGTAGCTTTCATCGAATCACTATAGCATAAAGTGCTATTGAAACGATCGGTCAAATATTATGTTATTGCTTAAAAACGTTTTGTTTTTAGAGCAACCAACAGTGTGGAATATTGGTGAAGATCGGAAGACTATGGCAAGAGTATATTAACTCTTGCAAGAGTATATTAACTTTGTCATGAAGCTTGCAACGTAGAGAAGGAGACATCTCCGACTGTATAAAGTATATATATTCTTGATCAGGTCGACGAGATGAGTTCATATAGCCATTTCCGTCTGTCTATTTTAATTCGAACTCCTCCCAGAGTTTTAAAGTTAGCAAAAAAATTTAAATTCAAAAATCTTTCTTATTCCTGCAGGCGATTTGTATGTGAAAGCCAGCTTGATCGGATACCTATAGCATATGGCTGCATATAGGAACGATCGGTCAAAAATGAGGTTTTTTATTCTTGTTAAGAAAACGATAAAAAAGATTTTTCAATAAGGATAATTGGGGAAACGCTTGCAAGAGTATATAAATTTCAGCAAAGCCAAAAATAGCTCCTTTACTGTTTTTTTTTAATTCTTGACTATATTCCAAAATTTGATAAGAATCGGGCATACAGCGTGGAAAAAGAAATAAAAACTTAAAAATGCGATTTCTCTATAAACCGACGATATAGTATATCGCAAAATGTAGTGGAACTGTCCTACACTTTGTATTGCTTTTTTTACAACAAATTGGAATATGGGCTACACTCTTTTATCTATTAAATCTCAAATGATTCTTATTGGAATAACTATAAAGTGTTTTTCAATAAAAATTATTGCGAGTATACAAGTTTCGGCAAAGTCCATCTCAGGTTATGTTTGTATTGATTCTGTTGTCTGAGTTACAGCCTTTTAAAAGAATGTGTAGTGCTGGTTCGGCAGGGATGTGTGAGAGTCGCACAAACCCATTCAAAGAACATCTGCTATCGAGCTTCAGAAGCATACCTTCTAAAATGCACGTCTTAAGCACTTATAGTTTCTGAGAACCCTTGGTGAATATGAAGGGAAAGACAATCGATTTCTCTCGTCCTGATAATTTCTATAAGCACTTTATGGAGTCTTACTGTCGATGTAGTGTGTACAAGGTTTTAAAACAACACGCTTTCCACTTTTCGTTAGTACGAGGTTTGCATTGACTCGGTTTCACTGTATTTGCCACATTTTAATTTATGTTTTTACTTACCTGCACATTACATTCATTAGGCAAAGCCAAAACGAGTGCTCGCTTTTTAGGATAATTCAGTACGAATTGCTTGCGAAAATTCTCAGCGTAAAGTAAAAGCAGTCGCTCCTTTGCCGATAAAGAATAATAAGCAAGCGGGTAGCATTTTGGATTATAAGCCCCAAACTCTTCAGTTTTGTCTGGAAACGAGAGGTCAATACGACCAACATTGATGGCTGGCTCTCCTTCAGACAAGCTAAATTCGTCGTCTTCTTCCTCAGATCCCATTTCTTCCTCTTCAAGAACTGAATATTCTAATTCCTCAGATGGCATTGCTTTACCAGCAACATGTTCTTCTATTTCTTTTAACTTTTCTGCATGTCTGCTTGCGTCAACAAAGGAAGACACCTTGTTATACTTCTTGAATTTTACTTTCGGCATTCTGGTTTCTTTTTGAACCCAATTTTTCTTGTTTATTAAAACAGATAAAAAATATGTTGCTTGGTAACCGAAAAAAAATGTTATTTGTTTATGACTAGAAAGTTTTTGTTACTTAGGGCCAGTTTTGAATTTAGCATAAGGTAACTTCGTGTAACCAATTTTCAGTTTCACCCTCAATAGTTTACCCTAATTTAAGCCCAGGTTAACCTTTCACTTTAGGTCGTTTGCCTTCCAATGGGAGCAGCTATGCATCATTTATAAAAACAATTTAATATAAATGCAAAATTTCTCTATGTGCTAACTGTTATAGATTGTACTTATGTTAAGGGGGACGCTACTATGACTGCAGAAAAAATGTGTGATTTTTGTGAATTTTTTTGACCAGGAAAATAAAACAATATCAAGCTAGTTGTTTTTATGTCTTATTAAGTGTACATCCAAGAATATTGACACAAATTTTCATTAAAAAATATCGAGTAGTTCCAAAGATATGAGCGTTCTTGTAGAACCTTAAAAAAAATAACACCATGGTTGCCTCGATAACTGCAGCAATTACTAAGGATCTTCCAGTTAGTTTTTCCATTGGTGGACGATAACGACAGTAAGAGCTCTGCTAAGATTGTCAAGGAGTGGCTACTAAATTATGCAGCTAATGTATGTAATGCACCCCAAAGCCCGGTTCTTATTCCCATTAAATATTACAATTCAGTTCAATTTTAATATTTGTCTCAGTTTTCGTTTTGTTCACTGTATGTGCTATTCTACCATTTCAAGTGTATCGTTTGCTGTCGGCATTGCGCAATGCGAATGCACCTTTGTAATGATAAATGTCATAGCTTGCAACAAAAATTGGAATGTCTTTAGCTATCCGTTACTTATTCGAAATTGATGATGATTTATTAAGACTATTACTATTTGGTAAGTAAACGTTTGGTGTTCTTAAGTAAGTTTCACAGTCTGGGGTTAACCCCGAGAAAAGTTAACTCGTATGTAAGCTTCTCACGGATTTAACCCGAGCTTTCAGTTTCACAGGGATTCAAAGTCCAACGACCCTGCAATAGCAAAATGGGCGTAACGCTTAGTAACGTAACGCTCGAACAAGAATGAAATTTTGAATATTCATAATTGGAATGGAATGTAATAATATTTAATAATAAGCTAGGCGTAGCAGTGCCCTTATGTGCCCAAAGTACAAAAACATTTTGTTCTTGGAATTAATTGGTTAATTGAGGGATAAATTTGTATATATGACATTAAAAGGAAATGATAATTGTTTCGATTAAAAACAGTCGTTACAAATACAAGGTACAAGGTATATCGAAGTCGAGCCCTCTCGACTGCAATTTTTTACTGGTTATTTAATAAAATGATGTTCAATTTCAAATAAATAACGGATAGCTATAGATGTTCCCATTTAATAGCGGTGAAATGCCGAAAACTCAAATATAGTTACCCAAAATTAACTCTGGGCTAACTTTGACTGTAAAACTGGGCCTCATAGAGTATTCTTAAGGCCAGTGTCACAGTCTTGCGGTAACCCAAAATAAACTTAACTAAAAATTAATCCTTACCCGGTCTTTACTTATTTATTTATTAAATATTGAAACAATTGACTGTTATGATGGTATTTAGATAATATTATATGATAATGATAAAATAAAACCGGTAAGAACGTTTTCTTCTTACTTTTCATTTTGTCATTAGGTGCCAAAATTATGGATATTCTTGATGTTATCTTTAGGCGAGCGGTTCCATGCCCACTTTCTTATGAAAATAGTTTTCAACCCTCCCTATGAACATAAATTTGGTACGCCAGAGTACTAGTTGTGATATTTAATCCCTCTATCTTTTAGAACAAAAAAGTTTTTCATATAAAGATTTAATTTTAATTTTCTCCTCTTCTTTTCGAGTGGTCTGCAAAATTGCAGGTCAAAAGCTCCAAACTGTTAGGAGGAGATCGCATATACACAGATTTTGTTTAATCTTTTCGTTAACGATCTGCCCTTGTCGATATCACACTCACGGGTACTTATGTACGCTGATGATGTTAAGTTGTGTCTTTCTTATAAAGATCCTGCTTCTCATGGCCTATTGCAGGAGGACCTGAACTCTCTGCACTCTTGGTGTTCACTTAATTTGCTTTTGCTCAATCGCTCAAAGTGCAAATATATGACTTATCATCGTAGTAAGCCCTACTTGTTTACTTACTCGATTGATAATGTCCAAACTGGAACGAGTCTCAAATTTTAATGATTTAGGTGTTCTCTTTGACCCCAAACTCAGCTTCATCCAACAAATCTCAACAGTCGTCAATAAGGCGAAGGGCGTTTTTGGATTTATCAAACGTTGGTCTAAAGAATTCAAGGACACTTATATCACTAAAATTCTTTTCACGTGACTTGTACGTCCTATACTCGAATATTGCTGTTGTGTATGGTCACCACAATATAAAAAACACCAAGACCGCATTGAGTCAGTTCAGAAACAATTTCTCTTATTTGCTCTTCGTGGTCTAAACTGGGACCCTACTATCAGACTACCGCCATACTATGAAAGGCTCCTCCTCATTGACCTCCCATCTCTTTCGCAACGTAGGATTGTTTTAGGGACTGTTTTTTTCATAAACTTGTTGTTGGTACAATTGATTCCTCATACTTACTTGGTCAGATTAGTTTCAACGTCCCACGAAGAAGTACAAGAAACTTTGTCCCAATTACCTTGCACAGATGCACAACTAATTATGCCTTTCATAACCCGTTTCACATTTTATGTTTGAATTACAATAATCTTTATCAGATGATCTCGCCTGAAATCTCTCTCTTGACACTCAACTCCTCCGTTCAGCGCTACCTTCGTGAGTCTACTGCGGATTAGCAGCCTAACAACAGCGGCCTTTATATGGACTTTTGGCACTGATTAGCACATGGCTGTGAGTTGGGGCATAGCTGGCTTAATGCAAGTAAATTTCCCCCACCGGGTCAGAGACTTCTATTGTACTTACTACTTAATTTTTATATTATTGTATGTTATTGTATGTATGGAGATTTCTCCTTCTGAGTGTTACAAGTTACTGGACAAAATTAAAATACTATTAGCCGAATGAGGAGTATAAAAAGTTATAACATAACACAATATAAATACTTATATGTATATGTAATATATAAAACTCGAATGAAAAAACCAGTAAGGGAGCTATTTTCGGCTATGCCGAAACTTATATACTCTTGCAAACGTTTTCACAATTATTCTTATTAGGAAATCCTTTTATAATTTTCCAATAAGAATCATATGCGTAGCCACGCCCATTTTTTTATTTGTCTTTAAGAAGGCAATGTAGTCAAACTTCACAACATTTTTCAATCTTTTGTCTCGTCTGTTCACAGAGAAGTCCCATTTTTAAGTTTTTGGTTGTATGGGCGGTACCACGCCCTTGTGTCCGATTTTTATAAAATTCTGGATTTTAGTCAAGCATTAACAAAAACACGTAATAGCAAAGTTTAGTTTGCTTATATCTAAGAACAAAAAAGTTTTTCGAGCAAAAACTGTATTTTTAACCGATCGTTCCTATAGGAGCTATATGCTATAGTAACCTGATCTTGACAATTTTTACACAGTATCTTTGTTGATGTCAAAAAAGTCTTTGTGCAAAATATTGAGTCGATTACTCCAAAAACACGTTGTTTTTTAAGCAAAAACATAATTTTTGACCGATCCTTTCTATGGCAGCTATATGCTATAGTCATCCGATCAAACTGATTTTTACACATCAACTATCTGCATGAAAAGAAAATTTTTAGCGTTTAAATTTTTTTGCTAACTTTAAAACTCTGGGCGGAAATCGCATTGATACAGACAGACGGACATTTTATTTGAAATCGTCTCGTCATGCTGATCAAAAATATATATACTTTATATAGTCGGAGATGTCTCCTTCCCTGCGTTGCAAACTTCATGACAAAGTTAATATACTGTTTTTGCAAGAGTTTAAAAATATAATAATTGAAGTCAATTAAGTCTCTGACACGGTTGCTTTAGAACCTAGTTCTGAGCCAAGACCTATCGACAGTCAGTCGAAGGTGGACAGCTTGCCACGATCCTTAAGTCAAGACCGTCACGTACAAAAAGATGGCAGGCGTATCAACAGTAAAGGTCAGCTAATTCAAAAACAATACCAAAATGATCGTAAAATATTTGATAACCACCTCAGCCGAGTGTTAGATATTGAGCCACTAATGTTGAACTGCGGAGAAAGCCTGCGCAAGTTTCTGGCTATATCAAGAGAAAGCATCCATATCTTAAAAGAAAAAGCGAAAATAGGATAGGCTGATGGTTTTTTCGCCCATGTTTTGCTTCGTCGGTTTTCACAGGAAGTCTTGACGAACGTTAAAAAAGGAGAGAGAAATTAAACACATGACAGATGTGCTGGAACTATACAACTCAATAAATTCAGTTCAAAAGAATGCCAAGGTGAAGTCGCTACAGAATGCATACTCCATGACCGGTCACGATATAGTAACTCGATACATCACACCATTTATGCTACCGTTGTCTTGGCAGTCATAATTTTAAAGACTGTACTATGGTCCAAAAGTCGATTTTTTTGGCATACACTCTAAACATTGACTTACAGACCTCAAACTTCGCACATTTGGTTTTATTAGAAAAAAGAGTATGCGAACAAAATTTTGAGTCTGTGCGACCACGCCCCCTCTTGCCTACTATACAAACAATTTTGGTGTATTATTAGGAAAAATTTAGTAAGACTCTAAATTCAGACAAATTAGTTAAATTTATTTAAGGAATCACTTAAATATCTTAAGCATAATCTTCTTCTTCTTCTAGTTCTATAGAGCACCTTCAATCAGGTCCTCATCAGAATTAGATTGTACGTCCAATTCTTTTTTCAATGTTTTTTTGTTTTCGGTAGACAGCAACTCCTGTGATTCAAAAGTTTTTGTAATGACACTTGAACAGTAGTTTCTGTAACTTCTATACCCATTGGCCGATACTGTGTTTTAGCTTCTATTACTTGATTGTAACTCGGATAGATGTCGCTGTTATGATTTATATTCAAAAGCCATAGTGTTGACTGTATTAGCTGAATTTTGAATGAATGAATTTTCCAGGATGTAGGGTAGAGCTTCATCTGGTGTGAGTGGAGTCGGTTTTTGCATTTGAAGTTGCTTTCTCAATTCTGTTGTGTGTTCAGGTGTTGAGTTCGTTTCAGTAAGGACCAAGGCCATGATTGTATTACATTCTTTCTTAGTAGAAACTTTTATAACACGCATTCAAGAAGATTTACGTTGTTATACTCTTTCAATCGAAGCTCAGATACCAAGCTACTTATCAGTTTTGTCACTGAAGTTTGTAACAAGCCAGAAGTTGAGCGTCCAGGTTGTTGCGGCGACTATACACTTTTCATTTATGTAATTGATATATTAGACGACATTCGATTAGCATGCTTTGATGTACAACGTTCAACGATGTATGTATATAGTCACATTTGGAAAGTTTTTCTTTTATAAACGATTCAAAAGAACTTGTCCTTTTGTCTGTCTCTGATTCTTTGACGTCTGTTACGTGGTATGTCATTTTTTATACTCCTCACGAAGCGAAAAGTATCATAGCTTTGTCACGAAGCTATCGACCTGAAACTTTGCACAGACCCTTGTATTTTATTAAGATGACACATTGGTCGGAACCAGCGAGATCGGACCATTGGAACTGGAAGCCACCATACGAAAAGAAGAAGAAAAAAAATTTCAATCGTTGTAGCTTGTTTTCCAAGATAGAGTGCTGAAATTATACAAGTGGTGATAAAGCCAGGCTAAATGTCTGATAGTTTCATTGAGATCGGAATACTGGAACTGGTACCTGCCATACAAAATGAAGAAGAGGAAGAGAAGCAAAGTTTAAATCGTTGTAAGGGAAACTCTTTTATTTCTTAAGATAGAGGGCTGAAATTTCAAAAGTAGTAAGTTAGTGTCACCAGATCAAATGCCTGCAAGTTTCACTGAGCTCGGACTGCTGGAACTGGTACCTGTCATACAAAATGAAGAAGAGGAAGAGAAGCAAAGTTTAAATCGTTGTATGGGAAACTTTTTTGTTTCTGAAGTTAGGTGCTGAAATTACAAAAGTAGTAAGTTAGTGTCACCATTGCCTGTAAGTTTTATTGAGATCGGATTACTGGAACTGGTACCTGCCCTACAAAATGAAGAAGAGAAAGAGAAACCAAATTTAAGTCGTTGTACGGAAAACTTTTTTGTTTCTTAACTAATCGACTTGAAACTTCATACTTATGTTGATAATGTGGCTTAAAAGCTATTTTGATATCAAAATGGGCGTGGCACCCCCCAC
Organism: Phortica magna; assembly: GCA_037044515.1. Taxonomy (NCBI): domain Eukaryota; kingdom Metazoa; phylum Arthropoda; class Insecta; order Diptera; family Drosophilidae; genus Phortica; species Phortica magna. The sequence goes on along the minus strand of JBAMBP010000923.1, from coordinate 49,408 downwards.
ATATGACCAAAACCAATAGTTCCTATATCTGGCACCAATGAGGTATAACAAAGAAAACTGATCTGTAGGCTATGTGGACAAAAAGAAATAAGATTCCAAAAATAAAATGGATGTGAAGGTGTCGTGAAGAGTATACATCTTCGGCAAGGCCGAAGATAACGTCCTTACTGGTTTTTTTATTTATTTCTAATTTTTTGTCATCTTTTACGTGGTGATTGATCATTTTTTAAAAATCCAATCTGACACAAATGATATTTTACGATTGTTGCCGCGCCAAATATCGAAGAGATCGCTACGAACAAACTCGAACGTCCCCGAATTTTCTTGAATTGTGATAAAAGGGGGACAAACGGGGAAAAGTTGTTAATTAGCGGTAAAGAACGATATTTATTTGTACAAACTGACTTACTTAGTTTTTGTTGAGAGAAGTTGGTTCGTTAGTTTTATTTCACGAAACAAAAGGAACGCATGTTAATTCTCTACAAAAATACACATAAATTGGACAGTAAACACAGCTTAAAGACTAAGATTACACATAAATCTAATATATACAGTGAAAACTACATACCTTGATCTTCAATTTCCATTATTAACTTTAGTTTTTTCTGACAAAGAATTTTGATTTTTACGCACAAATGTAAACAATACAACGTGGCGTGTATTTCTTAATCCGAAAGAGCTGACCGATTGTGTACTTTTGAAAGCTCACAAAAAGCTTCAGGGAAACTTTTAAACTTTATTTTTTTAGTTTTTATATGTATGATGTATTAACTTTAAGAATTTAAAATCAAAAATACAAAAAATGCACATAAAAATCTCGACTTTATGCCAAAGAATCGGCCTTCTTGGACCATAGTGGACTGTAAGAAAGACTGGAGGTACCTGCAACAAATCACATAACAATTTGATGCATGATGATAACAAAAAAGAAAGTGTTAACTGCGTGGGAAATAAAGACCAGGAGAGGATTCTAGCTACAGCAGTTGAGCACTTAAAGAATGCTAGCGGTGGCTATGAACAGTTGAGAGCCTTGATGAATGGCAGCTCCTAACGAACGTTAATTTCGGAAGAAGCTGCTCAACTGTTAAGACTCCAGAGGAAAAAACAAATAGTGAGGTTGTAGGGAATTTTCTCAACAGGCGTCGAGTTATCAAAGAATAGTGTCCCCCTTTGAATAAAGCTGAAACAGAATCAGTGGCACTTGTTCTGTCAAAACTTCACAAGGAGCTTCCAAGCAGGATTATTAACATCAACGTTGACAAAGATTAGAAGAATTGCACGTTGACAACCCAAATTTCAACAAACCAAGCAGAATCAACATGATTTCGGCGCAGACTTGTTCCTAGCAATAATGATAGGTCGTGTCAAAAAGGTAAAAGGTACACTGGGTCAAAAAACCAAGTTCGGTGATCACTGCGACGATTACTGGAACGGTTTCGAGAACTTGAGAGTGACGACGACAACAATGTCAAGGAAGAGTTGCGCTGCGAATAAATGTTTTAAAAGACAACTAAACAGAGTGGACGTCTCGTCGTTACAACAACGTTTCGGGACGATTTTCAGCTTGGAAATTCGAGAAAACAATCACTGGCGAGATTCATGCAGATGGAGCAGAAAATTAAAAAAGTAACCCGAACTGCTCAAAGAATATTCCACTTTCATGAAAGAGTATCTGGAGTAGAGGTGGGCGCGGGCCGGGCTTTTTTTCGTGGCACGCGGGCTTACACAGGCCCGGAGCGGGCCCGGGCCTTAAAATCAAGATTCGTGCAGGCTTCGTGCGGGCCCGGGCCTTAGCAAAAAAGCCCGGCCCGTAGAAGCCCGAAATAAGCCCGTAAAAGCCCGAAAACAATTTTGATTTGTTCGTGCTATTTTTCTATATGCTCGAATTAGAACCACCATTTATAGCATTTTAATTGTTTATCAATACTACTATCGATTTGGTTATACATATTTTACTTGTTTGCACACCACTAATCTAAAATTGGCTTCCTATTGTGAAATTGATAAAACTTTGAAATATAAAATATGTCGCGACTTAACAGTAAGCTCTCAAAAACACTGAAACAGCAAGTTAAAACACGCTGGAACTCTACATTTTTTATGCTTTTGAGTGTATTTGATGTAAAAGAGGAAATAAAAACTCTTTTACTTAAAAAAGATGAGCTACAGCGAATTAGTAATTTAGATTTTTCATTACTTGAAAACATTTAATGCTTCTTAAAACCTTTTAAGGACTGCTCTGAAGCACTTAGCTCTGACAAGGAACCAACAATGCAAATATTTGCATTGTGGTCAGAAAAATTATGTAAACTTTGCAGAACTAGCACACTTGATTCCCAAATAATAACTGAGTTTAAAACAATGACCCAAATTGCATGTCTTTTAAATTTCCTTATATATGTAAATAAATTTCGTGCGGGCCGGGCCGGGCCCGGGCCTTGGTAAAAAGTTTCGTGTTTGGACGGGCCGGGCCTCTCAAAACAGAGTTCGTTTTCGTGCGGGCCCGGGCCTCAAAATACAGGCCCGCGCCCACCTCTAATCTGGAGCTCGGCCATTTGGAAGCAGCATTGGCAAAGGCAAGGTGCTGTCGCAGCTAGCCAGAATTTTCAACCCATTGTGGTGGCTTACTCCAGTGACTCTTCAAGGAAAGTGAGTCATAGAAAACTTATGCAAGATTCAGCTTGCCGGGGACACCGAAATCGACAATAGCCAAGCAAAAAATTTCAAATAAGCTTCCAAGAATGATGTAAATCAGCATTCCCCGTTGGATTGGCAGCCGAGGACAAGAAGATATGAATCTACATGGATTTTGCGATGCTTCTGAAACGCAGCCGCAGTCTACGAGAAGATTGGCGATCGTATCACTTTGCTCGCAGCTAAGTGAAGCAAAGTGAATCCAATCAAAAAAAAAGAAAATTCCAAAACTTAAGTTGTGCGCAGCTTACCAAAAATTGGAGCGATTCGCAAATCACAATAGCTTGGATTGGAAGCAACAAACATATCAACAATATAGCAAATATTTATTACAAAACTGCGTACGAAAAGAACTTTCCCAACATATCTAACGTCAAATGAGTGGGGAAATGCAGGGTTTACAACAGCAAAAGTGCAACAACAAATGCATTTTGGGTCTGAAATCCAGGATGTTCAAATTTAATTCCCTTTTGAGACAAAGAACAAAATTCTTTCCTTGTACCTATTTCTGGTAAAGGATGGTGTATCGAGAGTTAGTGGCCGGCTGCAAAACTCAATTTTACCGTTCGACATTTTAGAAAAATCACACGTCACTTGGCTAATAATGAGCACTGCTCACAAATTAACTCTAAATGGTGGGTTAAATTTAATGGGAAGATCCAACCAACCCATGTGTCATCGTAATATACAAGGATCTGTGCAAAATTTTAGGTCGATAGCTTTAAAACTGAGGGAGGAGTCTGCATACATACAGACTAACGGGCATGGCTGTATTAACTCGTCTTCTCATCCTGATCAAGAATATGTATACTTGGTATAGTCTGCATCGCCTCCTTCTGGGTGTTACAAACTTCAATACAAAACTATAATACTTTTCAATTCGTGAAGAGTATAAAAATATCAGCGATCCTTTGTAACCTGCGTAAAATATAAGCAAAACGAATCCGAGCAGCTGATGGGCGCTCTACCAAAATACCGGGTCAACGCTAATTACCCTTTCTTCGACACTGGTGTTGACTATGCGGAACCGTTTGGAATTCGGAATAAGGGCGTGGACAAAAATCACACAAAGGGTACATTTGTCTATTCGTCTTTATGAGCACAAATGCAATACATTTGGAAGTATTAAGTGATATGTCAACAGACAAATTCCTTGAAGCGTTGCATCGATATATCGCAAGACGAGATAATGATTTGTTTAGATAATGATACAAACTTCGTGGGAGCATCAAAGAAATTGAACAAAGAATTGGCAGCAGAAATTCTCTTAACAAGGTAGCACCTGCCATGGAGAAGGACAGTATCAAGTAGTATTTTAATCTCCCTGGAAATCCCCACATAGGAGGTTTATGGGAAGCCGATGTGAAATCGGTAAAATATCAACTAAATCATATCATCCGTGAAAACAACTTCACGTTTGAAGAGTTTTCGACGCTTTTGCGTCAAATAGAAGCAGTGTTAAATTCACAACTTTTAATCACAATGAGTCGTGACGCTGAGGTTGACGAAATTTTGACACCCGGGCATTTTCTCGTTTGGAAGACCGCTGGTTGGTGCGACAGAAAACATTGAAGAAAAGGCGAGAATCGGAAGCCTAGACAGATGGAGGTACGAAATGGCGACTTAATAAACCAAATTTCATGGAAGGTCAAGTGGCGCTAGCAAAGCAAAAAAATACACATCCAGCAAAATGGACGTTAGGAAGAATTGTGGACACCCATACACCCCATACACTTTATATATAACAGAACCCCAGAAATGAATGTCTGTGTATATGAGAACTGCTCGCTCAGCGTAAACAATATCGTATATATTTAAACACAAATACCATATATGTAGTTTCCATAGAAACGATAGGTCAATAATTAGGTTTTTATATATTGTATACAGTGTATATTGTGTTTGTTTGATCGAAATGTATGTAACGCATAGAAGGAGGGGAGGGGGACCCAATAAAGTATATATATTCTTGATCAGGACGACCAGACAAATTGATTAAGCGATGTCCGTCCGTCCGTCTATCCTTCCGTCCTCACCAATGGTTCTCGAAAATTATAAGAGATAGACACTTTGGATTTGGAGGATAGACTCGTGATGCTCTGTATCAAGTTTGAACGGTTTTGAGACACGCTCACTCCTTCCCGCCCAACAAGCTACGGTCACTTTTTGAAAAGGCTATAACTTGAACACCAGAAACGCTAGAATTATGAAAAATGGTAAGTAGACTAAGTATAAAAATTTCTATCAAATTGCATACCAAAATTACATGTACGTCTGTCCGTCTGTATGTATGCAAACTCCTCCTTCAGTTTAGAAGCTATCGACCTGAAATTTTGCACAGACGCTTGTATTTCATTACGATGACACATTGGCCAGAACCAGCGAGATCGGACTACTGGAAGTGGTACCTGCCATACAAAATGAAGAAGAGGAAGAGAAGCAAAGTTTAAATCGTTGTATGGGAAACTTTTTTATTTCTTAAAATAGAGTGCTGAAATTAAAAGAAGTAATTTAGTGTGACCAGACCAAATGCCTGCAAGTTTCATTGAGATCGGACAATTGGAACTGGTACCTGCCATACAAAATGAGGAAGAGGAAGAGAAGCAAAGTTTAAATCGTTGTATGGGAAACTTTTTTGTTTCTTAACTAATCGACTTGAAACTTTATACTTATGTTGATAATCTGGCTTAAAAACTATTTTGATATCAAAATGGGCGTAGCACCGCTCACATATGACCAAAACCAATAATTTCCATATATCTTGCACCCAATGAGGTATAACAACGAAAATTGATCTGTAGGCCAGGTGGACAAAAAGAAATAAGATTCCAAAAATAAAATGGGCGTACCACAAAGGGTGTCGTGAAAAATATACATCCAGTAAGGGATTTGAACTCGTCTCGACGTGCTGATCAAGAATATATATATTTTATATAGTCGGAGATGTCTCCTTCTCTGTGTTGCAAACTTCATGACAAAGTAAATATACTCTTTTTGCAAGAATATAAAAATATGGATATATTAAACTATAAACCACACTTCTTCGCTTACAAAGAAAGAAGAAAGAGCTGATGTAGTTCACTACATCAGCACACTCATTCACAATAAAGTAACAATATTTTATATATATATATTTAAAAAAAAAAGTTAAGATGGTTTTTAAACCAATTTTAAAAACAAATAAGGGCGGTATAGTCCAGTAAACTCGACAATAAAATACCCTGTACCCACAAATTCTGAAAAAAATATTGTTCATAGACATTGCTAATTCATCATTAATATTTTTGTAATCTTGCAAAAAGTTTGTCATTAAGATTGCAATGCAAAGAAAGAGACATTTCTGACTATATAAACCATATATATTCTTGATCAGCACGTCGGCTTGTTTGTCGGTCAGTTTCAATGTGAAATCCTCCAATTTAAAATATATATATAAAACATTTAAGCCCACAAATTCTTCAGATATGTCCAGGTATTGTATAACTTAGAAACATGTAGATTGGACCACTATAGCAAATTGCTCCCAAAGGAACCATCGGTCAAAAATAATAATTATTAATCCTTCCATAATCTTACAAGAATCGGACATAAGGACGTCCCAATGGGATTTCTATGTAACTGCCAACGAGATAGAAGATCGCAAAATGTTGTATAGTATGATTGCATTGCTTTCTCTTAAACAAATTAGGAAATGAGCATAACTACTCCTCTTTTAAAACGTATATGATTCTTATTTGAAAAGCTAGACGACTTTTCCAATAGTACGAGTATAAGTTTTGGCTAGCCGAAATAGTTGTCTTTTTGATTTTCAATAAATTTCTGTCATACAAATTACTAGTTGTTAGGTGTTGCAAGACACTGAAATAAGGAACGGTTTTACTCTATGCAAGGAAACGCTTTTTTAGTTAATCAGTTATGTTGTCCAATACACATTCACTTTAAATAAGCTTCCTGGACGTTCGTCATTCAACAATTATGCTATCATTATCTATTGATTCGAAAACTATAATCTATGTATAATTTTTATACATAGATTATAACTCCATGGAATAGATTTACATTGCACACCCTGCTATTTGACATATGTAATTTGTGTGACAATATTTCTTGTTTTTTCTGCTTTTGTATTAGCATGGCTTCTAGAGCCAATAAGATTATTGATTTCTTCGCATTTTAAAATGTTTTAGCGCAGTTTTTTGCTAATTTATGATTTGTAAATTAATTCAACAATTAGATAAATACAGACAAAAACAGTCTACATACAGAATTTCCTTTTATGGTTTTGAAGATATAGTAATTAACAATAAAACACTTTTTGAGGGGTAACGAGGGAAAGAGGAAAAAATTGTGGTACGCAGTTTTGTAGACCTTCAAGTGGCACAAAACCGTTCAAACTATATCTGCTGCCGAGCATCACGAGTCTGTCGTCCAAATTTCAAGTCGTTATCTCTTATGGTTTCCGAGAACCATATGGATATTGCTTAAACAATTTGTCTTGTCGTCCTGATCAAGAATATTTACACTTTATGGGGACCACCTCCCCTCTTATATGCGTTACATACATTTCGGCCAAAGAACCACAATATACTATGATACAGTATGTACAGGGTATAAATATGCTGCTACTCCGTAATTCAGCATAACTAACTTGTGAAAAAATCATTTTAGAGACTACAACGTCAAAAAAAAGTGGACGAAATACAGACGAATTTTTCTTCGAAGAGCCACGACGGGAAGTGCATACCCACATGTTTTCGTTTTTGGGTACAGTGCAGTTGAACGAATCCATGTTGTGAGTCGATACACAACACGGTTACGAAGGCGCCTTGAAATTGAGAAAGTCTGCTGTTTTTTACGAAGAGATGGTTCATGAAGATCTCAAAAGCAGAGAAAATAATGCGGTTCCGCATTTGTTTGAAGGGTGAAACAGCGCGACTGGGTAAACATTTACAAATTTCAAATGCTAATTATGACGTGGCCTTAAGCCTTTTAAAACGGCGCTACGTCAACAAGTGAGTTTTGTTTACTACGCATCACGATCGCTTTTTTGATCAGCCAATGGCTTATAGCAGTAGTGCCGAAAGTTTTAGAAAACTGCTGAATACAACAACCCAGTGCCTCAATGCCATAAGCCTAATAGGCATTGAAATTCCTTTGTGGTGCGGAAATTGGATAAAAAAAGTTTGAAATTGTACGAACCATCAATCAAAAAGACAAAAGAGGTCCAAACATTGTAGTTGCAGTTCCTGGATCAGCAGTACCAGAAACTAAAATCAGTTGCTGAAGAAGAGGAAAGTGGTAAGTATCGAAAGCCAGTGTCAGGGTTCGTGGCACACCATTTGTCAACGGTGGTAAAAGATGGCATAAGGGGACAAGCAACTAAGTTTGGATGGATATTATTAAGGATAATCAGGCAAGCCCAGTCGTAGAGGTTCTCGACATCCGTAACAAATTTGGTAAGTTTCTGGCAGCTGGAGGAAGATGAGGAAGAAATGAAGAACACTCGGATTGCTTGAGAAAATATGAGCACACAGTAACTCAGCACGATAACGGGCAGTTTATCGTACAGGTGCCATTTGAAAGGCAAATCCAGCTTGGCAATTAAGAAATCAGGCCTAAGCTCGTTTAACATCACTGAAGCGTAAGTTGAAAAAAGACTAAAACTGCTAAGCTAAAACTAAAAGAGAACCATTGGATTAATTGACAATACAAAGCGGTTAAAGGATGCATTTGAAAATGCACGAAATGTATACGGTATTGCCGAGGCAGTGCTTCACAGATAATGAAGCTTATCACAAAGAAAAGTATCAGTAACTTGGCCTTTTAAGCCTACGGGTATTGATTATGCCGGACCGATTCAGATGCAATGTTCCAAAGGACGTACAAATAAATGCTTGCTTCAAAGGCTACATCGCTCTATTCGTTTGTTTGAGCGGTGATTCTCTCAGAAGCTTTTGTCATCAGAATCATTTATAGACGCGCTTAGAAGATTTTGTAGTCGTCAATGGAAAAGCTTTGTATTCGGACAATGGGACCAATTTTGTTGCCGCCAATACATTAACATTTTGATAGATTTTTGAGTACGTGGAAGGACTTAACTTTCAATGACATACTGAATTTTTTGAAAACTCGGTGGCCTTGAGTATAGTATTAGCGCAATTATAACTTGAATCATTATCAAATTAATTTAATTTTTTAGGTACCAATATTATAGTATTATATTGTAAATATCAAGTCTCGTGCAATTGAAGTTTTGTAGAGGAAAAAATTTTCACAATATGTTCATAGTATATTCCTTTACCTGACAATAAAATTTCAGCTGAACCTAGCTGCCCCTTCGGTTTTATAGCAATAAAAGGGCAGCAACCTCGCACAAAAATCAATGAAAAAGACGCTGCTGCGGGCTTAAGAAGAAGAATGCATTGTAAGTAGATTCGCTGTGACAGCTTTAATATGTTTGTAAAGGAATTTTATTATGATTTGCAAATTTTACTACGGGAAGCATCGTATTATATTTATAGGCAGTGTAAATTGTGGTAAAAGGTCTTACTCCTTTTCTTCATTTTGTATGTCAGGTACTAGTTTCAGTAGTCCGATCTCAATGATACTTACATAGGTTTGGCCTAAGAAACTGTCCTCTAAGTTTCAGGACTCCATCTTGAAAAAAAAGCTTTCCATACAACGACTTAAATTTCCTTCGCATTCTTTTTTTCATTTTATATACAGTTTCAGTGATCCGATCTCAATGACAGACGGACATTTGGCATCGTCATGGTAAACTACTAGTTGTGAAATTTCAGCCCTCTATCTTACAAACCAAAAAAGTTTTTCATACAACGATTTAAATATATCTACTCCTCTTGTCATGTCATCATACTATTGATCAGCATGACAATATATATACATACTTTGTATGGGCGCAAATATCTACGTTTCATGCAAAAAATTAAAAAACTAATAAATTTCTAATGCTAATATTGCACTAGCAACAAACTTCAACTTTGACAACATATTGTGCCGCTCCCAGATATCGTAGAATATTAAACAAAGACTTAAAGATTTACCTTTAAAATAACGTTTATTTCATGCAATTATGTTTATTCGTACAGAAGATATTATTTTTGCAAAGGAAAAACTTAGAAGGCCCCATTATGCGACGTCCGAACTCGAGTAGAATATGTAAAGTTGCGAAGCAATACAGTGAAGCTACCTATTCGGAGCTTATGTGCTTTGCTAGCGGAGGAGCTACCTAAGCCAGAAGGAGAAGAAACCGTGAAAGCTATGGTGACGTGTCAAAAGAAAACCAGATCATTGCTGGAAGCCGCTTTAGGTTTGGTTGTGGTTGATGATGCTAATGTCACCTTTAAAGACTACAATAGCAGGGAAAAGCAGTGGAACATAAAAAGCAACATAAACGCATTCATTTGCTGAAAAACAAAAAAAACATCAGCATGTTGTTTATAAGGCATTTTCCGCGATGATAGACTCTACAGCCAATATCATAAAAAAGACCGTGCTACCAATCCAATCTGACCTTATTAAAAACATCAATAGGGAAAACATGGCGATCCTTTCCCAGATGATGGCGACGCAACTAACAACAATCAATGACGACTGCAGAATGCTTCAAGCAGCAATTATCGAATTGACGATTGATATAAACCATGGAAAAATTAATCCGGTGCTAATACGACCATCTCTGTTGAGCGAAGCAATAATACATAATAATAATAGCAGGTTCTACCGAGCAATCTATAAATACAGGGCAAACGACGAATTAGTCATACAACCTTATGTCGTCTCGAAGTTTCATCATTAAAGACAAGTTTGTCGTTAAAGCGCAAATACCATTTTTGCCAAGCGGTTCATCAAAAGTCTAGAAGATGGTGCTAGCTCCGTTTCAGAAAAAAAGGGGGCACTGGTGGATTAAAAAGAAAGTGGAGCTCCTCGTTTTCAATTTCGACTTATGTTCATACTTCCTGATGTCACAGGGACGGATTAACAGATGTTAAACCAGTAAGGGAGCTGTTTTCGGCTATGCCGAAACTTATATACTCTTGCAAACGTTTTCACAATTATTCTTATTAGGAAATCCTTTTATATTTTTCCAATAAGAATCATATACGTAGCCACGCCCATTTTCTTATTTGTCTTAAAGAAGGCAAAGTAGTCAAACTTCACTACATTTTCCAATCTTGTATCTCGTCTGTTTACAGAGAAGTCCCATTTTTAAGTTTTTAGTTGTATGGGCGGTACCACGCCCTTATGTCCGATTTTTATAAAATTCTGGATTTGAGTCAGGCATTAACAAAAACACCTAAAAGCAAAGTTTAGTTTGCTTATATTCAAGAACAAAAAAGTTTTTCTAACAAAAACTGTATTTTTAACCGATCGTTCTTATAGGAGCTATATGCTATAGTAATCTGATCTTGACAATTTTTACACAGTATCTTTGTTGATGTCAAAAAAGTATTTGTGCAAAATATTGAGTCGATAACTCCAAAAACACGCTGTTTTTTAAGCAAAAACATAATTTTTGACCGATCGTTCCTATGGCAGCTATATGCTATAGTAGCCTGATCTTGACCATTTTTGCACGGTATCTTTGTTGATGTCAAAAAAGTTTTTGTGCAAAATATTGAGTCGATAACTCCAAAAAGACGCTGTTTTTTAAGCAAAAACATCATTTTTGAACGATCGTTCCTATGGGAGCTATATGCTATAGTCATCCGATCAAACTGATTTTTACATACCAAATACCTGCAAGGAGAAGAAAATTTTCTGCGTTTAAATTTTTTTGCTAACTTTAAAACTCTGGCCGGAAATCGCATTGAAACAGACAGACGGACAGACGGACATCGTTATTTGAACTCGTCTCGTCGTGCTGATCAAGAATATATATACTTTATATGGTCGGAAATGTCTACTTCACTGCGTTGCAAACTTCATGACAAAGTTAATATACTCTTTTTGCAAGAGTATAATTACTGTTTATCAACATAGAGATTTGTTCTTATGCAAATATGAGTGTTATGAAATGTGAGATAAAGTTACTGTTAATGCCAACTCTCTTGGCATCACAAATCGTGCATACTTTTGGCAAACTTCCGCACACTGCGCGTGCAAACTGCATTTGTGAATTAGACCAACACGATGCTTTTTTGTTGAGCTGTGGATTGCATTTGTCAACATGCCCGAGCTGATGCGCTATTGGTCATCGGCCCGTCACAATTGGACATGTATTCAAGCACTGTCTGTCAATCAGTAGTACTGGTTTTTAGCGATGTAATTAATGTTGCTGTTACACAAAGAGCGTCGAAAGTAAGTCACCACCTACGCAAATTTTACTTCTCCTTAGAATATCAGAACAAAGATTAAGTCTCAGCCTATTTATCATTTTTCATTGTTAAAGCCATTGGGTTCCTGATGAATTGAAATCATTGATTTTGGCTAAAAACAATTTTTCAATGACAGTAGTTTTCATGTCACCCTATGAACGCATCGTTCTATAGAACTGCATACCACATTAAGCGTGGTATCAATGGAAGCACTTTTGCCGCACTCACCACCACCACTAACGGTCTGCGCCGCCCAAATCATAGATATCATTGTCAAAACGATCGGGACTGGATTCTTTAACTGAGATTTCCGTCTTAAGACGGCGCTAAGGCGATAGCTCCAAGCCCATTTTGCCAATACGCGACCAAGCAGATTTCATTTCCACTCGATAAACATATAAATTTTGTATATATTGTATATATACATTTTTACTGTATCAGACCAATTGGTTCCAGAAATATACCAAAAATAAGCTTTATCAGCATAATAAATAGCAGAACCAATCTGAAAAGGATTTTACGTTGCGCCTCTTACAGTTTTTAAAGCCGACGCGTTGTCACGGATATACGGACGTGGCTAAATCGAATTCTCTTTCGATACTATGCTGGAAGTCTTATAAGCCCATTTCTATCGAAATAAACCTTTTTTCTCTTATGTACGATTCTTGACTGCAGTTAAGTCTCCTACATCCTTCTTGGGAGATTTAATTAATCTTAGCCTGACATACACATAAATAAAGTTTTTTGTGTTCTAAGCTAACCTGGATTAAATCAATTTAATAATTTTCATGTTTTCATTAATAAATTAGCATTTAAAGAAAAACGGTTTGAATTCGCCCATTTCATTAATAAATTAGCATTTAAAGAAAAACGGTTTGAATTCGCCCAAGCAGCCAAAAAAGGATTTTGCTATGCCAACTGTGCCAACTTGATTTGAAAATATATGCATATATTTTTGACGATATATAGTGGGCTATTGGCCATTAATAGAATTATCAAAACACTGATTTTTAAAATGATTGAAAAATCAGTATAATTTTCAGATTTAATTATATGTGTAATAGCCTTATTAGTCCAAGTTGGCAAGTGAACATTTTATAAGACGAAGAGTGAATCCAAAAATGTCAAGAAATCCAAATTAACCATGTATGTACATATTCATATGTAAATAAGGTTGATTAAAAAACCATAAAGGAAGCTATTTACTTTTATGGATTTTTTCAATAAGAATCATTTACGTAGCCACGCCCATTTCTTAATATGTCTTAAAGAAAGCAATCACTACATTCCACAATCTTGTATCTCGCCTACTTACAGAGTAATCCCGTTTTTATGTTTTTCGCTGCATGGGCGGTTCCACGCCCTTATGTCTGATTCTTACAAAACTTTGGATTATAGTCAAGCATTAAAAAACAACGTATTTGCAAAGTTTCACCTGTTTATGTTTAAGAACAAAAAAGTTTTTCTTATAAAGAACCTTTTTGACCGAACATTTTTATGGAAGCTATATGCTGCTATAGGCGGGTAAACCGTCTGATCTTGACCATTCTTGCACTATATCTTCCTTTACGTTTAAGAAGTTTTTGTGCAAAATATTGAGTCGATAACTCCAAAAACACACCATTTATCAAGCAAAAACATCATTTTTGAACGATCGTTCCTATGGGAGCTATATGCTATAGTCATCCGATCAAACTGATTTTTACATACCAAATACCTGCAAGGAGAAGAAAATTTTCTGCGTTTAAATTTTTTTGCTAACTTTAAAACTCTGGCCGGAAATCGCATTGAAACAGACAGACGGACAGACGGACATCGTTATTTGAACTCGTCTCGTCGTGCTGATCAAGAATATATATACTTTATATGGTCGGAAATGTCTACTTCACTGCGTTGCAAACTTCATGACAAAGTTAATATACTCTTTTTGCAAGAGTATAATTACTGTTTATCAAAATAGAGATTTGTTCTTATGCAAATATGAGTGTTATGAAATGTGAGATAAAGTTACTGTTAATGCCAACTCTCTTGGCATCACAAATCGTGCATACTTTTGGCAAACTTCCGCACACTGCGCGTGCAAACTGCATTTGTGAATTAGACCAACACGATGCTTTTTTGTTGAGCTGTGGATTGCATTTGTCAACATGCCCGAGCTGATGCGCTATTGGTCATCGGCCCGTCACAATTGGACATGTATTCAAGGACTGTCTGTCAATCAGTAGTACTGATTTTTAGCGATGTAATTAATGTTGCTGTTACACAAAGAGCGTCGAAAGTAAGTCACAACCTACGCAAATTTTACTTCCAAAATTCCTCCAAATTTGAAGATGCGCATGACTACACGAGTCTACATTCCAAATTTACAGTGTCTAGCTCATATAGTTTCCTGGAACCATTGGTGAGGACGTAGGGACGAACAGACATTACATGAATTCGTCTTGTCATTCTGATCAAGCATATATATACTTTATGGTATCTTACTTTTTTCCTTTTGGGTTATTCATACATATATCTCGTCTCAAACAAACTTAATATACCATGACAAACTGTTTGTACAAAGTATGAAAAATGGTGTAAAAGGTACAAGACATAAAAAAAACAGAAAGGGAACTATTTTCGCTTTCATATTCTTCCCTATTTATAAGCAAAAAAATCCTTTTTAGCGACTTCACAATAAGAATGAAACATGTTTTTTGAAAATTTAAGGGCGCCCATTTTATAATTTGTCTTTAATAAATCAATGTAGTCATACTTAACTACATTTTGCAATCTTTTATCTCGTCTGCTTACAGAGAAATCCTATTTTTCAGTTTTTTCCTATCTGAGCGGTGTCACGCCCTTTTGTTCGATTCTTATAAAACCTTGGATTATAGTAAAGCGTTAAAAAAACACGTAATTGAAAAGCTTGGTATGTTTATAGTCAAGAACAAAAAAATGTATCTAACAATAACCATATTTTTGACTGATCGTTTCTATAGGAGCTACATTGAACATTCTTGCATTTTGTCTCCGTTTATGTCAATGAAAATGTTGTGCAAATACAGAGATAACTCGATAACTCCAAAACTACAATATTTTTCCAGCGAAAGGCACAATTTTGAACTATCATTCCTAGGGGAGCTATACCACAGTGGACTGATCGAAATAATTCTGAGATGTATAATGCCTGAACGTATCTAAAGAATTTCAGCGTGTAATTTTTTATACTCTTTACGAAGTGAAAAGTATTATAGTTTTGTCACGAAGTTTGTAACACACAGAAGGAGGCGTGGCCGACTATACAAAGTTTTTATATTCTTGATCAGGATGACAAGACGAGTTGATATAGCCATATCCGTCTGTATGTATGTATGCAAACTCCTCCCTCAGTTTTGAAGCTATTGAGCTGATATTTTGCACACACCATTGTATTTTATTACGATGACACATTGGTCGGAACCAGCGGGATCGGACCACTGGAACTCGTAGCCACCACACGAAAAAATTTCAATCGTTGTAAAAAAAACTTTTTTTTTTATTTTCCAAGATAGAGCGCTGAAATTGTATAAGTAGTGATAAGGCGTAGCCAGGCTAAATGCCTGAAAGTTTCATTGAGATCGGACTACTGGAACTGGGACCTGCCATACAAAATGAAGAAGAGAAAGAGTAGCAAAATTTAAGTCGTTGTACGGAAAACTTTTTTGTTTCTTAACTAATCGACTTGAAACTTCATACTTATGATGATAATGTGGCTTAAAAGCTATTTTGATATCAAAATGGGCGTGGCAACCCCCACATATGACCAAAACCAATAGTTCCCATATATCTGGCACTCAATGAGGTATAACCAGTAAGGGAGCTATTTTCGGCTATGCCGAAACTTATATACTCTTGCAAACGTTTTCACAATTATTCTTATTAGGAAATCCTTTTATAATTTTCCAATAAGAATCATATACGTAGCCACGCCCATTTTCTAATTTGTCTTAAAGAAGGCAATGTAGTCAAACTTCACTACTGTTTTCAATCTTGTATCTCGTCTGTTTACAGAGAAAGCCAATTTTTAAGTTTTTAGTTGTATGGGCGGTACCACGCCCTTATGTCCGATTCTTATAAAATTCTGGATTTGAGTCAGGCATTAACAAAAACACGTAAAAGCGAAGTTTGGACGCTTATATCTAAGAACAAAAAAGTTTTTCTAACAAAAACTGTATTTTTAACCGATCGTTCCTATAGGAGCTATATGCTATAGTAGCTTGATCTTGACCATTTTTGCACGGTATCTTTGTTGATGTTAAAAAAGTATTTGTGCAAAATATTGAAAAGATAACTCCAAAAACACGCTGTTTTTTAAGCAAAAACGTAATTTTTGAACGATCGTTCCTATGGGAGCTATATGCTATAGCCATCCGATCAAACTGAATTTTACATACCAAATACCTACAAGGAGAAGAAAATTTTCTGCACTTAAATTTTTTTGCTAACCTTAAAACTCTGACTGGAAATCGCATTGAAACAGACAGACAGACAGAAAGACGGACAGACGGACATCGTTATTTGAACTCGCCTCGTCGTGCTGATCAAGAATATATATACTTTATACAGTCGGAGATGTCTCCTTCACTGCGTTGCAAACTTCATGACAAAGTTAATATACTCTTTTTGCAAGAGTATAAAAACGAAAACTGATCTGTAGGCTATGTGGACAAAATGAAATAAGATTCCAACTTGTAAGGGCGGTATAGTTGAGTATACTCAACCATATAATACCCTGCACATACCCTCACCCATTTAAATGGTGTTCCAAATATCAAAAAAATCAGTCAAAAGTGAGGAATTTTCGAAAAATTCGAGTTTGTTGATCTGTGTGGGCGGAAGCCATGAAATAAAATTTTTTTTTTTAGTATGCAACTTATAGGACGTATATTAACTGAACCTGCATACAAAATTTCAGACATGTATATTTCATAGTTGTGGAGATATACAATTTTAATAAAAATAAACTGGAATTTACCCAAAATTTAAGTTTGCCGGCCTTAAATGGGTAGTTCAAATACAAAATGGTATTTTCTGGTATGCAGTCTTATGAAGTTATATATACTTTGTCTACTTACAAAGGTCAGGTCAGTGCCTTTAACAATTTCAGAGATATAGAAAATTGACATACAAACACTATTTGAGGGGTAAACAAGGGTAAGGAGAAAAAATTAAGTATGCAGTTTTAAATACATACATTTTTTTAGTTTGCATACAAAGTCTTAGGTTCGTATCTGTTACAGCTGTGGAGATATACAAATTTTTCTAAAAAACAAGTGGAATTTACGAAAAATTTAAGTTTGTGGGTCTTTGAGGGGTAGTCTTAAATACAGAGGGTTATTTTCTGGTATGTAGTCTTAAGGATATGTATTTATTGAGTGTACACACAAAATTTTAGGTCCGTATTTCAGGTCCTTGAATGGTTTTGAAGATATAGTAATTAACATAAAAACCCTTTTTGTTGGGCAATGAAGGGGAAGGGGGGAAATTGTAGTATGCAGTTTTATAAAAACTTACATACTTAATTTACATACTTAATTAATTTAATTTTCATAGTTCTAGCACTTCAGGTGTTCAAGTTATAGCCTTTTCAAAAATTGGGCGTAGCTTGTTGGGCGGGAAGGAGTGGGCGTGGCTCAAAGCGTTCAAACTTGATCTGCTGCCGAGCATCACGAGCCTATCCTCCAAATCTCAAGTCTCTATCTCTTAAAGTTTCCGAGAACCATTGGTGAGGACGGACGGACGGACGGACGGACAGACGGACGGACATGGCTTAATCAATTTGTCTTGTCGTCCTGATCAAGAATATATATACTTTATAGGGTCCCCCTCCCCTCCTTCTATGCGTTACATACATTTCGGCCAAACAAACACAATATACCCTGGTACAGTATGTACCGGGTATAAAAATAAAATGGGAATTCCACAAAAGGTGTCGTGAAGAGTATACATCTTCGGCAAGGCCGAAGATGGCGTCCTTACTGGTTTCAATATGTTTTGAGCTCTTGGAGGATTTTTCACTGAAACAGACAAACAGACGGACCTGAACGTGGTGATCAAGATTCGATCAAGGATATCTATCTTTATACAGTCGAAGATCTCTTCTTCTCTGCGTTGCAAAATTTATGTCACAGTTAATGCACTCTATTTTGCAAGAGCTTAAAAGTTATGTAGACAGAGGCCACAACGGTAGGCTATCAGAAAATATTCTCTTTAGTCTTTTTGAAATCGAGCACTTACCAAAATGACTGGGTGACTTTTGAGCCGATCATTATACCAGAAAGTTTGGCGATTAAAGTAAAATAGATGGTAGTCCATCGTCATTATGGACATCCTCACGCACTAAGTAGCTTAAACGATTTTCGTCTTGAAGTCTTTTCATCTTCGAGTTAGAGATACTAATGGCACATTTAAGATTTTAAAAGCAAAATTGTATTATTCTATCCCTCCTGGTGTTCGAGCAATGACTTAAATGAGTGGTGCTGGTTTGGTGGAAAGAAATGGGCGAAGCACAAAACCATTCAAAGTTTATTTGCTGCCGTACTTCACAAGTCTACCCTCTACCGTCTTGTAGTTTCCGAGAACCATTGGGTAGGACAGGCAAACGGGCGGATATCAACTCGTCTTGTAGTCCTGATCAAGAACAAATATAAAAGTACTTTTTGGGTTCTTACTCCTCTCCTTCTTAACGTTACATATTTTTGCTCCTTGTTATTATCGTTACAACTCCAGCTTTCTTTATAATATGCATAAGCCCTGTCTTACAACATTTTGAACAATATTTAAATGTACAACTTTTTATTAAAAGCGTACTCACGCTAATTTTATTTATAATTGTATATAAAAATTAATATTTACGAAAGGAAATCTACATAAACCTAATGACGTAATAGGCAAACCAAAGACTACTCAGAAACATAATCTGTCAATTGTGACACTTGTCATCGCATTATTACGGACCTATTATCTCAACAGTCTCTTAACAACTCCCTCTCTCTCAACTTTAAACAATCGTATTGGCTGGTCACAAAAAGCAATTATCAGTCAGTCACTTTTTTCATCAGATGTGACGAATAGTGGCGATCTTTTGGAGTTGAGAATTGTTAATAGCGACTGGCAGTCTCCACCATTTAAACATACTTTAAATTTCTAGACAATATAAAAACGACAAGAAACATTGATTTTGTCATAGAAGGACTTAAATTAAGGTAATTTTCAAAAACAGCCTATGCTTTAACTTTTAATTGTTTTTAGCCATCTAATTTTAAAAGTGATAATGTTTTAAATACAACACTTAAAATAAACCAATTCACTTACTCTTATTGTGATAAATCAGCAACGGGCTATTGGCTTCAGAATACTTTAGAAGTTTTCCGGCATGACGACGATTTCTTATTGCTTTATAGAGAAAGACAATCAAAAAAGTAACTAAGAATATTAAATTATTCCACCAGATTATAGGATTTCCCAATAAATATATGCGGTAGAGACTCCCAGAAAAAAATTGCCCCTGAAAAGTCAATAAAAAATTAAACAATAAAAATAATGTTATATTATTACTGAAACATACTCGATAATTGAGAGGCCACTGCCACGGTCTACTTGTTGTTTCGCCCTCTTTTGGCTTAAGCCCTGCATTTCCTTGCAACATTACAGCATGCGACTCTATGAATCTTGCGAAAAACCCAGGTGCGTAAGCATTCAAGTTTACGTTTGGTACTACAAACATTTTCAATAACTAATGTTACTTGATTATTTTATAAATACCTACGGTTTTTATGTTTGTTATCTTCAATATTCCAAATAGCACTTTTATCCCGTACATTAACGTTGCATGATACTTCCTGCTGCTCAAACCCCCATTTGGGCAATTGTTTTCCGCTCGCAGTAAGAGCACAATTTTGAAGATAATGCACAAACATAATTCGCGACGTCACTGTTTGAACTGTACTGTTCGTCTTGCCACCTATAATCAGAACTCTCCAAATGTCATTTGCATCACCTACTCCGTTCTGAAAAGTTAAAAAACAAATTCGCGAGGAGCACAGTAAACGTGATTGAAGTGAAACTTCATTGAAATGTATAACAGAAAATCTATCTTATATTTTCGTTTTGGTATTGTTGTTGAAACGGCGGTCTCTTTTCGTTGACAACACATTTTGTAAAAAAAATTCATGTCATGTAATTATTAACTTTTACGACAATTAACTAATTTTTATTCTAAACAAACATGAAAGTCCTGACAGAAATAGAAGACAACCAAAAATAAATCTTCTACACTGGGAAAAAGAACTTGTGAGGTCAGACAATTTTAAAATTTGTCTGATGTCACACCTACTACACATACCGAATTCAATGAAACTATAAAAGAATGGTATGCGTTGTTGCCAAAAATGTTAAACAAAACACTACTCTTGTTGTTTTCTTGTCTGCAAATTATATGTAATTATGCGTTACTGTCAAACTATTAATTCAAGGTATGAAGAACGAAAATCAAATATTAGATTGACCAAGCGCCGTTGCCCTAACATTGACAATGTTACTAAGGCACTGTGCAGGTAGTTTTCACCTGTTGTTCTTTGCCTATTAATGAAAAGTCGAATCATTTTGTGTAAGGTCATTTTGATTTATCTTAAAAAGCGGGAATAAAAAAAAACATTCATAAAAAATATATAATAAAAATTTATGTTAAAATCAATTAAACGGTGAAGGGACGATATGCATTATTTACAGCGGAACAAAACAAATAGCTTCGCTGCTGACTCATAACTACTAATGTTTGCACTGGTATGGCTGTGTCAAGGTGTCACCCAGTATCTTTACCTAAAGACTCTTTCCACCTAACTTTGGAAATCTCTCCCTTGCATCGTTAATTTCTCTATAATACCTTCGTTATCATCTTCATAAGGTCGTCTTTGCTTTCTAAAAGCCAATTTTGTGTAATTGAATTCTCTAATTAATGAGATTAATTGGTCATCCCTATATAGATGTGACAATATGTCTACTTATTGCATCTTGTGTTCCTTTTTATAATCTACCATTAGTAACTTTAAGGCCACCATGGCTTACTCAGCACTTGCTCTTACTTGCATTCCTAAAAAACGATAAATCGAGACTTTACGATATAAAATTTAAAAAGTCTGGTTCGTCGCATGGTTTTACTAGATATTCGGTAGCCCGCAATCAGTTTTTAACATATTAAACCATGTGTTACGAATTTATCTGGAAAAGTTCAAATTCCAATTCAAGCGTGATCCTAAAAGCTTTAACAGTTTTGTTTATTCTAAGCGTAGTTCTGCTTTGTACCCGTCGTCACTTTTCCTAGGCGACAAGCAAGCTAATGGCGATCCGAGTGTTTGACGATTTTTTCCAAATAACATACTCCTCCGTATCATTGCCTTTATAAACTTTTTAATCTTTCGCTCCTATGTGGTTAACAAATCGGATATTACTAAGTATCGGGGTAGTGCCAAATTGTTCGCTATACCCAAATTAACCAAAAAAATGTTCATAGGGGAGTATGCAAAATTTCTACCAACCCGTCATTTCGTCAACTCAACATGGATTTTTTGTTCCACTAGCCTTACAAAGATGCACAACTAAATTTGTTTTTGACGATCGTTTTGCGTCCTTTGCGCAAATTACAATATGTGTGTTCAAAAAGTAAGGTGACTTTGTATTTTTAAGAATTAATATTTATTTATCTATCAATATTTATGTTGTCCTCTTCAAAGTAATCCCCTCAGATACAATACACTTATGCCAACGGTTTTTCCAATACTCAAAGTACTTCTTATTATAACTTTTCGGTATAGCCTTGAGATCTTTCAGCATTATTGTATGAGATCCTCTTACCTGAAATCACACCGGTTGCAACTAGCATCTTGTTTCGTCGGTATCTTCGAGGTTCCGTGATTTTGTATTCTGGCTGACGACTTCTTGTTATTCACATTACCAATGGTCGGAACTTCATTAATTTCTCGCCACATTTAGCGTTCAGCCAAGCTCAAACATTTTTCAGATTGTTATGGCAAGGGTGAATTGGGGCATGTATTAATGCAATATATTAAAAACGAAAATAAAATCTTAAGCTGTTAAATTTGTGAACAGAAGCAATTGTGTTATAGTAGTCCCTTATGATATGCGCTTTTGTTTAATACATAGTTTTGAAGAAAAAATGGACAGCGCTATAGGAGGCAACACAAAAGCAGAATGTTCTTTGTCAAACTGAAATGTTTTCGTTTAATTCTTGTGCGTTGCCGCTGTTTTTTAACCCATCTTATCAACAAAATCGTTTGGCTCGCTGCCGGTGAACGATTCTTGTACATTGCCTCGTTGTGTGACTCTTTACCGATGTTAAAAGCTAACAATTTTCCGTGTGCAGATTGTTTTTGGTTGCAAATAATAATAGTATAATATGCATAACATTATTAACAAAACAGTAAGGAATTGCAATCGTGAGTCCCCGACTTCGAAATACCCTGTATCATCACTTTGCTACGGCTGTAATAGGTCGTTGCCGATACCTTTCAGTATATAGTTTTTCGCTTTATGGGCGGTGCCACGCCTTATGTCAGGTTCTAACAAAACTTTGGAATATAGTCAAGCATTAATAAAAACACGTATTTGCAAAGTTTGGTTCGTTTATATTCAAGAACTAAACAGTTTTTCTAACAAAAACAGTATTTTAACCGATCGTTCCAATGGGAGCTATATGCAATAGTAGCCCGAACTTGACCATTTTTGCATTGTATCTTTGTTTATGTCGTAGAAAACCATGTGCAAAATATTGAGTCGATAACTCCAAAAACACTCTGTTTTTCAAGCAAAAACATCGTTTTTGATAGATCATTCCTATGGGAGCTATATGCTATAGTAGCCCGATCTTAACCATTTTTGCACAGTATCTTTGTTTATGTCAAAGAAGTTTTTGTGCATTGAGTCGATAACTCCAAAAACACGCTGTTTTTTTAGCAAAAAGATAATTTTTGAACGATCGTTGGTATAGCATAGAGCTCTATGCTATAGTAATCCGATCAAGCTGATTTTCTGCTAAAAACTGCCTGCATGAAGATGAAAATTTTTTTCATTAACTAACTTGCTAACTTCAAAACTCTAGAAGGAGTTTGCATTAAACAGACAGACGGACATGGTTCCATGAACTCGTCTCGTCGACCTAATCAAGAATACATATACTTTATATAGTCGGAGATGTCTCCTTCTCTAAGTTACAAATTTCACGACAAAGTTAATATACTCTTGCAAGAGTATAAAAAGGAGGTGGCCCTAAATTATAAATTAATTATTGATGCAATAAAAAACAATAATCCACTTATTTCGACAAGAAAACTAGCAAAGGAAATTAAAATGTGGAGTTCAGGTTTGCCACGAAACCATGCGAAAAGTCATCGAAAAGAATAAATACAAAAATATCCGCTCGAAAAAAAAACGTTGCTCTCAGCTATAAACGTTGATGAGCGTTTAACAATTGCTTTAGGGCACTATTTGAAGACAATGGACTACTGGCATAATGTTATTTTCTGTGACGAATCAAAAATTATGATGTACTAAATTGTGTGAGTGTGGCGCAAGTCATTACATTCATTGGAAAACAAAAATATTATTCCAAAGTAAAATTTGGAAAGTTCTCATGGTTTTGGGGTGTATTTCTAGCAAGGAAGTCGGTGACAGCCGTTACATATTGAAGGTACAGGGTAAGTCGAAGTCGGGGACTCTCGACTGCAATTTCTTACTGGTTATTTCTGCTTTTTAAGATAAAGCAAAATGACCTTGTGCCAAAGCATATGACTTTTCATTATTAGGCAAAGAACGACAGGTGAAAAATACCTGCGAAGTGCCTTACTAACATTGTCAATGTTAGGGCAACAACGCTTGGTCAATTTAATATTGGGTTTTCGTTCATCATAACATGCATTAATGCTTTAACAACAACGCAATATTTAACACTTTCAACAAACTCACGAAAGAAAACCAGTAAAGAATTGCAATCTAGAGTGCTCGACTTTGACATACGCTGTGCCTTCAATTTGTAACGACTGCCAGAGGACTGCTATAATTTAAGCTCCATAGGAGAAAAAAAAAATTGAATTCGGCATGTGTAGTGCGAATAAATTTTCCAAGCGAGAATGATATACTTTGGCTTATCTTCTTTCTCTGTCAGACATTTTCCTCTTGAGATATAACCTCCGAATTTCTTGGAAGCTCTGAGTGAGCGACCATCTGTCTCTTGTTAATTTTAATCCTTTCTTGGTGATACGACTATAAATAATTTTTTTCGGAATCAGAACACCAAATTACACAGGAACAGTTTCTACAAACGGTTTTTTTGTTGGCCTGTATAATTTTAGTACACAACAATTAGAAACATTTTTATACAACTTATATTACTTCATTAGATATATAGTACACGTTGTTAGGTGTTGTAAGTAGACGTATGAATTTCCTAAAAATGCCCTGTTTATAAAAGTGTTTAGTTGAAATCGTAGTTTAAATGGTATGTTATTTCATTGTAATGTTTTAAGGAACTGTGCCAATATTTGTTTCTGAAAAAAGAATTTGATATGCTCACCTCACCATATCCAGTTACTTGAAAATGTTTTTTTGTCATAGGAGCCGCTTCGTTATGAGAGTGCAAATTCCGCTTTGTTACTGTGTGTTCCAAACGAATTAAGTCTCCATGTTTAAGCATACGCAACTCTGACATTTCTTTACTATTATATGGTTTTATCAACCATAAGTTGTTTTCGTCTTTGTGTGTATATGTTGTGATCTGAAAGTAGATAACGCTGAAAATTAAATTAATTTCACCGAATCAACTAATAAATTCAAAATCTTAGCATTTTCATTGCAAAGTACCTGTACCTTCAATTTGTATTGGCTGTAATAAATCATTACCCACACCAATTGTTTCTATCTATAAAGACAACCGAGAAAATACGAGTTTTGTATATTTTTACCGGAGTTAGCTTCAGTTATTTGCCCCTCGCCCTTAAACTAAGTTCCGGAGGGGAACCAAAATTTAAACTTGAACTGGGTATTGAATAGCAGAATTGACTTGTAAAGGAATATTGGTTGTATATATTATAATTTTTGAGATCGACGCGTTCACGCAGAATGACAGACGAAGTCGGAGTCTCTCGACCCCTTGCTGGCTTTTTATTAAAATTGGTGTACCTATATACAACTATGAAATATGCGTGTCATTTTTGACCGCTTTTTTTGATATTTGGAACACCATTTAAATGGGCGATTCAAAATATACAATTTTGTTTAATTGGCACGTGACACTTCCTACCGTGTGTGTTCGGGTATTATACCGCCCTTACTAGTTTTTAATTATTTTAATAGCACATATACCCCTTTTTTCTTGTTGCTTATTAGGTTTCATTGATAAGAAAATTATGGGTTTCAACTGTCTTCTGTCTTTAAAAACAAAAAGGTTTTTTATGCAACGAA
Source organism: Phortica magna (assembly GCA_037044515.1). Classification (NCBI taxonomy): domain Eukaryota; kingdom Metazoa; phylum Arthropoda; class Insecta; order Diptera; family Drosophilidae; genus Phortica; species Phortica magna. The sequence continues at coordinate 23,882 of JBAMBP010000923.1, read as the reverse complement.
CACAGAGTATTTGACCTCAAAAGTTACTCAAAACAGAGAGAGATTTCAAGTGAGACAGACGCGTTTTACCTCGGTCCGTGTTTTAATTAATATTTAAAGTTATTCAGTGTGATATATGATTTAATTTATCAGTTAAACTGTTTATAAATTGCTCATCTAATTTTGTGGTAAGTTAGTTGTGCTTAAACTGTGCTTCTTATTTTGATTTTTACAAAATTTTTATTTAAATAAATTGCTTCTGTGTTGTTTCAAATTTATTTTTGCCTTTCCCATTCTTCGCTTTTTGTTTTTGTTTTTAGTGAGTGTGCACTACATTGTTGTTGCAACTCTCTTTCGCAGAACATATTTTTTCAGAGCTCAATTCGTTTTCTTCGATTTGCATGTCTTAACACTGCCGTTTTGTTGTTGTCAAATCAATTCTTATTTTGCTCTGATATTGTTGTTACTTTTTATTGCTCAATTTCTGAACTCTCTCTCAGCACAGTCCGTTCATTAGTTTGATACCCCGTTTACACTACTGTAACTTAATAGGGCGTTTACACTTCGTTTTTGAATTTTGCGTTTTCGCCAGTCAATTTATTTTTTACACATTTTTTATTTTTTTCTTTTTTTTCCTTGATTTGTTTGTGGTTTTAATTTCATTTTATAATGAGTTGCTGCAATAATTTGTGTAAGGATAAAGATTCCTTTGACTGCGATAATAAACGCGCAATGGTTTGCTGGATGTGTGAGAATACTTGTCACATAAAATGCGCTGGGATTACTGGCCGTGACCACGACAGGTTGTATAATAACAACTCTAAAACTGTCTGTGGTGGCTTTAAATGGTCCTGTCCAGCGTGTTTAAAGAGACAGGTGGACTTCTCGTCCATGTATCGTCGGCTTCGTGAGAAGTTTTTAAAGCTGAACAAAGCGGCCAAAGATCTTTCGGCCGAATTTGATTCTGGAGTTGACTTGTTTGACAAGTACGACTTCGAACCCCCTCTGGTGTCATTATCCCCGTCACCCATGACCAGTCTTGCAGTTCCGAAACTGGTACTTCCTAATCCGATTTCACCCATCAGTTCCGTTACCACTCCAATAAACACATCCCCTCTTCCTCCCTCCTCAGTTCCTACCCCCGCCCTTTCCCCCGTTCCTACCCCTGTTCCTTCTCTAGTTCCTACCACAGTCCTTACCTCAATTTCCACTGCACCTCCCGCTCCTGATCACATCATTGACCTTACCCTAATTTCCACTCCCGCTCATTCGTCACCAGCTTCCACTTCGAAAAACGTCAACAATTCTTCTCCGGTCTCAAAAGTAGCCAAGGGGAAGCTTAGAAAAGCTAAAAAGGTGCCGATACCGTCTCCTCCCCCGGTATCTTCTCCCCCTTTGCCGGACGTTAATGCCGGAATATCTTCTGAGCCCCCTGCTGCTGTAAATCTCAGTGTACCTGTAGTTTCACTTAGGGTTATTGCTCCGAGAAAGCAAATCTTTCTTTCTCGGTTGTCTGCGGACACTACATGTGAAACTATAGCTGAGTATATTGCAGCGAGGACTAATGCCGAGGTGAAAGTCCATAAATTTTCCTTCACCCCACCTAGAGAAATTGCCTCATTCAAAGTTAGTGTCCCAAATGAGGCTTTCAAGCTCCTAGGCGACCCATCCTTTTGGCCTGCGCACATGGTAGTCCATGAGTTTAAGCCTAAAAAAAGGCCCCGTCCCCCCTCATCAACCTCTACGGATCTTAGCTTGCCCCAGGCTTCCGTGTTAAGCACCGAGCCAAAAAACTAAATTGGCCCTCTGACCGCCTTTCAATCGTATATCAGAATGTCAGGGGTCTTTTGTCCAAAATCGGTAACCTTTATAGGGATAGTGTTTCATTTGACGTGGACATCGTTGCTTTTTCGGAAACTTGGCTTAACCAAAGTATATTAAGCAACGAAATTTTTTGTAATAAGTTCGTCTCCTACAGGCATGATCGTCTTGCTCGTCGTGGGGGTGGCGTTCTTATAGCAGTAAATTCACGTCTTCGCTCTGAGGCTATCCAACTAGATATGGTTACCGATATTGAATTTATTGGAGTAAAAATCAGTCTAGCTCAGCTAACTATCTTCGTAACGTGTTCATACATTCCACCAAATTCTGGACTGGATGTATATTCAAATCACGTTGACTCGATAAAAGCCATATATGACCTCACACAAGACAGAGATTTTCTCATTGTTCTTGGTGATTTTAATCTTCCACATATATCTTGGTCTCACTCCAATAATTCAAATCATTTAATTCCTTCAGGGCAACATGACTTTCTGGATATTCTGTTAGATTTACCTCTATTTCAGGCTAACGGAGTCGTGAACTCACTTAATAGATCTCTTGATCTTGTATTGACTAATGACTCCAATGGCATAGTTGTGTCCAGATGTGAAGCTCTAACTCTACCGGAAGATTCTTTCCACCCTACGTTAGAAATAGTTCTTGGTCTACCGTCTTTTTCTTCTATTCCGAAGAGTGCCCCTCTGCAAAGACGTTTTTGTTTTCGCAAAACCAATTTTGATCTACTTAATTCTTTAATTGATCAGACTGATTGGTCCACATTATATAGTTGTAACGACTTATTATATGGCACTAAATTTTTTTATGACACCCTTTATGGCATTCTCAATTTGTGTGTTCCAATTGGCACTTCACCAACGTTGTCCCTACGACCACCATGGTTTTCCCGACAATTGTCGAACCTGAAAAATGTCAAATCCAGACTTTATAAAAAATTTAAATCGTCTGGTTTACTGTCTGATTTTTCTAGATATTCAATAGCTCGATCACAGTTTTTCTCGCTTAATAGCATTTGCTACAAAAACTACTTGGATCGATGCAAAAGTGAATTTTCACGCGATCCTAAATCATTCTACAAATTTGTGAATTCTAAGCGCAGAACGGCGTTGTATCCATCGTCATTCTTCTTAGATGTCAAGTCGTCCTCCGATGATCAGGGAATTTCAAATTTGTTTGCCGAGTTCTTCCAAACAACTTATTCGTCCTCATCATTCTCGGGAATCTCATACCCATACTCAATAGGCTCTATTAATGGCTTTGCTTCCCCTGTTTTTAATCAAGATATGGTTTTAAAAAATCTGTCGGCTGTAAAAAGTTCGTTTTCCCCTGGCCCAGATAATGTACCCGGTTGCGTATTAAAAAAATGTGCTAATTCACTGTGCAAGCCTTTATGGAAACTTTTCAGCTTGTCGCTTATTAATGCCTCATTTCCCTCTATTTGGAAGGAATCTTTTATAATTCCTCTTCACAAAAAAGGTAATAAGTCCGATGTATCCAACTATAGAGGCATATCCAAATTGTCTGCTATTCCCAAACTTTTTGAAAAGATTATTATTGCAAGCTTGCAACACCAATGTAAGTCGGTGATGTCTCCTTCGCAGCATGGGTTCTTAAAAATGAGGTCAGCTTGTACCAATCTTCTTGAACTCACATGTTTGGTAAATAGTGGTTTTGTTAATCAATCTCAAACTGATATCATATATACTGACTTCAGTAAAGCTTTTGACTCGGTTAACCATGATTTGCTCTTATTGAAATTGAGTCTTTTAGGCTTTCCACCAAATCTTTTAGGTTGGATAAAATCTTACTTAACAAACAGGTCTCAACGAGTGTTGTTTAGATCTGCTGCATCCGAGCTTGTTCAAGTTACTTCTGGTGTCCCTCAAGGAAGTCACCTCGGTCCTCTTTTGTTTAATCTTTTCGTTAACGATCTGCCCTTGTCGATATCACACTCCCGGGTACTTATGTACGCTGATGATGTTAAGCTGTGTCTTTCTTATAAAGATCCTGCTTCTCATGGCCTATTGCAGGAGGACCTGAACTCTCTACACTCTTGGTGTTCACTTAATTTGCTTTTGCTCAATTGCTCTAAGTGCAAATATATGACTTATCATCGTAGTAAACCCTACTTGTTTACTTACTCGATTGACAATGTCCAACTGGAAAGAGTCTCGAATTTTAATGATTTAGGTGTTCTCTTTGACCCCAAACTCAGCTTCATCCAACAAATCTCAACAGTCGTCAATAAGGCGAAGGGCGTTTTTGGATTTATCAAACGTTGGTCTAAAGAATTCAACGACCCTTATATCACTAAAATTCTTTTCACGTCACTTGTACGTCCTATACTTGAATATTGCTGTTGTGTATGGTCACCACAATATAAAAAACACCAAGACCGCATTGAGTCAGTTCAGAAACAATTTCTCTTATTTGCTCTTCGTGGTCTCAACTGGGACCCTACTATCAGACTACCGCCATACCATGAAAGGCTCCTCCTCATTGACCTCCCATCTCTTTCGCAACGTAGGATTGTTTTAGGGATTGTTTTTTTTCATAAACTTGTTGTTGGTACAATTGATTCCTCATACTTGCTTGGTCAGATTAGTTTCAACGTCCCACGAAGAAGTACAAGAAACTTTGTCCCAATTACCTTGCACAGATGCACAACTAACTATGCCCTTCATAACCCGTTTCGCGTTTTATGTATGAATTATAATAATCTTTATCAGGTCATCTCACCTGAAATCTCTCTCTTGACACTCAACGCCTCCGTTCAGCGCTACCTTCGCGAGTCTACTGCGGATTAGCTGCCTAACAACAGCGGCTTATAGATGGAATTTTAGCATGGATTCAAATTAAGTCTCTGACCACACATGGCTGTGAGTTGGGGCATAGCTGGCTTAATGCAAATAAATTTCCCCCACCGGGTCAGAGACTTTATTGTACTTACTATTTAATTTTTATATTATTGTATTTTTTTATTTATTATTATAGTATTTATTTATCTTTTGAATTTAATTATCATTTTTTTATTTTATATATATTAATATAATCTTAAGTAAATTATAGCAGTATATTGTTATTAATAAACAAATAAAACAAATAAAACAAATAAAATAAAATATATTAAAGGGTGTTCACATAAACTTGTAAGTATCGAAATTGATTACATAGGTAGATTTCATGACTACCACCATAAAGAAATTACGTTAATTATTTCAAATAGTATTCTAGTAAACATTACCTTTTCAAATCAAAATTACATTTCAATCGAAAATACAACCAGTAAATAAGTCACAAATAATAATAAAATTTTAAATTTAAAACCATCAAGCCTACATAAAATAGAGTCATCATCACTTTGAACACTATAACCTATCTGATTGTTTTGACTGTGGAATTTACAAAAAAAATGGTGTTTGCGGGTGTTTGAGGGGAAACCATGATATAGGGGGATATTTTGAGTTGTAACCAGGAAAGAAGAGGGTAATTCGTCGTATTCAGTTTTAAAGAGGTACATATATTTACTGAGCCTGCATGCAAACTTTAAGGCTCGTATCTTTTATCAAATTTAAAACAGCGTGTTTTTGGAGTTATCGACTCAATATTTTGCACAAAAATTTATCATAAACAAATATTTAATGGAAAATGGTCAAGATCGGGCTACTATAGCATATAGCTCCCATTGAAAAGATAGGTTAAAGTACTGTTTTGTTAGAAAAACTTTTTTTTTTGGAATATAAACAGACCAAAGTTTGCAATTAAGTGTTTTTAATAATCCCTGACTATAGTCCAAGGTTTTATAAGAATCGGACATACAGCGAAATTTTTAAAAAATGGGTTTCTGTGTAACCTGAAGAGATAAATTACTACAAAATCAAGTGAAGTGTGACTGCTAAGCATTCTTTAAAAGAAATTATAAAATGGGCGAAGCTACGCCCCTTTATTATCAAAAACGTGTGTGATTCTTGTTAGGAAAACTCTAAAAAGGATTATTCAGTTAGAATAATTGGGGAAACGCTTGCAAGAGTATATAAGTTTTGGTAAAGCCGAAAATAGCTCCCATACTGGTTTCCAATTCGTCTTAAAGAAAGCAATGTAGTCATACCTCCACTACATTTTGCCGTCTTTTATCTCGTCTTCCTACAAAAAAAAGCCATTTTAAAGTTTTTTCTGTATGGTTGGTACCACGCCCTTTTTCTAACCAAAACGTTTTTCTTAACCAATCGTTCCTTAGGGACCTATATGCTATAGTAGCCCATTCTTGACCATTTGTATACTCTTCACGAAGTGAAATGTATTATAGTTTTGTCACGAAGTTTGTAACACCCAGAAGGAGGCGTGGACGACTACACAAAGTATATATATTCTTGATCAGGATGACAAGACGAGTTCATATAGCCATGTACGTCTGTCCATCTGTATGTATGCAAACTTCTCCTTCAGTTTTGAAGCTATCGAAGCTGAAATTTTGCACAGACGCTTGTATTTTATTACGATGACACATTGGCCGGAACCAGCGAGATCGGGCTACTGGAACTGGTACCTGCCATACAAATGAAGAAGAGGGAGAGAAGCAAAGTTTAAATCGTTGTATGGGAAACTTTTTTGTTTCTTAAGATAGAGTGCTGAAATTAAAAGTAGTAATTTTGTGACCAGACCAAATGCCTGCAAGTTTCATTGAGATCGGACAACTGGAACTGGTACCTGCCTTACAAAATGAGGAAGAGGAAGAGAAGCAAAGCTTAAATCGTTGTATGGGAAAACGTTGTATGAGGTATAACAACGAGAATTGATTTGTGGGCTATGTGGACAAAAAGAAATAGGATTCCAAAAATAAAATGGGCGTACCACATACATCTTCAGCAAGGCCGAAGATAACGCCCTTACTGGTTTAACTTCATCTTTGTTGATTTTAAGGAAGTATCAGTCCAAAATATTGAGTCGAAAAGTTCAAAATCACGCTATTTTTCAAACAAAAACCTTCTTTTTGGCCGATCGTTGCTATGGGAGCTATGAGCTATAGTAGCCAGATCTAGACCATTTTTGTACCATATCTTTTTAATATCATAGAAAACCATATGCAAAATTTTGGGTTGATAACTTTAAAAACAACTCATCATATTTCAAGCAAAAACCTCATTTTGGACCGATCATTCCAATGGGAGCTATATGCTATAGTGGTCCGATCAAAATAATTATGCGATAAACAATGCCTGGACATATCTGAAAAACTTCTGCGTTTAAATTTTTTCGATATGTTTAAATCTTTAGGAGGAGTTTGCACTGAAACAGGCAGACAACCGACCACAGTGATTTGAACTCGTCTCGTCGTGCTTATCAAGAATATATATACTTCATATAGTCGGAATTGTCTCCTTCTCTGCGTTGCAAATTTCACGACAAAGTTGATAGACTCTCATTGCAAGAATATAAAAAGGCGTGGCAACATATATGTTCCTTGTTGGAAAATCGACACAAACGAATTTTTCAATAAGAATACTTGGGAAAACATTTGCAAGAGTATATTATATTCTAGTTATAATTTTGTTAGGTCTTGCAATTGTTTCTTACATTTCTAAGATGAAATTTCTTAGCTCACGAAGCCTTAAGGAGATAGAAAGATTAATTGCTTTGAAGATGACTCATAGACAAATCGCAATGAATTTTGGTGCTTCGGTAGAGGTTGTATCGAAATTTAGAAAAAATAGGCCATTAGAAGGTAAAAAGAACTAACCTGGAAGAAACCCTGTTTCGAATGCTGCAAAACAAGAAAAAAATTGTACGGCAAATCAAATTAAGCGTGTATTGGCAATGCTTTAAAATGAATCGTTTTCTTTCTGACGGTAGACAGTGGACATGGAAACAAAAATTACAGTCCATAAAAGATTGCCAGTTTAAGCCAAAGCTTAAATTTGATGGAGAAATTCTAATGATATAGGGTTGTATGAACATCAATTGTATTGAAGATATTATTAAAGTTAATGGGTAAATGGAAATGTGGGATAAAAATCTGGAAGCCCTAGTTTTCCAACACGATGACGATCCCAAACATACTGCCAGAGTGACTGTTCATGGATGACAATGGAAAATTACCAAGCGCAGCCTTAGTAAATTAATAAATTTATAGTTAGAATACACAGAAACGCATTTACGACCGAAAGCTGCAGCCGCTTGACAAAATCAACGGATCGAAGATCGCATATAGTGCTTCTCGCGGCCTATGCAGCAGGCGGCAAACAGATAAGACCAACGGGTTTATGAAACGGTGGCTTATGCGACCAACGCAGCAGGTCGCAAAATGTTAGATTAAGCTGCTGTCTTACAAACGCAGTGTTAGAATAAGATAGAACTAAGATTTAATACACAAATATAATTTAAGATTAAACACACTGCGGCACTGTAACGCAGCGCAGAATATTGATATAAATAAAAAAGCGTCCGGGAGCGGGCGTCAGTACCAGAGAGTATTAATATTAACAAGAGACCGAAGCTCGCTCAAAAACACCACAACGAAAATTTTGACCAGGAATTTAGAGGTGAAAATGTCAGACAGAGAAAGAAGACAAGCAAAAGTATTTCTTTTTCGCTTGGAAAATTCTTTCAATACGACGGCCATTTTTTAACTTTGTAAATACTATTCAATGAAATTATGTATGAATTGAATGCGCTGTTGGCAAAAAATGTAAACACAAGACAATTTCATGAGTTTGATGAAAGTTCGGAAAAGAATGAAGTGGGGCATGATCATGGTATGCGTTGTTGCCAAAGGATTAATGAAAGGAATAAAGAACAAAAATCAAATATTAAATAGACCACCGACCAAGTGCCTTTGGCCTAACATTGACAATGCTAGTAAAGCAATGGTCAGGTAGTTTTCACCTGTTTCTCTTTGCTTATTAATAAAAACTGATATCAAAATGACTTAAACATATACATTACTTCAACATTTCCCGTAATAGATTCGACTATGTTACACAGCCATACACACCACAAACACACATAAATGTCATATGTGCATATCAATGCTTTGAATTGACTTATTATCAAATAGCAGAGTGAAGTGGGGCATGTATTAATGCAAAATATTAATAACGAAAATCAAATCTTAAGCTGTGAAATTTGAGAACAGAAGCAATTGTATTACAGTAGTCCCTAATGATATGCGCTTCTGTACAACACATGATCTTTGATGAAAAATAAACAACGCTATAGGAGGCAATACTCTCAACACAAAAACAGTATGTTCTGTGGCAAACTGAAATGATTTCGTTTAATTCTTGTGCGTTGCCCCTGCCTCTTCGCCCGTCTTATGGACAAAAACATTCGACTCGCCAACGGTGAACGATTTGTGTGCTTTGCTTCGTTGAGGTCTCTTTCCCCTTATCGAAAACTAAGAATTTTGCGTGTGCAGATATGGATTTTTTGGTTGCAAATAACAATATTAATATGATATGCAACTAATAATATTATTAACCAAAAGTAAGATGACTGAATATTAATAAATGGTCATAAAATGATTATTTATATGAAATTATATGATTATAAATAATTTTGAAAAAAAAAATTAATAAATGCTTTGTTTATAAATATTACATTTTAGGAAGTTTTAAGATTTTATTCATAATTTGAAATTATCAATAATAAATTCAAATTTTGAAAAAAATTACTTAAAATTCTAAAATTATATTTTCACATAACATTGAAATTTACTGAAAGAAATCAAAATCAAAAGAAGAATTCAGTACGCAGAAGCAAAAGAAACTTGGCAACGTCTCCAAAACAAAAACCAGTAAAGGAGCTATTTTCGGCTATGCCGAAACTTATATACTCTTGCAAACGTTTTCACAATTATTCTTATTAGGAAATCCTTTTATAATTTTCCAATAAGAATCATATACGTAGCCACGCCCATTTTCTTATTTGTCTTAAAGAAGGCAAAGTAGTCAAACTTCACTACATTTTCCAATCTTGTATCTCGTCTGTTTACAGAGAAGTCCCATTTTTAAGTTTTTAGTTGTATGGGCGGTACCACGCCCTTATGTCCGATTTTTATAAAACTCTGGATTTGAGTCAGGCATTAACAAAAACACCTAAAAGCAAAGTTTAGTTTGCTTATATTCCAGAACAAAAAAGTTTTTCTAACAAAAACTGTATTTTTAACCGATCGTTCCTATAGGAGCTATATGCTGTAGTAATCTGATCTTGACAATTTTTACACAGTATCTTTGTTGATGTCAAAAAAGTATTTGTGCAAAATATTGAGTCGATAACTTCAAAAACACGCTGTTTTTTAAGCAAAAACATCATTTTTGAACAATCCTTCCTATGGCAGCTATATGCTATAGTCATCCGATCAAACTGATTTTTACATACCAAATACCTGCAAGGAGAAGAAAATTTTCTGCGTTTAAATTTTTTTGCTAACTTTAAAACTCTGGCCGGAAATCGCATTAAAACAGACAGACGGACAGACGGACATCGTTATTTGAACTCGTCTCGTCGTGCTGATCAAGAATATATATACTTTAGATAGTCGGAAATGTCTCCTTCACTGCGTTGCAAACTTCATGACAAAGTTAATATACTCTTTTTGCAAGAGTATAACTAGTAAGGGCGGTATAGTTGAGTATACTCAACAATATAATACCCTGCACATACCCTCACCCATTTAAATGGTGTTCCAAATATCAAAAAAATCAGTCAAAAGTGAAGAATTTTCGAAAAATTCGAGTTTGTTGATTTCTGAGGGGGGAAGCCATGAAATAAAGGGGTGTTTTTCGGTATGCAGTTTAAAGGATGTATATTAACTGAATCTGCATACAAAATTTCAGACATGTATATTTCATAGTTGTGGTGATATACATATTTTAATAAAAATAAACTGGAATTTACCCAAAATTTAAATTTGCCGGCCTTTAATAGGTAGTCCAAATACAAAATGGTATTTTCTGGTAAGCAATCTTAAGAAGTTATATATACTTTGTCTACGTACAAAATTTCAGGTCTAGTACCTTCACACAATTTAGGAGATATAGGCTTTGACATGCAAACACAATTTGCTGTGAACATGAAGGGGAGGGAGGGGGGGAAATTGTAGTATGCAGTTTTATAAAAATTTACATACTTAGTCTACATACCAATTTTCATAGTTCTAGCGTTTCTGGTGTTCAAGTTATAGCCTTTTCAAAAAGTGGGCGTAGCTACGTTAGGCGGGAAGGAGTGGGCGTGGCTCAAAATCGTTCAAACTTGATCTGCTTCCGAGCATCACGAGTCTATAATCCAAATCTCAAGTCTCTATCTCTTATAGTTTCCGAGAACCATTGGTGAGGACGGACTGACGGTCGGACGGACAGACGGACGGACATGGCTTAATCAATTTGTCTTGTCGTCCTGATCAAGAATATAATACTTTATAGGGTCCCCCTCCCCACCTTCTATGCATTACATACATTTCCAAACAAACACAATATGCCCTGGTACAGTATGTACAGGGTATAACAACAAATGTAACCAACAAACAAAAATGGCAGACGGCTTGTCGAGTGAATAAGACATACGTTTTTATCTTCTTTCTCTGTAAGGAATTTTCACCACCAAAATACAAATTTTCAATCAAAAACGGGTAGCTTTTTTGAGCAAGCTTCGCCCTCTTGTTAATATTTATACTCTCTGGTTTATGTTACCTCAGAATGTTTTTAAAGCTTCGTGACAGCTTCGATCTTAATTTAATACTCTCTGCCATTTCATTTTTATACCCTGTACATACTGTACCAGGGTATATTGTGTTTGTTTGGCCGAAATGTATGTAACGCAGAGAAGGAGGGGAGGGGGACCCTATAAGTATATATATTCTTGATCAGGACGACAAGACAAATTGATTAAGCCATGTCCGTCCGTCTGTCCGTCCGTCCGTCCGTCCGTCCGTCCTCACCAATGGTTCTCGGAAACTATAAAAGATAGAGACTTGAGATTTGGAGGATAGACTCGTGATGCTCGGCAGCAGATCAAGTTTGAACGGTTTTGAGCCACGCCCACTCCTTCCCGCCCAACCAGCTACGCCCACTTTTTGAAAAGGCTATAACTTGAACACCAGAAACGCTAGAACAATGAAAGTTGGTATGTCGACTAAGTTGGTAAAGACCTACAAAACTGCATACCCCAATTTTCCCCCCTCCCCTTAATTACCCCTCAAAAAGTGTTTTATTGTTAATTACGATATCTTCAAAACCATGAAAGGTACGAACCTCAAATTTTGTGTGTACACTCAGTAAATACATTCCCTTAAGACTGCATACCAGAAAATACCCCTCTGAATTTACGACTACCCCTCAAAGACCGATCAAACTTCAATTTTTCGTAAATTCCACTTTTTTTTTACAAAAATTTGTATATCTCCATAACTATAACAGATACGAACCTAAAACTTTGTATGCAGATTAAGGAAATGTATATCTTTAAAACTGCATACTTAATTTTGCCCCCTTACCCTTTATTACCCCTCAAATAGTGTTTTTATGTCAATGGCTATATCTCCGAAATTAATAAAGGCACTGACCTGAAATTTAGTAAGTTGGCAAAGTATTTATAACTTCATAAGACTGCATACCAGAAAATACCATTTTGTATTTGGACTACCCATTAGAGGTCGGCAAACTTAAATTTTGGGTAAATTCCAGTTTATTTTGATTTAAATATGTATATCTCCACAACTATGAAATATACATGTCTGAAATTTTGTATGCAGGTTCAGTTAATATACGTACTTTGAACTGCATACCGAAAAACACCCCTTTATTTCATGGCTTCCCCCCTCAGAAATCAAAAAACTCTAATTTTTCGAAAATTCTTCACTTTTGACTGATTTTCTTTGATATTTGGAACACCATTTAAATAGGTGAGGGTATGTGCAGGGTATTATATGGTTGAGTACACTCAACTATACCGCCCTTACTAGTTTTTGTATTATTTTGTTCATTTTCATCCACCACGGATAAAATGTAATCCAAATAGGAAAATAAATAATATTCCTCGTATTCCATGCAAATCGTCACCATTAAAAATTTCTCTATGCTATAAACTCACCTGTTGTTGTTTAGCACCAAAGCCTTTTGGATATAAGTGGTAATGTGAATGCAGATATCCACCTCCCGTTTTAAAGTTTTTGATTGTTACAATGGCACCAAACGCAATTTCACGAGGCAAACTTGCATTGTACAAAGAGTTACCCAGTAACTGTGATTGGAAGGCTGAACTGTAGAATCCGTCTCCATTGCCGCTCCGGTTAAGTGTCATCAGATGAATATAAAATAAAAATACATACATACTAATTGGCCAAACAATTAATGCCAATCCTCTACAGACAAGCTGTTTAAATGTCTGTAACTGAAATTGAAAAACCAAAAATATGTAAAAACAAGACATTTTTTCTAAGGCTCTGATCAAGAAAGTTAAGATTACTAATAGGCTACTCACAACGGATTGACATAGATCGCCAAGCACAATCCACAGTTCATATACTGTATGTAAGCCTACAAGTGTAACCACAAAGAGCCCAACAAATTTGACACTAATAGTACACGATAGTGAGGTGCCAGTAATCAACAGATAAGACCACCATCGACCGCTATATGAGAGTCCGTTTGTGGTTGCTTTCGACACTTTTACCATACCCCAAATAGAGCACATCAAAAAAAATAATAATATCGGATCCAGCAGAATGTATTGATTGAGCGTGATGAGACCCACATCTAGAAAAATGTAAATCAATATTTTTTAACATAAAAATTAGTATTGAGAACAAATTTTATGAAGACAATTTTTGACTAGCTGCAATGTTTTGCAATATTTAACTATTTTGATAAATTGTAAGCAACGATGTATCAACTACCCTTTCCACATTATAACTCAAAGTACTTTCGATACTGGACTTAGGTTTTCAGAATAAGTAAGTGGTATTTTTGCTGCGACAAAAAGAAGACATTGCCTAATCGACTCCGTCGGCATAAAAAAAAATTCTGAGCGTACAAATACAATCACAGCGATACAGATTACAAGTATGCCTTTCATCCAATGTCACAGAGTATCCTATTATCCATACGGAAATGAAAGGTTCTTATCAGTTGATGACGACATAAGTTTAATTTCACTTGAATTGATACATATGTATAAGCCTTGGTCAGGTTGTTTCCGTAGATTTGATTGTGTGAGTTTTTGAAATCATAAAATGTAAAATGAATAATTTTTTTCATTGTAGTTCATCCAGTAAGATAGACAGACATGGATAGAACTTTTTCATTTGTCGTCCTGATCAAGAATATATATAATTTGTGGGGTCTTTCTATTACAGCAAAAATTCTGACCACAAATCAAGAGGTGAAAATGTCAGACAGAGAAAGAAGACAAGCAAAAGTATTCCTTTCTCGTTCGGAAAATTCGTTCAATACGACGGCCATTTTTAAACTTTGTAAATACTATTCAATAAAATTATGTATGAATTGAATACGCTGTTGCCAAAAAATGTAAATACAAGACAATTTCATGAGTTTGATGAAAATTCGGAAAAATAATAAAGTGGGAGATGTATGCACATATTATGCGTTGTTGTCAAAGCATCAATGCAAGTAGAGTTGTGACAAAATACTTTTCAATAAAATACAAAATATTTTTAATAATACAATTAATTAATTCAATAAATATTTAAAAGTCGATGTTGTCATTGTGCTGTGAGTCACAGCAGCAGAGTTGTAACATATTTGAAATACTTGTATTTAAAATACAAATACAAAATAAAAAATACGTATTTGCGGATTTTGAACTTAAGAACTTTTTTTAAAAAGTATTTTGTATTTTATTGAAAAGTATTTTGTCACAACTCTAAATGCAAGGTATAAAGAACGAAAATCAAATATTAAAGCGCCAAGTGCCTTTGGCCTAACATCGACAATGTTAGTAAGACACTGCGCAGGTAGTTTTCATCTGTTCTTCTTGCCTATTAATGAAAAGTCTAATAATTTAGTGCAAGGTCACTTTGCTTTATCTTAAAAAACAGAGTTAAAAAATATATATTTAAAATATATTATTTAAGTTGATATCAAAATTGCCCAATTGCAAGGGCTGATATACTCGTAAATTATTTCCAGCGAGACAAGCCAAATCGCTTCGCTGCTGACTCAAAAGCATTGATGCAAAAAACACAGCGATTCAAACCACAATTAAGCGTTCAGCTAAGCTGAAACATACATAAGTGCCATGCGTCCTGTTTAGTCGCTTTGTATCATACGCAAAGCAAATGTTCAAAATGTGTATAAATACTTCGAAAAAACTTGTGTGAGCACATCAAATATCCACAAAGTGGGACATGTATTAATGAAAACCTGTAAAGGAGCTATTTTCGGCTTGCGGAATATTATATATTTTTGCAAACGTTTTCCAAATTACTCATATTAGAAAATTCTTTTATAGGTTTTCCAATAAAAATCATATACGTAGCCACGCCAATTTTCTAATTTGCCTTAAAGGAGGCAATGTAGTCAAACTTCAATACATTTTGCAATCTTGTATCTCGTCTGCTTATAGAAAAGTTCCATTTTTAAGATTTTCGCTGTATGGCCGGTACCACGTCCTTATGTCCGATTCTTAACAAACTTTGGATTATAGGCAGCTATTGATAAAAACACGTAATAGCAAAATTTGGTCTGTTTATATTCAGGAACAAAAAAAGTTTTTCGAACAAGAACTTTCTTTTGGCCGATCGTTCCTATGCTATAGTAGCTCGATCTTGACCTTTTTGCACCATCTCTTTGTTTATGTGATAGAAAGCCATGTGCAACATTTTGTGTTGATTACTCTAAAATCACACCAGCTATATGCTATAGTGATCCGATCGAAATAATTCTGAGATATACAATGCCTGGACATATGTATCTGAAGAACTTCTGGGTTAAAATTTTTTCGATATGTTGAAAACTCTAGGAGAAGTTTTCACTGCAACAGACAGACAAACGGACAGACGTACATCGATATTTGAACTCCACTCGCCGTGCTGATCAAGGATATATATATTTTGTATAGTCGGTGATGTCTCCTTCTCTGGGTTGCAAGCTTAGACAAAGTTAATAAACTCTTTTTGCAAGAGTATAAAAATAAAGTAAACTGAAGTGACTATATTTCACTCATAAATAGAAAAATTTCAGATTTCAGTCAAGTGTTAATTTCAATTTCAGTTTCAAAATCCAAAGTCTTACTAAACAAGAAAGCAAACTTCGTGTAATGCAAAAACAAATATATTAGAAACTCCCAATTAAAGTTGCACAGCAGAACATAAAGATTTGCCTTCAACGGCGTATGATATTTCATCGTGGAAATTATGGTGAGTTCATTCCAGTTTTTAATTAAATTGCTTCAAATATGTACGAGGTGTGTTCAAAAATTAGGATTACTCTTCAAATTTCGCGGGCAACGTTTTTTCGATTATCGATTTTTTTGTTTTGTTATGTTGATACACTCTTTTCGAACATCTGTACCAAATTTCAAGTAAAAGGCATTTTTTGTTTGGTTGTGAGGCGTGAAGGTTATAAGTGTTTTGCATGGCCGGCGATTTTTTGCCATTGAAAAATATGGATCAAAGGATTTGCATCAAATCTTGTGTAAAAAATAAAATTAAGTGCTCCGTAACACTTGAAATGTTGAATGCGATGAAAATGTTCTGAGTAAAAAAATGTTTACGAGTGGTACAAACTTATTGTAAATATTGATAGATACATAAATATTCTTTTTTTAAATACAAAGTCACCACACTTTTTGAACACACCTCGTATGTATCTCCTACAGGAACAATCAAGAAAAAATAAGGTTTTGGTTAGAAAATGTTTGTTCTTAAATATAAAAAGACGAAATTTTTCCATATTGTACCTTATGGTACAAGGGTATATTGTCACATCGAAAATGATTGTAACACCTACAAGAAGGCGTGGCAGACCCTATAAAGTATTTATATTCTTGATCAGTACCGAAAGAACAATTTCACCGTGTCCATCTGTCTGACCGTTTGTATGAGCGCGTTGATCTCGGAAATTTTAATAGGTAGAAGCAAACTCCAACAAGATACAGTCATACGCCCCCCATATAGAAAAAAATTAAAACGCTTTTATCTCTGGAACCAAATATCCTACATTAATGAAAATTTGCATGTATGCTATTGGGATACTGGGCAATAAGGTCATAAATTGGTCGTGGCTAAGCCCACATATACCCAAAATAGAAAATGTTATATCGTTGGAACCAATTAGTCTAAAAGAGTAACTTTGAATGAAAATTATATCTGTTTCGATTGAAAAATGGTCGGGGAAACTCCATCTAACAGCCGTTACATATTAAAGGTGTAGATTTTAAATAAATTTAAGGATTGCCAAGCAAATAATTTTAATTCGATAAACCGATTAAATAAGGTAATTTTCAAGCCTTTCCCGATCTCATATTATAATATCGTAGTTCTTAATAATTATTGTCTTACCAAATATTAAATTCCCAGATGCGATTACTGAAGCTTCAATGGATCGTGTTAAATCAAAAACTGTGTCAAAGGCCAAAGGAATGATAGCTGCTCCTAGTGATGTGCAGAACTACAAAATCAATAATAAAAACAAAAAACTAAATATAATAATAAATTCAGTATTTCTGACTTACATAACGCATTCCCTCATACTTAGTCTCATTGTATTTGTCTCCCGGTTTTTCAAAAGGAAAACTTCCATCATATCCAGTTAAATATCCTGAAAGTCCGATAAGCATCTATAAAACGAATATTATAATGAGACTTTATTTTTTTTTAAGAAACCGTATGAAACCTTTCCCAGTGGTGGATGTACATCGAAGAAGAATGTTCGGTTAATATACCAACTAGCCATTTTTCCGAAGTGTGTCTCATCCCAACTGTAAAATATGGAAATTGAGATATAATTGATCGTAACACTATTGCATGAAAAACTTACCAAACATGGTCCGGCTCAGTTACTTGATAAAATCGTGTGGTGATCGTTAATAACAAAACTAATATAAAAGCAGTCCACCATTTTCTTAAAAATTTTTAATGAGTTAATATATATGTTTGTCAAACATAGTTGCGACATTTCTACTCTAGACGTATGAAAATGCTCTTAGAAGTAGGCATGTAAATGACAAAATTAATCTGTCACTAGAAGGGGAACTATTTTCGACTTTGCCGAAACTAGTATTCTCGTGCAAGTGTTATCCTAACTATTGAAGTTGGAAAATCGTTAAAGAATCACTACCCAGCTCGTGCAAGTATTTTCCCAACTATTGAAGTTAAATTTCTCTAATAACCAGTAACAACGATATCTTCGGTCTTACCGAAAATTGTTGACTCTTCACGACCCGTTATGTACCACGCCCATTTTTCTCGGAATCTTATTTCTCTTTATCTATATGGCCCAAATATCAATTTTCATTGTTGAACCTCTTTGGGTGCCAAAGATAAGGAAATTATCAATTTTGATTAAAATTTTAACGTTATTGAAAAAAACCTAAGTGCAGAAAATCCTTGCCAGCAGTTTGTTTATGAAAATTAGCTTGATCGGATTACTAAAGCATACATCTGCCATAGAAACCATCGGTCAAAAATGATGTTTTTGCTTGAAAAATGGTATTTTTTTTTTGAGTTATCGTCTCAATACCTTGCACGTAAATGAAGATATACTGCGGGAATGTTCAATATAAAAATACAATAGCATTTAGCTTCAATATGAACAATGTGTCAATAATAAAGTTTTTGTAAGAAAAACTTTTTTGTTTTTGAATATAAACAAACTAATTTTTGCAATTACGTGTTTTTATAAATGCTTGACTATTTTCTAAAGTTTTAAAAGAATTCCACATAAAAGTGTAGCACCGCCCTTATAAAGAAAAACTCAAAGCCGACGTGACAGAAGATCTCAAAATGATTGCATTGCTTTTTTTAAAACAAATTAGAAAAAGGGCGTGGCTACGTCTCTAAATCTTTAAAATCTTATGTGATTAATATTGGAGGATAAGAAGGATTTTTCAACTAGACTAATTGGGAAAATGTTTGCAAGAATATATAAGTTTTGGCTAAGCCAAAAATATCTTTCTTTAATTTAAGTTAGTTTGTAGATTCATGATTCAAATAAAATGTAAACTTATTTCATGAACAAAATGGTCTCGGATTAAATTTGATTGGCTTCCAATGTTGCTGAAAACGTAACAAAACCAACTTGATTCAAGATTCGTTGTACTTAAAAACAGGTGCTTAAAATAAGAATATTTTACTTAATATGGCAATATTCGTGCTGACGGATAAACACAATTTTCATGAATTTTTTCTCCGTTTTGAAGAAGAATGTTAGGAGTATTTTCACTTTATTATAAAATTATAAAAATAAATAAATAAGTAATTTATACATACGTTCGACCACTTTGTATACTATTTTCAAATAATTCAGTTGTAAATGACATTATGTATGCATTGCTACTAAACTTAACTAGAAATGAGAAGTGTTTTCTGTCTTTCTAGCGTTCAAGTATTGTGTGTTTTTGTGAAAAAGTAAGAAGTCGTGTAGTCGCGTCAATGACCTCAGGTAAACTGAACTCGGTCTCTGCGGCTGTTTTCATTCTCTCCCTATACGGTAGTTCTTATTGTTATTTGTGTTTTCTCTTTCTTAAAAAGCAGCAAAGTGATCAACTTGATTTTCCGGTTTTTACGTTTATCGCTTTTATGAGTCACACATACAATCTATATGGTTGTGCAAAGAAGTTGACAATAGAGCCACCGAGGCACACATAAATATTTTTTATATGTATTTACAAAAAAGTTTGTTAATATTTTTCAGCCAGCTTAAACGTTTCAATCTTGACAAAAAAAAATGAATATCTTCGTTTACTTGCTTTAATTCCACAACTATTTAGATATCAAACTTTTGTCAGTCGTTCCCACAAGCATTGTTATACTCTTGCAAAAAGAGTATATTAACTTTGTCATGAAGTTTGCAACGCAGAGAAGGAGACATCTCCGACTATATAAAGTATATATATTCTTGATCAGCTCGACGAGACGAGTTCATATAGCGATGTCCGTCTGTCCGTCTGTTTCAATGCGAACTCCTCCCAGAGTTTTAAAGTTAGCAAAAAAATTTAAACGCAGAAAATTTTCTTCTTCTTGCAGGTATTTGTATGAAAAATCAGCTTGATCGGATTACTATAGCATATAGCTCCCATAGGAACGATCGTTCAAAAATGATGTTTTTGCTTAAAAAACCGCGTGTTTTTGGAGTTATCGACTCAATATTTTGCACAAAAACTTTTTTGACATAAACAAAGATACAATGCAAAAATGGTCAAGATCGGGCTACTATAGCATATAGCTCCCATAGGAACGATCGGTTAAAAATACTGTTTTGTTAGAAAAACTTTTTTGTTCTTGAATATAAACAAACCAAACTTTGCAAATACGTGTTTTTATTAATGCTTGACTATTTTCCAAAGTTTTATAAGAATCGGACATAAAGGCGTGGCACCGCCCATATAGCGAAAAACTTAAAAATGGGATTTCTGTGTAAGCAGAAGATATACAGACTACAAAATGTAGTGAAGTATGACTGCATTCTTCTTTAAGACAACTTATAAATATCATGGTGTGACTACGCCCCTAAATCTTCAAAAACGTATGTGATTCTTGTTGGGAAAACGATAAAAAGGATTTTTCAATAAGAATAATTGGGGAAACGCTATGCAAGAGCATATAAGTTTCGGCAAAGCCGAAAATAGCTCCCTTACTGTTGATAGAATACTGTTAGTTGTCGCAGCTGTGCTATATCGGTATAAATGTTTGGAATAGCTATCTCTACATTCAAAGTATCAAAAATGACGTGTTTATAGAACAAATCATTTCATAGTTAAATCTTTGGTACGTGAGTAATTGAATAGCTTTAGCTTAGTTTTAGCCAAAATTCAATAATCGGACATACATTCCAGATATAATGATCGCCTCAAGACAGGACTTCACGAGCAAACACTTTATGACAAGTACTTCAGGACTGCCAGCCCACTCCGCATGTTTGTTTGGGAATACGGCAAGATTAATCAAGAATGCTATCATTAGCCTTACAGAATACAGAAAAGTCTTTACGATCCTTTTTATACAACGATAAATACTTACTTCTCTTTCTCTTCTTCATTTTGTATGGTGGCTACCGGCTCCAGTGGTCAGGTCTCAATAAAATATGCGTCTGGCCTGCGGCTCGTACTACTACCAGTCATAAAATTTCGGAGATCTATCTTACGAACCAAAAACGTAGTTACATGCAAATACGTTTCATCTAAATCGGAAACCTTACGATATCGAATGATAAGTATACTTGAATTCACGACACCTTTTGTGGTACGCCCATTTTATTTTTGGAATCTTATTTCTTTTTGTCCACATAGCCTACAGATCAATTTTCGTTGTTATACCTCATTGGATGCCAGATATATGGAAACTATTGGTTTTGGTCATATGTGAGCGGTGCCACGCCCATTTTGATATCAAAGTAGTTTTTAAGCCACATTATCAACATAAGTATGAAGTTTTAAGTCAATTAGTAAAGAAACAAAAAAGTTTTCTGTGCAACGACTTAAATTTTGCTACTCTTCTTCAATTCGTGAAAAGTATAAAACCAGTAAGGGAGCTATTTTCGGCTATGCCGAAACTTATATACTCTTGCAAACGTTTTCACAATTATTCTTATTAGGAAATCCTTTTATAATTTTCCAATAAGAATCATATACGCAGCCACGCCCATTTTCTTATTTGTCTTAAAGGAGGCAATGTAGTCAAACTTCACAACATTTTTCAATCTTGTGTCTCGTCTGTTCACAGAGAAAGCCCATTTTTAAGTTTTTAGTTGTATGGGCGGTACCACGCCCTTATGTCCGATTTTTATAAAATTCTGGATTTTAGTGAGGCATTAATAAAGACATGTAATAGCAAAGTTTGGTTTGCTTATATTCAAGAACAAAAAAGTTTTTCTAACAAAAACTGTATTTTTAACCGATCGTTCCTATAGGAGCTATATGCTATAGTAACCTGATCTTGACCATTTTTACACAGTATCTATTGTTGATGTCAAAAAAGTTGTTGTGCAAAATATTAATTCGATAACTCCAAAAACACGCTGTTTTTTAAGCAAAAACATCATTTTTGACCGTTCCTTCCTATGGCAGCTATATGCTATAGTAGCCTGATCCTGACCATTTTTGCACGGTATTTTTGTTGATGTTAAAAAAGTTTTTGTGCAAAATATTGAGTCGATAACTCCAAAAACACGCGGTTTTTTAAGCAAAAACCTCATTTTAGAACAATCGTTCCTATGGGAGCTATATGCTATAGTCATCCGATCAAACTGAATTTTACATACCAAATACCTGCAAGGAGAAGAAAATTTTCTGCACTTACATTTTTTTGCTAACTTTAAAACTCTGGCTGGAAATCGCATTGAAACAGACAGACAGACAGACGGACATCGTTATTTGAACTCGTCTCGTCATGCTGATCAAGAATATATACACTTTATATAGTCGGAGATGTCTCCTTCACTGCGTTGCAAACTTCATGACAAAGTTAATATACTCTTTTTGCAAGAGTATAACAAAGATGAAAATAAATATATTCGTTTTATGAATTTCGTTAATACGTTTATTTATATTTTTTTTGGTGTTTTATGAGAGGTGGTTATTTACCGACCGATTTGAGGTTCGCGATAAGCCTACTCCCAAATTATTTGGGCTTATGTTTATATAATGATTTCAATAAGCAAATTGTTTGCTCTCAGGAATTATGTTACGATGACTGGTACCACACTTGAGTTCTAACTCGATGGAAGCGTTAGTTCAAAGAAGGATTGAGAGAGCGTTTGATCGCGTGTCAGCATATTTGCGAGAGCGCTTGCTCATGACACGCTAATGGTCAAATGTCAAAGCAATATATCAGCTACGCGGATCAGAGAGTATTATATTAACAAGAGGCCGAAGCTAGATCAAAAGAAGCTACCCGTTTTTGATTTAAAATTTTTATTCTAGAGGTGAAAATTCCTGACAGAGAAAGAAGATAAAAACGTATTTCTTATTCACTCGACAAGCCGACTGCCATTCATGTTTGTTGTTTACATTTGTTGTTTTTGTTTTGGAGACGTTGCCAAGTTTCTTTTGCTTGTGCGCACTGAATTTTTGTCTTGATTTTGATTTCTTTCAGCATTTTAAGTCTTTTTTTTTTCCAAAATTTGAATTTATTATTGATAATTTCAAATTATGAATAAAATCTTAAAACTTCCTAAAATGTAATATTTATACACAAAGCATTTATTAATTTTTTTTTTTCAAAATTATTTATAATCATATAATTTCATATTAATAATCATTTTATGACCAATTATTTATAGTCAGTCATCTTACTTTTGGTTAATAATATTATTAGTTGCATATCATATTAATAATGTTATTTGCAACCAAAAACTCCATATCTGCACACGCAAAATTCTTAGTTTTCGGATAAGGGTTGAAAGAGACTCTCAACGAAGCAAACGCACACAAATCGTTCGACCGTTGGCGAGTCGAATGTTTTTGTCCATAAGACGGGCGAAGAGGCAGGGGCAACGCACAAGAAGTAAACGAAATCATTTCAGTTTGCCACAGAATATACTGTTTTTGTGTTGAGAGTATTGCCTCCTATAGCGTTGTTTATTTTTCATCAAAGATCATGTGTTGTACAGAAGCGCATATCATTAGGGGACTACTGTAATACAATTGCTTCTGTTCTCAAATTTCACAGCTTAAGATTTGATTTTCGTTATTAATATTTTTGCATTAATACATGCCCCACTTCACTCTGCTATTTGATAATAAGTCAATTCAAAGCATTGATATGCACATATGACACTTATGTTTGTTTGAGCTTGGCTGAACGCTAAATTGTCGTATGTGGTGTGTATGGCTGTGTAACATAGTCGAATCTATTACGGGAAATGTTGAAGTAATGTATAAGTTACAAA